>OZ034968.1:15062185-15612185 GCA_964030785.1 Siderastrea siderea | reverse complement strand
ACTGTGTTTTGGGTTGCTTCCATGACCGTGCTATGCTGGATAAGAAATGCCAAACCCTGGAAACAGTACGTTATGACCAGAGTGCAAGAGATATGAGACAGCTCAAATCCGACGTTGTGGAATTTTTGTCCAGGTGAGCATAACCAAGCCGATATTCCCTCGCGTGGAATGATCGCAGGTGATTTGGTTACAGAGACCAAGTGGTGGAAGGGCCCTGAATTCCTGTACAACCTGCAAACAGAATGGCCTTAAGTAGACAACACCCACTTTGAGACCGAAGACACCATGAAAGATGTTGTTAAGGATCCTGCCAGCATCACGCATGTTTTGACTACCAGTGCACAAGTGAGCCAACCTAATGTACATCAAGTAATCGACGCCAATCGCTACAGCAGCTGGAAAAGATTGCTTAGGGTTACTGCTTATGTTTTGCGATTCGTTAGAAGATCATCGACTAAGAGGGGTCTCGAATTGGATGCCGAAGAAATGCGATCTGCCGAAGGACTGTGGATTAAGTCCATACAGAGTCAGTCATTCCCTGAAGAAGTCAATCGTGTGGTTTCGAAGAAGAATACCTCTGTTCCAGTTCTTGTTAGACAGTTCGGTCTTTACATGGATGACAAGTGTCTCTTGCGATGCAGAGGAAGAATTCAGAACAGCTCACTCAACCAAGAAGAAAAATCTCCGATGTTGTTACCCTCAAAGCACCACATCGTGGATTTGATTCTAAGAGAAGCTCACAAACACGTGTTGCACAGTGGCGTAAATACCACATTGACCGCACTGAGAGAACGCTTCTGGATAATACGAGGGAAACAAACCGTTAAGAAGATCGTACAAAAATGTGTTACGTGCAGAAAGGTTGAGGGAACACCATTCTCACTACCAGAATCACCCGAGTTACCCGAAGAACGAGCTTCCGATGACCCGCCTTTCACGCGTACTGGTGTCGACTTTGCCGGACCTTTGTACACAACAGAGAAGGACGCAGACAAAGAAGATGCCAAAGCATATGTTTGCCTGTTTACACGTGCCTTGACTAGAACAGTCCACCTGGAGATTATGAGACGACTAAGTGCTGATGCTTTCTTACTAGCCTTTTGTTGATGCGCAAGTAGAAGGGGATTACCAGCCACCTTGTTATCAGACAACGCAAGGACATTCAAGTCCGTTCGAAGGACATTGCTCGAATTGCAAGGGCCAAGGAAGTTGTCAATTACATGGCAAACAATGGTGTGACGTGGAAATTTATTGTGCAGAAAGCCGCATGGTGGGTCGGTTTCTGGGAGCGCATGGTTCAAACTGTGAAGCGCACGTTAAAGAAGGTGATCGGTCGCAGTTGCCTCAGTTTTGAAGAACTCGGAACGCTGCTAAACAAAGTTGAAGGTGTCGTCAACGCCGGGCCCCTGACGTACGTTTATGATGATTTGGACGATTGCAATTTTGTGGTGACCATCACACTTGATCAACGGCTGACGCTTACAAGGTACTGCCATCTTAAGCCACTTCGAAACTGTTAGTACCCATGAATCGTTGACGTGAAGATCTCGGCACCAAAAGTGGCTACTGAATCAGTCTACAGTTGCCTGGAGGAGAGAGTACTTGGTAAGCCTATGCAAAACACACGCTGCAAATTCGAGGAGAAATAGCCAGAATGCTGAAATTGCAGTTGGTGAGGTGATGTTGCTTCAGAACGATTCAACGAAGAGAGTGCTGTGGAAGCTTGCTATCGTCAAGGAACTGATAACTGGAATTGACGGCAAAGTCACAGCGGCAGTTATTCAGGTAACAGATTCACGTAACTTGCTCAAGAGGAGTATCAAGCATTTATACCAGATTGAAGTGAAAGCAAATGTTAACACCTTGCCTGAACCCGGATGTCCAGTAGCATCCAAACAAGTGCCCAATCCCATCGCTGTAGTTAACAGACCTCGCCGAAGGGCGGCGATGGATGGAGAACTTTTACGTAGACTGAGGTCATAACACGTTGACTGAACTGTTTTGAGAATGGAATTACTATGCGTAGATTCTCGTAAATCGCTAATCTACGCATAGATTAGTATTACTGTTGGAGAAATTATCGTAAAGTCGCATGTTAGTTTGTTCTTTTTTTAGAAGACATCTGTGTCACTGTGTGAACAGATGCGGGGAGTGTCAGAATTATTGACAATTGTATCACGTGATTTTCGGGACCGCATGCTTTTTATAGGTATAGGGTTTCAGTATAATAATTCAGTAGTGCAATCGTATGATTTTTTGAGATAAAAGAGAATGTTGTGTTCGATATTTGTGGTTTTATTGCGATTTCCTCGATTTTATGAAAGGCAGACCGCCACATTTACTCCAGAGTTGAGACGTCTGTATTTGTCAAAGTAAGTTCTTGCGCAGTTGTGGCAACATTTTGAGCAACTTTAAGTCTGGACACCCACATTTGAAGTAATTTCATTTTCATGGATACCATAAAAGTTGTATTGAGCCCCATTGCCTTGGGAGAGGGAGGGGGGATTGTTTAATGTGACACTGCAAGGGTGGGCAGCTTATTATCGATGAGGGTTGTGGTGGACAGGGGTGCTTATTACATATCTTAAATTTTTGAGAAAATTAACATTAATTTTCTAGACAATTTCACCCATGTCTAAAACAAAACAAGAAATAGGCTATGTGATGTCATTGCTTTACAAATTCATTGCCATTTGTAGCAGAATTTGACCATTTCTGGATGATAAATACCAAGTTTAAGTACACAGTGATTAACACGAGTGATTACTGCTGAATTGTAATCAAGTGTATGTTATGTGAGAGTGGGGGTTTAAAACAGAGTGGTGTCTTTCACAAAATCTGACTTCCTTGAGGGCGGAGTAAATAGAGAGGGGGCTCAAGAAAGCTTTTATGGCAATCCATGTGCACCTTATCTTTTAAAATATTATACCTGCAGGACACCTGCTATTCAATTTATGGCTAAAAGCCCTTTCAGTGGTTAAATCTTGGAAATACAGACTCGATTGAGTTAAACAGAGTGTAGTAACAAACTACTGTAGGGGGGGGGTTAATGCTGCCAGGTGCTGCCAATATAGAAACTGGAACCAAATCCAAGCACAAGCACAGATGTGCCATCTGGCTCTTCCAATCTGTTGGATTGTTCACTGATTGTTGACTTTATCTTTACCTTGCCAAAATGCATCATGCACACAAGGCATTTGCTATATGATTTTTACTTTCATAATTCCATTGGCAAGTGGGCAAGAGTTAATTTCTGACCCAGTTATCACTAACTGTGTGGTTGTGTTCTTTGTTTTAGATACTGACTAATGACCAGGATAGTATCGCACCAGATGAATCAGATGATGAGACAAATGGTAATAAGAGATCAGTAGCCTCAAGTAAAAGTGGCGAACAAGATGATCTTAACCCTGGTGCTTGGCAGGACACCGACATTTTGAATGACTCGAGTGCTAGTGATGAATCTCCAAGTTGCAGTCAGGCTTCAAAAGCTTTGGCTGACAAAAAAGACCTAGACTCACGGCCATTGAAAACGAATCAAATAATTATCAAAGCAGTTTTTGGTAGAGTTTTTTCAAGAGATGATGCAGCTAGTGTTCTCAAGAAAAAGTTCAGTGGGCAACCAAAAAATTTGACAACCTTGTCTCCTACTCAACTGTTGGGAGTCTTGGCCAAGAAACTGGTTAACAAACAATATTGTACAATTTCCAAGATGGAGAACATGACCTCTTTGATAATGAATTATCTTTCAGTCTTAAAGGAAATTGAAATATAGGTAGCCTTCTGACCTGCAAACAAAAGAAGTCAGTTAAGTTTACATTGAGATTACTTACTCAGACTGTAACTACTAACTTTATGAGTAGTTCACGTGATGTTCATAGTTTAATACTTTTTGTTCATGTTACTTGCATGCTTGTACTGTGTTAAGTGTTAAGTGTTACAAGTTACTAGGCCAGTAACAAGTTATAGATACTCAGGTCCCTTGGTGCAAATACAGGTGCATGGGACAAATTGTTAAAGGAGTGATGAAAGTGTAAAATATAACACTTTGTTGATGTTCCAAGTTTTAGTGCAGTGCTTTTTTGTTTGACACATTTATTACTGTCAAGAAAGCTGTTTATTAAAACATTGAAATTTGTTTCAATAACCTTGAGAAATTAAAGCTGAGGATAACTTGTGAACAGGAAATTTCACATTATTTGGTAACCTCGACTTTAAGGAAATTTTTAAGGGGGAAGATTGTTGGAACTTTAAAACATTTAAATTGCAGCCCACTGGGATCTATGCGGTAAATTTGAGACTATTAAATCCCAATGATGGGGAAAAATAGACAGAAAAATCTCAGTATTTGGGAAATTAAGACACCGGAAAATCCCACTATTGCAGAAATTGTGAGATGAAAAAATTCTGGTATTGGGAAAATTTAGACACAAGGAAATCCCACTATTGGGGATAACTTGAGACAATAATATCCCAGTATTGGGGAAATTTAGTGGCATCAAAATCCCATTATTAGGGAAATTGTGGGATGAAAAAATCACGGTATTGGGAAAATTTAGACACAAGGAAATCCCACTATTGGGGATAACTTGAGACAATAATATCCCAGTATTGCGGAAATTTATTAACATCGAAATCCCATAATTGGGCTAAATTTGAGATAATAAAATCCCAGCATTGTGAAACAATCGAGACAGTGAGATCCCAGCAATGGGAAAAATTGAGACAATAAAATCACAGCATTGGGGATTATTTGACACAAGGAAATCCCACTACTGGGAATAACTTGTGTCTGAAAAATACCATTATTGGGTATATTCTGGGTTTTACCTGTCCCAGGAATGGGTATTGTTGCATTTTCCCAAACTGGGATATTCGTGTAACAATCCAGTGAAATCCCATTAAGAGCACTTCTCTGGGAAAGTGAAGCAAACTTGGAAATGAAAATTTTTAACACCACTTCATTTTTTGTGTGGAGGTAGGTTACCTTGGGGGATGAACAAAAACAAGCATATTTTGATTGGCAGATGTATTGTTGCCATGGTAACTGCACTTGGTCACGCAAGCCTCAGGTTCATGTTTTGAGATAAAATTTCACTCTCAAAATACAAAAATATACGAGTCTAGTTCTCTGATAAATGTGAACCAAATCAAACGAAATTCAGGTACAAAGTAGAGTCGTTCTTCTAGTTTACAAAATTTATTCTAAAAATATTTTGCGATTTATGAACAAGGAAAAACTGTCACTTCATCATAGTGCCTGTCGGCCATTTTGACAAGTGGGAAAATAAAGCACAACCAATTTTGCAATTTTTCACAAAGTACTCAATTTCTTGAAACCAAATTAGCAGCAGAATTAAAACGGTTATTGTAGTTTCTAAATATCATAAAATAATTTTGGGGAAAGTTATATTTTCGCCATGGGCGTTCAAGACATACAAGGCAAATTGCAAAAAATTGCAATATTGGCCATTTTGAGGGCCGCACTATTTGGCCTAAAAAGGCGTAATAAGGATGAAATCAGCTTGACAATATTTTTCTATTACCTGGTCTTTTACGTAAATGCGATTAATAAGGTTTTGGCTCGCGAATTTGGTGAAATCTAAATTAATATAAAAGCCTACCTGGTAAGTTTTGGCAATTTCTTCAGGACGATTTGTCGTGTGGGTGTTGCCTTCGCTCCCTCCATTTACTTGACCAAATTGAGCACAGACACTAGCAGCAAGGCCAAATCTAATAGTTCGCCTCATCAACCTCCATTTTTCTGCGTTTCAGACCACAAATTATGTTGCATTTATCCGCATGACTTGATAAACAACAGCTGGCCGCCATGCCAAAACACATCCGTGATTAATGTTTGTGATTTCTGCCGTCCATTACCAAACCTCTTCAGCACAGTTCATCCAGAAAGCTTGATAAATGCTTAAAGATAACTCTACTAAGCGAATGCATTATCTGAGAACAATAAAGAGTAATGCTTTTGGCTGAAATCGAGCAGCGCGCACTCGATTGCTGAAATGTTGACTACACGAACACACCGGAAGTAAGGGAGACGCGACTGTTGACTGGATGTAACACAATACAAATGGTGTTGCAACGGTTGTAAATGTTTTTAGGATATCTCGTGGTTCTTTTGGCTATGGGATTTTGCCTGTCGATCTGGTATTAAAGGCGGATGGTTTTACGGTGACAAAATAACAACAAAGATATAATTGCCAGATACAATCGTACCAGAGAAGTTCAACTTTCATTTTACCGACGATGAGTGTCATGACTGTCATATGCATTTTTGGCAGACGCAGCGCAAGAGTACATGAACGCAGTGGTGCAAACATCGTCCAGAAACAAGCAGATTTCGTAACAATGTCGTTGTCCTCGTTAAAGGCTACGCCGTTTATTGCTATTAGCTGAATCTTAAACAACAACAACATTTAAAAACAACCTCATATTCTCCGAGTCGTCTCCAAAATACCGTGCAGGATTTTATAATACTGATAAACTTAATCCAGACTGGAATAGGCGTCGCATTCTTTTAAACTACGGCTGCCCCTTATAGCTGCAATTCCAGGTGATGTTAAGGTATTTAACTTTAAACTAAACGACTGGGGTTGATGAGTTAAATCGTTTAAATCCCTGGCGGGTATAACCCCTGGGTGGGTGCTCTGCTCTGGGTACTGTACCTTAACTACACTATACTTATATACTATTTATCAATGTTTTTTTGGTTTATGATGTTACCAGAGGTCAGATAAGACTCATTGATTACTATACTCTATTGCCTGAAAGTTACATCCTTCACAGCGACACGTATCTATATTGCTCATACCTAAGAGTACCCACGGTGGGGGGGGGGGGGGGGGGTTAAACTAAATAGCTAGACTATTCACTATGTTCTATGCAAAGTACATGGCCTCATATATATGAAATTGGAAAGTGCGTCGACGTACGGCTCTTTCTTTCGGCCTCCCGACACGCCTTGAATGCCGTACTTACGGCATATACTCTTGAGATTTGGTAGTGTTAGCTTAGCACGAAGTTGATCTTTATTCATGCAACACAAGGCCATCTTCTTGTAGGTGAAACAACAGCTGTCCACTTCGGACACAGATTGCTCTTCTTCTTGCATTGTTGTTAACGAAGCCGATATTTCTTCAGCCACCTCATGGATCATTTCTTCCCTTTCCTCATTCTCTAGCTCTGCCTCTGGGACACTCTTTCGCTTGGCATCTATACGCGAGAAGTATGAGGTAATCTGTTGTGGGGCACAAACATGATACGATAAGATACGATATCACTGACAGGTACCGAAAAATGTCTAATTAATAGTCGGTCACTTGTCAAGTAAGACATAAGACCTCACATCCCGCCAAAATGACGATATAAATTGAAAAAACCTCCATATGATAATAATTCTCATCATGATGATTATCATTTCAACAATGAATACCTGATTCAAACGAACTCCATGGGAAGAGCTTTCCAGGTCCTAAATCATAAGCACGGAAAGCTGTAAATCCATCACTAGTGAAATTAAAGTTGTTGAGTTTACAGATACCGTCCAACTTGTAGCTTTTTACGCTCTTTTGCACATCCATGACAGTGACACGGAGACCTAGGACGCCTCCCCTCGATTCTACGGCTTGTTTGAGTTCGCCAACATTCGTAACCGATCCACCTTCATTAACGAAGCTCTTGACATGCGCCTTTAATTGGGCAGCCTTTCTATCACATGAGCCCTTTCAGCCTTGTGGGTCACTAAAATCTACACGATTGATTTGAATGCCACTTCTTTTCGACAAGATATCCACTGACAGTATGATTTCTGCCGAGTGATAGCATCCGGCATTGTCTTGGCGGAAAAACGAGCTGACAATCTCCGGGTGTTGCTTCTTTAACAACTGAAGCACATGGTCCATGATTAGACGACCGCAGTGGAATCTTGAAGACCAGATTGAATAATGTGTATAAACATCTGGGATTCAAGCTTACCACTGACTTTCCTAAGACACACTGATACATGCCAAGATATCCCGCGCTTGCCAAAGAAATCACTCTGGGCTTCGTGGTACTGGACAGGTATGAACTTCATTGCAAAGTCTTGGACAATCAGGACACATGACGGGTCCAGAAATTCCAGCTTTTCCAGTCGGGCACGATCTTAGTTTCTGCTTCTGAGCTGGTGAGCTTTCCATGCTGCTATGGCCTCGCTAGCTTTCTGGACAAGGAAGACTGTCTCATCTTTATCGTCTTCACTTTCAAAATTAGCTACATCCACCTCGGATTTGACATCTTCAATAACCTAGGAAAAAGACCATGCCCAAAAATCATTAAAATGAATAACTAATGTTATTATTGTTTACTTTCAGAGATCACTTTCAGCAAGGTGTTTTTCCAAGTGGCTTGAATCCCTTCTGGCAGAAATGGAGGTACTGATCTACTAGACGAGATGGAATTAATAGCCTGATCACGTTAGGAATTTCCATACTTTCACCAGACGTGAGCCGCAGTGTTCTCCTTCCAAATGGCAAGTCTTGAATTACATTTTGACTGGTGATAAATTCAATAAAGTGCTCCACTTGACCTGGATCAATCTACTGTCTCAGTATCGTATTCTTTTTTTCCAATCTGTGATGCAAGTACTTGTGCTCCGTACTGGATTCCATGACGGCGAGCCTCAGTGAAACGTCTTCGAGAAAGATCTGGTATCAGCTTCTGTAGATCGTGAAATGAGAGCTTATCCGCTATGACGCTTAGGATAGTTTTCTGCGTACTGGAATGAGTAGCCTGCCTGTAACTTTCTATTGGTGTGGACAACATTGATGATTCTGCTTTGGGCTCATTGTATCGATCATTGATGCCTGGCGACAAGTTTAAAGCACCCCATAACAACCCTGCATCATTAGGCGCAATTACTTCGAGCACACTACTTATGACGTCTTCCATCTTCGATATGTAATACTTTTGAGTTTTGGGTGTGGCCTCTACCCATCCTACATGGAGAGTCCTGGTTATCAGGCTGTGGCCCTCTATACTCAGTAGCTGGTTTACAGCTTCTAGTTTCTCTGAACTTCTTTGTCGACTGTTGCCGAAAGGGACTTCATCATCACTATCATCATCTTCTATGCCAACCATACTCCAACCATACTTCTTGGGTGTGGTAGATAGTGCACTGACTGCCTGAAGTCTTTGAATGCAGGTAGTTTTACTTGGGCAGTCAACGGGACTCTAAAAAGGACGGAAATATCCGAACGTTTGGATAAATAGGCAGTTGAAAGTGCTTTTCAAAGCTTATAATTAAAATCATTGTATATACTCACTGGTAATTACCTGTGGAAGTTCTGGCTGTTTGGATGCGGCAAGAAGCCTCCTGCACTCTCTACAGACAGCTGCAACATAAAACGGAACAAATTTGTAGCTCAAAAAATTGTCTTTTAAACTTTAGTATAAGTGATTCTTTCCGCATTTTTTAATGTCCTTCTAGGTCCTAACCTCCGAGAAATATGTTTTCACTGTATTTGGTAATGTATATTACTCTCCCACACGAAGGTTCTGTTATAGAAGGTAATAAGCATTCCGCAACTGCCATATTTTGTTCTTCCTAGACCTCAAAAAAGCTTTCGTTTTTCTCCTAAAGACCGTAACCACTATAATTGCTTGACCGTAAACTACCAGATAAATACGAATGTACCTGCAAACCAACACTCACACTTCACTGCATATGTACTACGTTCCCGAGAGGGGGGTGGGGGGTGGGGGTCTTTGCTCGCAAGAAGCACCTGTACGAATGAACGGACGAATGAATTAATGAATCAATGAATGAGCGTCTGAGTGAGCGAGCAAAGCAACCAACAACGAACGAATGAAGGAATCAATGAATGAACGAACGAACGAACGAACGAAAGAGTGAATGAATAAAATGTAAATGAAAGAGTAGCGAATTAATCAATGAATGAACGAAGGAATAAACGAACGAACCAACGAACGAAACAAAGAATAAATAAAAAAGTAAACAAAAGAGTAGGTGATAACGCTCATAAAACAAAGTTAATCAATTTAATTTAATTTTGGTTTTGGCTGTTATCATACCAGATCCTACGGGAGAGCTTTCCTGTCGTCTCCTTGATGTATATGGATTTCTGTTTGACCAGACCACGGTCCCCTTTCACTGCACTTTTGTGGTGCGCCAGATCAGGTGGCACTTGAAAATATTTACCTCGGCCTCTCCAGTAAATTCCTAAGCGATCTCTGTGGTGTTGACAAATTATAAGCTTCTGTGCATCGTTTCGATTAACATCAAAAAATCCTAGTAAAAAAAGTGTCTGCAGATGTTGAGTGCCTTGATGTTAACAGACTTAGAAAAAGCACAACACGCAGTGTGAAAATGCAAATAAGAATGAATAGCTAAATGATGGATTAGGCCAAATGTTTTATTTACTTACCAGCATGGCAAAGAATCAGATCCATCTCGTCGCGTATTTCATCTCTAATTTTGCCAAGTCCATATGTCTGCAGGTGCCTGGATATATCCTTGTTACATTCGCTGAGTGTTGCATTCTTTCCAGTGCACGCAAAAACCTCCCCTTTGTGACTTGAAAACGAACAACTTTCGGCCATGTTTACTGTTTTGTCTTGACCAGTTTATTTATCTGTACTCTCCAATATGCAAATTTCCTTTTCAGAACAATTTGATCGATAGTACAAATATACTTCCGGTCAGGATTTTTCAGACACTCCCCATCAAAAAGAAAAAATGGACAAGCACTAAATACATGTAACAAGTACTTAAAAAAATTATCAACCTAGAGAATAAAAATCTTTTTAAAGGCAGAGGTGGCTCGCCAAGTTTACTGCTTTTTTACTAATTGGCAGGCATTGATTAAATATTCCAACTTCGTAATTTCTGATGTGTACGCTAGTGCCCAGATCAGTGACAGATAAGAACATGCACTTAATTATATCATTTATGTCGAACAATAAATGAACAATTTTAAGGTGGTGTAAAAACATTAAAGTGCATTTATAAGGTTTCTTTTCTAGCCATCATTATGATTGAAACAACAGTTATATTGTTAGATCGAATCTTTGCCTTTCATACCTTTATTATATATAAATATATATATATTTATAAAGACAAGCACAATGAAGGAAAAGCCTCCAGGTTGTTTTCTCTACAGTTACAGCAAGGAGCCCAAAAGTGTGACCACTTTTAATTAATTCGCATTCTTTCGTGCAGATTATCCAATCAGAAGCCGAGGATAGCTTCAAGAAAATTAACTCAAACCGCAAAGCGATCTTGCGGGGAAGACGAATTTGGTTTTTCATGGATACCCGTTTTTGAGGCTTTTACTTGTCAACTTTGGAGTTTTTCGCCTTGAAATCCTACGCTAGACAAATTTCGTAACTCCGAAATGCGATACATTGACCGCGAAGCAGGGAAATTGATTCATCCGCTCAACAGCTGTGTTTTTTGTTTGGGTATTCTCAGTCGATCGACCTGACCAGGCAACCCTAGTATAAAGTCCTTGATGTAAGTCCTAAATTTCTATTTCTAATGCATTTTTGCTTACTTTCACTCGTAAATATCACGAAGTTACTGTGTATGTTTTTTACTGTCGGCATTTTGGGTTGACGTCTTTCAGTTAGCTAAATAGCGCGTCGAAATATAAGCAATGATTCAAACTTTATCGGAAAGGCTGGTATTACCGCTGAGGGACTAGTTTTATCGCTTGATTTCCGATAAAATAATTGTCCCCTGAATAAACTATAACCTTCGCTCTTGTGAAAACCCAGGATTGTCATGATTCAATCATCTGATGCAGTTTGGCTGCTGAGTTTCACGATGTCGTGATGTAAATCACGGCCATGCAGGGTCACGACGATGTAAACAGCGGAGAAGTCAGTTAAACGGCGAATTTGTTGCGCAGACAAAACTATTCATCTCAGGACGAGCTAAAAAGAATGCCACTGGAGGACCCGAGAATATGAGGTTATAAGTTTGTAATTTCTGGAGGGCTATTAAAGTTTCCGATACTTACATTGTAACTCACAGCATTATTTGAATATGTCAATAAAAATCGGGCGCGGGAAATCGTACACCAACGAACGAACGAACGAACGAACGAACAGCTGCAGAATCAGTTGCTTTATTCAAATCGCCGTGATAGTACAGTTGACATAAAATTTCCGGGAGACGTAATGTTAGGATTTGCACGTCCTGGTAAGATAGTGACGGATAACTCAGTTTATTTTTTCTCTTTGTTGCTTTGGAGCGGAAAATGCATTAGGTATTCGTTTTCAAATTGTTTCGTTTCCTTACAGGACACTGTCTGCTCCGCTTTAATCAAAATGGTGACATATACGATCATGGTCGTCATCAACAACAAATCTTGCGTGAATATATTTTAGATCTTCACCATGTAAATTTTTCTCAACGGGATATAGCAGAACACACGCTAGCGAGCAAGTCTTTCGTCCAGAAAGTCGTTGCAAGGTATGAGAAAGAAAACACGTCTTTGCCAGCAGTTAAGAAAAATACTAGTGGCCCTGTTCGAAAAATCGACTCCGACGCTCTTGAGTATCTAGAAGTTCAAAAACTTTCAAAGCCACCGATGTACGCCAGTGAGCTTCGTAATCGCCTTCTACTGGATGGTGTTGTTGCAAGGGCGGATTTGCCAACTGCCGCACAAATAAACAAGCGATTGAGGCGAGACCTTCTCATGACAAAGAAAAAACTAACTGTTAATAAATCTGAAGCATCTACTCCTGCCACAGTACGCTTAGCAGATGAATACCTTCAAGCAATCAGTCAAGTGCATCCGACAGGTATTCACTTCTTCGACGAGAGCAGCGTCACCAAGACAACCTGTAATAGGCTTTATGGGAACTCTATGATTGGTACAAGAGCCGTAGAGTTACAGCGGTATGCTTCTAATGCTACCTATACCTTAAATTTGCTGTTCTCGCTCCGTGGAGTTGATTACTTCAACATACTTGACGGCCCATCAAATGGTCTGCAAATGCTTAACTTCTTTGAAGAAGCTTTAGAAGTCGAGAGACCCGATGGATCGGTTCTAATAATAATAATAATGGTTTAATAACACTCCAAAAATTAATTGGCTCTTCTATGTTACATAAATATCTAAATAATTATAATGTATACATTACTATTACTATAATGTAGAAGCTACTAAGATAAATTAATATTGAAAATAATAAAAACTATTGTTCAGTTAGTCTATTTACAGCATTCAAAACATAGTGTGCTTTAGACAAGCGGCAAAATTCATGATTGTCCTTACTAGATCTAACTGTGGATGGCAAAGTGTTAAAAACCCTTGAAGCATGGTATTTAAAGGTGCCGGGGACATGGGACGAATTTAATGTAAATTCTCTGCTTGAGCGGAGCAGCCTAGGGGGGACATATTGTTCAAGTCGCAAATGTTCTGGCCATAGGTTGTTGGTTACTGCCTGATAAGCAGCATTTGCCAGATGATAATCCTGCCTCTCTTTAATTGGAAGCCAACCTAATTTTATAATGTCTTGTAAATCAGCAAACTTCTTACAAACAAACCCTGCAGCGGCAAGCTGTACACGCTGTAAGCGCTTAACTAAATACTCATGAGTTGGATAAATTACAATATTGTTGTAGTCAAGTTTTGATAATACAAGAGATTCGGCTAATTGTTCTCTCACATTAAAAGGGGCGATGTTCTTTAGTTTTTTCAGTACTGATAGTGTAGCATAACAGCTAGATATTTTTGCGTTGATATCATCGTTCCACCTTAGACTCTGATGGAGCTCAGTCCCAAGGAGTTTTGCTGAGGAGACCCTCTCCAAAGGCTTGGCGTCGACAGTCAGGTTTACTTGATAGTCCTGCAGACCATGCACACGGGCGAGCTGTGGAGTGGAGAGGAGCATCACCTTGGTCTTGGTTGGATTCAGCGCTAGATTGCTCTCACTTGACCATCTCGATAAGTGATCGAGCGCTTCCTGTAGGCGTCCCTCACATTCCTTGATGTGCGCAGGCTTGTCCGTGGTGTAGAATGTTGTATCGTCCGCGTATTGGTGACATTTAACAGTGTCACCTAGACGCTCTGATAGGTCATTAACGTACAAGTTAAACAATACTGGCCCGAACACGCTGCCCTGGGGTACTTCAAACGTCACATCGACTAGGGTAGAGGCTTTATCGTCTACTTGAACAAATTGCCTGCGACCCGTCAGATAGCTTACAATCCAAATCAAAAACGACTTTGAGAAGCCGAGGACGTGTAGTTTCTTTAACACGGTTTCAAAAGCAACCGTGTTGAACGCCTTTGAGAAATCCGCGAGTACCGCCATCGTGACCTCACCGCGCTTCTGGGCACATACTATATCGTCCTTCATGGCAAGAAGGGTGGTGGTGGTGCTATGCCCTTTGCGGTAGGCGCACACAGTGTCCTTTAGTACTCGAGTAGGACCACAGGATACAAATTGTTCCATCTGGCCTAGCACTAGGCGCTCATATGTCTTTGATAGAACTGGCAAGATAGATATTGGATGTAGATCGTTGTTGTCCTTGGGCGTAGCGCACTTTGGTATGGCACTTATGCGGGCCACCTTCCAAGCAGACGGAAACATTCCCCTCGAGATGAAATTGTTGAGAATGTGAGTGAGATGAGGGGCAAGGTGATCTGCCACAATCTTCAGAAACTTGACAGGTATGCCATCAGGGCCGCAGGAACAGTCGGATCTCAGCTTTTTCAGTTGGAGGAGTACCTGGCCACATGTTACAGGACCAAGAACAAAGGCCTCAGGTCTGTCCACTGGAAGGGAGTCAATCAAACATTTAATACTTTCTTCTGATGCCGCAGATGCGCCGGTCACCCGCTGGGCGGTTGAGGCGAAGTGCGCATTCAGCTCGTCAGGCTGGAATCGCAACGGCTGAGGATTTGGGTGAAGAATTCTATGAATCACCTTCCACACCTCTTTGGGTTTGTTAGAGGATAATGCCCTATTGTAGAAATCGCGTCTTGTTTTCCTAATGTTGGATTTTAGCTCATTGCGTTTGTCCCTGTAGGAGCACCAAATTGTGTCGCTTTTGTCTATGCGCGCTTTATTTCGAAGGGTGTGGCATTCACGTTGAAGCTTTTGAATATCTAGGTCTTTCATCCAAGGCGCGGGAGGGCGTGTCACCTTGGTGCGTCGAAGGGGGGCGTGACGATCGATGCACTCTCAGATGAGTATGTTTAGTAAGTCTAACTGCATTTCCGGGTCGTTAGTTGAGTACACCAGGCTTAATGGAAGCTGCTCAAACTCTTGTTTGAAGGCATCAAGATCGAGATTGCGCTCGTCACGAATGTACTTATATCGGGGCATGAACCGGGTGAAGCGCACATTGAGACAGATGTAGGGTGCGTCATGATCACTAATGTGCGGACAGGGTATCACATCAGTGTGAGTCACACGCTGTGGCATATTGGTAATGATATGATCAATAAGCGTCTCTGAATGGAGTGTGGTGTGTGTTGCCTTGGTTACGTGCTGGGTGAGATTTAAACTGTCCAGTATGTCCAGGTATTTGCGCACTCGTGGCTTGGTTGGACAGAAGAGGTCTAGGTTGATGTCACCGGTCACTGCCAGCATGCCGTCCCACGCAACAGATAAGTCCGACAAGAGAGACTCAAAGAGTTCCAACCAGTCGGAACAAGCCATCGCTGCTTCTGATCTATACACTGAGCCAAGCAGTAGGCTACTGTGCTTGTTTCTGCCTTTAATTTCGATCCACAGATGCTCCATGGAAGGATATCGCTTCTCGATATCAGTACGTCTTTTAAATTCTATTGATTCCTTGATGTAAACTCCGACACCACCACCCTTTATTTTATCCTTATGATTGAATGCTTGCACATATCCCGGGATTGTCACGTGTTGCAACAAAAGCTCATTTTGTTTGAGCCACGTTTCGCTCATAGTGCCCGCAGGTGTTGGTCCTCTTCCACAGGTATCTCGTCAATCTTTGTATCAGACATATCGAGCGACTGCTGACCAAAGAAAGGCAACACGGACAGCATGCATTTTGAACAGCTCCACGAGCAGGGAAAGTTCGCGCTGATTGTTTTCATTCGGGCGGTGGAAATCTGCGCACAACGCGCATGAGTCAAGTCCTTGCAAATTGTACAGATGAAATGTTTCTGATTGCGTTTCACGGCTTTTTCACAAACGCCACAGATAGGAGCACAGGTGCGAGAGTTTTTGCCCCGACGACGATTGGAATATGAGTCGGAAAGACCGCCGTTGTTAACAGGGCCCGGGTTTAACTTGAAAACCAAATCCCCGTAGAGCGGGCAATGGAACGAGGCAGAAGTGTTCGCGTAATATATACACGGGCGCTTAGCACGTCGGATCTTGAGGCGCTCGGCTAGGCATACCAAACGGCAAATAGGTGAAGTCATCCAGAACAACTTGGCATGCCATTTGTGTTTATTCCAACAGAACAATAGTTCGTTAGTGCTCGAATCCAAGGCCTTGTGATGGAAATGAGAGGTGGACAACGTGTTTCGCTGAGTCGACCCGAAACTAAACTTTAAATCTGTGACAACTGAAGTTCTTGTAGCGTTCTCAACCAAATTATCACTCCTTGAGGTACATGAGCTGTTTAGATCTGTTCCCCTGCAGATGTCAGAGAGGTACAAGCGGTTTGATGGTAGTGAAAGCACCAAAAAGAGAGAGCTGAATATGACGTGATCGAACATAATTAATGCAAGGCAAGCTGACCGTTCTCTTGGAGCGGGGCGATGTCGTAGTCATGGACAACTGTGGCTTTCATCACGGTCACTTTGTCGAGCCTATTCTAAGGGATATGTTTACAAATCATGGCGTACAACTTTTGTTTCAGCCCCCTTACTCACCACACCTCAACCCATGTGAGCCAGTTTTCCATCAGGTGAAAGAATTCCTCAGGCAGGAACAGAAGCTCGCGGTGGAAGAGACAAAGATTGCAATTGGAATGGGGCTTCAAGGAGTTACTTCTGATAATGCTTTCAACTATTTTAGAAATGCTGGCTACGTTTAAAAAAGTAATCCACAGCATAAGGAATGGACCTGAAACGAAGCTGACTGCGGAGGACAACACTAAACTTCTGGCCTTTCCTATCGACACCAGCTGGCAAGGCTATGGAAAGGAAAGACATTATCATGTTTATAGGTACACAGATTGCTGTGCAGTGCGGTAAAATGGTTACAGAGGGTGGCCTAAGTCATTACGGTTTTGCACCCCATGAAACACGTCGATCGAACATGCAAATTAGCTTCCAAAAAACGTACAGGGCATGCGTAAGAAGATGCAAAACTGTCAATCATTCAAGTCCCGAGTGTAGATCAATGTCATAACCATTGTTTCTGCTCTCAGCGTTCGAATCAGTGACCTATACTTTGAGGAACAATGCCCGTAATTAGGAAAGCCATCGCGGTTTAACCTCTATTGTTAAAAATAATTCACACCTGAAATTAAAATAAACGTGCAGCAGTATGGACATGTCGTGTGAAGTCCGTAGATTTTTAAAATGGGTTAGAATAAACCGATAAACTATTAGCAAAACAAGCAAACGATCGATCAAACACGTAATAAAATTCTTCATTTAAACAGACAACAGAAGATGATCGATGATTGTGTAGATTTCCACATGACTTGTGTAAGCTTAAGTAATATTTTTCGCACATTTCTGGTTGAGCAATTTTCATTTCCTCTACAGCCAGCATTAATCGAAAGTGAGAGCATTTTCTGCACATTTCCACAATAGCAGTTACTCCTACTGTCTTTTCACGGACGGGAAGGACAGCCGTATAAATCCCTTTTGGGAATATTCCATATGGAAGTCAAAGAGAACCGAAAATGTTTGCCTGCTTTGTGAGTGTGCACAGCATCATGGATACCCCACATTTTTCGGGCGATGCAGTTCATGGGTCGCGAAACCGTAATGGAGATGTGGTGGCGGCCTTTTTTTAAAGCATCAACCCAAAATTTCACTTAGGTCATCCCAAAATTTTCACATGGTCAGGACTCTAGTGACCAGGCAAACCATAGAGTCGTTCTATAAACGGTTACTAGACACCCTGCAAAACAATGGTATTGGCAGTCTCTTGTGCAAACCACATTTTGTCTTTAATGCCGAGGCAGGAAAAATAAGGTTGGGTGACAAGATTTAAAAGAGCAATTTTCACTTGTAATGGACAAATTTCGTAGTTCAGTCGCCGATGTACAAGTTCTGATCAGGGGATTTCAAGGATTTATGGAAAACAAACACGGTGGGCACAAGTCTGCTCAAAATTGCTCTTGATTCACGTTACTAATCGCCATATTGAAGAAGGGTCTCTCGCGGAGAACTGGGTATGAATTTAGAAGCGATCGATGACGAAATTCAGCCCGTCCCAGAAGGCCCTGTGAGGTTGGAAGCTGAAGGCTGAGAAGCCATCTTTGAAGATCGATATAAGAGCTTTCATTTGGTACCAAACATGGGTAGGTATCTTTGTTTTTCTAGACATCACGGCTTTGTTATTTCAGTCGCTTTTTGTCCTGATACCACTGATGATACCGCTGATTTGAAACAGTGTCTTTTTTTGCCTTCATTCATTTTCGTCTGTTGTGTTAAAACCTGTTAATTTTGCTTTCATAGCATTCACAGTGGGTCAAATTTTGATCGTGTTTTTAGTTTTTTAAGAAAGAAGCGTCCACCGTGAGGGTTTACTCAAGTTTAACTCTGTAATTCTGCGATTATTTTCGATTAACAGAGACCAGCTGTTCTATAAAGCAAAGATGGTCACGCAGCTATCTTCCATGAGATTTTGCTTTATGTTTACTGATTCAAAACTACGTTCCAGGGATAACACAGGCCGATGCATGCACGGTCACCAAACACGTACCTCTACAAACCCAACCTGTCTTCCATGTTTGCCTGAAAGAACTAATATGTCTGGTGCTGGTTCAAGGAAGAGAAAATGGAACAGATTTCAAGTTGGAACTTTTATGTCTTTACAAAAACAAAAAAGCGAGGGAAAAAGTAAAGCAAGCTGAGAAAGTCTGGCTTCAAGACTCAGCGATCCTGGAAAAGGAAAATGAGTTGAGGGCAAAGAAAGCAAAGCTGCAACGTCTAGAAACAAAGGTACTGTGAATCATTGTCATTTCCCAGATCATTATATGGATACTACTATCTGAAATTTTTGTATGGTCTTGACAACTCTGTTTAATTCCAAGGCTGCAAGCCTTTTACGTATACCTGGAATCCTCTGTTATCCACTTGTGGGACATTTGCAAATTTGTCAATAACAAAACAAGAACATTTCATAAAACTCAAGTAGTAAATTGCGCCCAGATAGGCCTCGTGCTGGCTTCTGATTGGTCGAGAGCGATCACGTGACCGGAGGAACTTCCGGTGACGTCATAAGTCACTTCCGGTGGAAAAAACCGCTGACCAGTATGAAAAAAGGGATCGCGGGCTCATGGGAACCGGAAGTCACGTGTTTTAGGATGAGAAACCGCTGACTAGTTAGAAAAATCGATCGTGGGCTTAAGGTGGGTTAAAACCGCTGAGAAAACGCGGGCTCAAAGTCCAAAGTCCAATTTTTGGAACGAGGGTAACCCTTGGAGTGAAAACAATACAAAATGAATAAATCACGTTTTATTGTTATACGTTTTACAATAACTGAGAAAATAGGAGGAGGGTTTCCCGAGTATTCCTTTGAGTTCCTCTTTGATAAGTGTTCCTTTTGATGAGTGTTCCTTTGAGTACCTTTTCATAAGTGTTCCTATTTAATAAGTGTTCCTTTTGATGAGTGTTCCTTTTTGATGAGTTCCTTTTGATAATATGAGTGTTCCTTTTGATGAGTATTCCTTTGAGTTCCTATGTCACGTAATCCTATTACGTTTTTGGCGAGTATTCCATTTTTGATATAATATGAGTGTTCCTTGTGCAGCGAGGGTATACGGTCGTTGAAATCTGGGCATGTGAATGGAACCGTCTCAAAGAGACCTCCCTAGACATATCATGTCATTGCTTGGACTAAACACCTCGGACTCTGAGTCAGAAGAAGAAGAGGCGAGAGAAAAGGAGTTCTCTGGAAGTAGATGACGGAGGCGCAGCGACGATGATGACCTGTTAAGGAGGACTCTCATACTCTGCTCCTTAGCCACGATGATATCATGTCAATGCTTGGACTAAACACCCCGGACTCTGAGTCAGAAGAAGAGGCGACAAAAGGAGGTCTCTGGAAGTAGATGACGGAGGCGCAGCGACGATGATGACCTGTTAAGGAGGACTCTCATACTCTGCTTGATTTGATAATATGAGTGTTTCTATTAGTTCCTTTTTGATAATATGAGTTTCTATTTAATAATACAAGTTCCTTTTTGATAATATGAGTGTTCCTTTTTGATTATATGAGTGTTCCTTTTTGATGAGTTCCTTTTGATAATATGAGTGTTCCTTTTTTGATGAGTTCCTTTTGATAATGAGTGTCGCATGACGTCGTAATTCAACTGGGTCCACCACCAGTGAGTTCATCTGATCATGGCCTCTCAACCAGAAGAAGAAGCCGAAGCAGGTCCAAGTGGACTGACCACTGAAGAGATTTTGGCCTTGCTACACACCTCGGATTCTGAGAAAGAAGAGACGACGAGGAATTGGAGGAGGAGGAGATCCAAGCAAGCAAGCAAGCAAGCAAGAATGTCAAGTAAACATCAATGGCTTGGATTGAGCCATCAGACCAAAGGATCAACCACTTGTTGGGTTTCTGGACTGAGGACTGGATCATCGATGAGTGTGAAAACATGAAATGGGACGGTGGTTTTTATAGAGAAAGAAGGGGGTCACGTGAGAGGGAATGGGCCAATGAGAGAAAGACCCCATCATGCTTTGGGAGGGGAAGGGGTGGGGGGACCCCCCTCCCCCCTCCTTAGATAGACCATCAGACATTGCGCGGATTGGGGTATATAAGTCAAGGGAGGCCACAGGACGTCACTCTTAGCTTTGAGCCGGTCCTGAGTGACTTATGTTAGTTGGTGGTGCAAAAATGTCCGAAACGAGAAGGCGGTTGGGCTCCTTAGCCAGTGACATGAATGTTGGAGGAGGAGAAGAGTTTTTGAGGACGCGCGTGCCAAAGGAGAGGACCCATGTGGAACGACAGGCTGAGGTCATGTATGAGAGAGGAGAGGAGACCTGGCGTCGTTTGACCCGCCGACGCGTGGATGCGTTTGTGGAACTGTTCGTGATAGCCATGGTGAGGACAGAAAATGGTCATCGCGAAGGACAACCGGACCCACAGAGTGTGGAAATGTTGTTGGAGACGCTGGTGGAACGCATCATCCCATGGGTCTACCGGCACCGCGTGTGGTCCAACTGGGAGCGTCGGTGGCCCATGTCCTTGGAACATTTCGAGGAAATTGACAATGATTTGTGTAACCATCTGCCAAGGATACATAGGGGTCACCAATGGCAGATGATTCGAAAGTATTTCGCGGACATGGAGAGGGTGCGGGAGCAGCGGCGCCGGGAGGAGCGGGAGAGGAGACAGCAGGCCATGATGCGGGATCAAGTGCGACGTGTTTTGTTTCTTTGAACTATTCATGTTGAGTTTTATTGTGAGTCAAGGCTGCTGTGCGTCAAGACCAACTATTTATGATGAACGTGCAAACTCAGTGTTGTGAACTTTTTATTTTTTAATTAAAAAAAGAGTTGATGTTTTTTACAAATGGTGGTCTGTGTTCTTTGCCACGCGGGGTGGGGCGCTCCTATTTACAATTGGAAAAGTTATCTACAATTTGAAAAAATAAAAAGAAAGCTATGTACAATTGGAAAAATAAAAAGTAAAAAAATTGGCTATGTACAGATTGAAAAAATAAAAATCTAAAAAATTACAAATGAAAGTCTTCCAGTTCCATGCGTAATTGATCAATGTTCTCGGGTAGACAGAACGTTCGGTTGAATAAGGCTTGAATTTCTGCTCGGGTTTTCTCGTCCACATCCCGGGATCCCACAATAGCACTGCTTTGATGAAGGGTGGGCTTTTTAGGTCCCCAAGGGACAAATTGACTGCCAGTGACCAGGGTGGCGGCATTCTCATTGACTTGGTAGTAATGGTCCGAGCGGTACCATGATTGACTGGGTATGTCAAACAGGTAGACGGGTTTGCCTAGATCCATAGCCAATTGCACAGTCCAACCAGTGCCTCCTTTCACGCGTTTATGATCCGGTTCCAAGATGCCAAAGGCATAGATGGTATGGGCTTTTTTGGCAATTTGATAATTGCGTTGCAGCAATTGCAGGGTGTAAAAATGACTGGGCATTTGTTTGCCTAGTTTCTCCGCTGCCTGGTGAAGATGGGGGTTGGCCAGCATCAGGACTTCCACTGTAGAAGGGGTGATGAAAGTGGCTCGAGGATGGTTCGGGGGGACCAGGACTTCTAGTTGCATCCCAAAGTGTTTGGCATGTTCTTCCACGAGGGCATCTGTACCTTTGGCTCCCCCGGTGTAGACCACATGGCCATGACCCACTTGCAGTTCCAAGGCACCGAGATCTTGTTCTCCGATCATGTTAATGTCTGGGGGCATGGCTTTTGAGAATGAAGATCTAGTGACCAAGGGACCGTCTTAAATAGGGACAACGGACCAATGGGAACATGAGAAGGACTCACTATGGATAGGGAAAAGCTGACCAATGAGAAGATAACAAGTCCTTATATGGGTAGGATAAGCTGACCAATGACAGGTAAGGGTCTAAGGTATAAAAAGGCATGGTCGGTAGGGGTGACATCAACCTTGGAGCACGTCTGTGGATCGGAAGAGAAAGCCAAGCGTACACCCTGCGGGGAAGAAGAAGAAGAAGAGCATTCAACATATGACGCCCGTGGACTGTGATCCTGTGGTGTGCGACGTGGTGGAAGACACCCGAGCTGCCGTGGAAGATATGATGAAAGAATTAAATGACATGGTGGAGCAATCACCCCCATCACCTCAATTCACTCTGACGACCGCGTATGACAATGCGAAAGCCGACAGAGCCCTAGTTAGTTCGGTGGACACTATGGTATGCCCTTGCCATGAGGTGCGTTTGGAGGCCCGAGAATCTCAAAAGGGATGGAAGTATGTGAAATGTCCCATGCAACCGTGTTTGCTGTTTTGTGGACAAGATCAAGTTCTGGAGTATATGAAAGCCGTGTATAGTCAACCTCATATAGAAGTGTTGGACATGTGGGGTGGTTTGCAATGCTTTTGCCGTGAACCCGCTACGCTTCAACAGAGCCATTCGATTCAGAACCCCGATCGCTTGTTTCTGACTTGTTCCAAGAAAACGTGTGGCTTCTTCCGATGGGCTGATCAACCCTTGGGCCCCAAGTACTGGAGTTGGTTTCATGACAACCCTCCCAAAAAAGCCGACCAACAAGCTGAATCTCCTTTGTCTACCCGTGATGCTCAAGGATATCCCCTGCGTGGAGTAGACATCCCTGGTCCTCCAGTCAGAAGGAAAGAGGATCGACCCCTGACAGATTATGAGAAACAATTGTTACGAGAAATTCAAGATCTCAAGAACCGTCAAGAAATGATGGTAGCCCCAGCTCCACCACCCCCCAAGTACAGTGACAGTGTGGACAACTGGCAGAAAGGTCTAGAGACCATCAGCTGTGGCCGTCTAGGTCTCTTTTAAATGAGAGAACGAATAAAATTTTTTATCAATGTCACCATGGAGTCTGTATGTGATGCGTGGGAGTCTGTCTTGTCCCTGGGGCAATGGCAATGTCATCAAACCCTTTGTCAAGTCTTATATGATCATCAACCCGGTACCCAAATCCCCATACCCCCATGTCCCGAGGACACGCATCCTCTCCACCTCTTTGAAGAAACCCATGTCGACCGCAACCTGTATCGATGGGTGGTGTTTGTCTTATGGTTAAAAGCTCACCCAGAGGCATGGCGATGGTATCGAATCATTCAAAAGGCGCATCCCCACACGGTCCCCACCATATCGACCTTATGGGGTGAATGCCAAAAAGTATGGCCCCTCGAAAGAGAACCCAACGCTGGAGTTCGTCATCATGGTTGAAGAAAACCAAGGTTTCGTCAACGAAGAAGAAGGCCAATGTCTCGCAACAATGGTTAAACCGTTACCATGATCCTCGTGCCCCGGGGAGTTTAGGTGGGGTGCAACGATTTGCTAAAGCCCAGGGTCTCCCTTTGAAAAAAGCCCAACGGGTGTTGGAACAGGATGTGGGTTACACCTTGCATAAACCCCGACGTCGTCGTTTTGCTACCTTACCCGTGATCGTAGGGGGGTTGGATGATCAATGGGCCGCGGATTTAGTGGAAGTGCAACGTTTGGCCAAACATAATCGGGGTATACGCTACTTGTTGACCGTCGTGGATGTCTTGTCCAAGTACGCGTGGGTCGAACCGTTGAAAACCAAAACCGGCGTGGCCCTCGTGAAAGCCTTTGAGAAGATTGTGAGACAAGGAGGACGTCACCCGAATCGATTGCAAACGGATCGAGGGAAAGAATTTTATAATCGGACCTTTCAATGATGGGTCGACGAGCAAGACATTCAACATTTTTCGACCGAAGGGGATGCCAAAGCCAGTGTGGTGGAACGATTTAACCGCACCTTGAAAGAACGGTTGTACCGTTATTTGACCGCGGCCAACACGTTGAAATTTGACGATGTCTTACCCGAGTTGGTGCAGGGGTATAATGCCACCCGTCATCGAAGTATTGGTATGCCCCCCGAAAACGTGACGTGGGACAACGAAGAAGCCGTGTGGAAACGATTGTACAGCAAACGATTGAAAGGCTACAAAAAACCCCAATTGAAGGTGGGGGATCATGTCCGTCTCAATACGATTCATCGTACCTTTGAAAAAGGGTATTTACCCGGTTGGACCGAAGAAGTGTTTGTGGTGCATCGTGTGGTCCCGGGCCCTGTCCCCACGTATAAGATTCGCGAATGGGATGAGACCCCCGTCCAAGGTACGTTTTATGAAGAGGATTTACAAAAAGTCCATGTGTCCGAAGTGTTTCGGATCGAGAAGGTACTTAAGCGACAAAAAGGTCGTTGGTTGGTCAAGTGGAAAGGGTGGCCCGACAAGTACAATAGTTGGATTGCTCGTGGAGACGTGACATCCCTTCGACCCCGCAAACGACGACGACGCCGCTAAAACAATGACATTGGTGCCCAACTCTTCGTTTTACGTGACGTTGATGAGTCATGCGAGTACCAAAGAGTTTCCTGGGAACAAGAGTCATCATTTCAGAAACCGATTGCCTAAACCCATCCGATTTGTGGGACGAGGATGGATGGTGGGTATGGTGAGTTTATCCTTACCCACCATTCCGGTGGTAGCGGAAGAAGGAGGCGTGGGTGATTCCCATCCTCTGTTGTACGTACGATGGCACGAACGGGTGCATGACACAGACGATCAAGGGGACGATGTCTGGTGGCATCAACGTCGCGAACTCTTTGTCTACGGTCGAGATATGAGAAAGGAGATGGCCTCGTCGACGGGATCGCACTTTTTTCATCAATTGGTGTACCGTTACGTGCAAGCCCGTGCGAAACAAACCGAACCCCTTAACAAATGGGCAGAGAACAATGGTGTCAAATTGTACCCGACCTTTGAATGGACCACCGAAGGGGATTTGGTGTTGAATACCGTCAATGTGGATTACAAAGTGCAAGTGGCACGCGTGGAATGGGGCAGAACCTTGGCGCTGAGAATGGGATGGATTGAACAAGTGTCGACGGGCGTGTATCGATTGGGTCCCAATCTCTTACAAGAATTTCATACGGACTCCATTCCCATTCCGACCGATGTCCTGGATGGCAGCAATAAGCCCGCCTTTTGGAAAGTGGATGGGGATTATGTGAACTTGAGTATGACGTGTAATTGGCGGTTTGTGAATTTGAACCAGACCTTTCGTCCCTCGTTGGAATTTCCCTCCACGCGTCCTTTGCATGTGTATTGTGATGTAGGGACCAGCAGTATGGTAGGGGGTCGTATCACCGATCTCTTACGAGAAATCAAGTACCAGCCTCAAAACACCACGCACTTTGAACCTCAACATATTCAATATATCCCAGTACGCAACGAAGTGGTGGAAATCGTCGAAACCCAGTTGGCCGAAACCAATGGGGATCTGGTGAAATTTGGTGAAGGCCATGCCCTCCTGACCCTCCACTTTAAAAGGGAAGTGGTGGTGTGAAGAAGACAAAATGTCGTTCTACGTGACGTTACCCAGTCATGCCAACCGACGTGAATTTCCCAACAACCAACCTAATTCCTTCAAGATTCGTTTACCTCAACCGTTACAGCTCAAGGGAGGTGGTTGGCAAGTGGGGTTGAGTGCCATTTCCTTACCAGATGCTCGCGTCAATTTGTATGAGTTGGTGAAGAAAAATGGGTACGTCATGGGGACGTCTTGGGGCCAAACTTATCCCAAACCGGGTGCAAAAGACGGGGAAATGACCTCGCGAGTAGACACCGCGCGAAGCATCATCAATGACGTCCAAGATTTGGATTGGGTGGTGGATGGTGTGAGTTTCATGAAAGCCATCATTACTCATTTGGAACAACAACGTATGGAAATGGCCATTCAAGGTGGTCGGTTTACCAATGATCAAGGCAAACACACCTACGTCAAGTTCAAGTGGGAAGGCGAGGATCTGCTCATCGACAACACCAATATCTGTCATTGCGGCACCGACACGCCAGCCCTGACCATCTACACCAAGTTAGCGCTCAAGATGGGACGGTTACGTAAAATTGACAGTGTGTTGATTTTGGGACCCAACTTACAACAAGAATTCATGGGGGATCAAATCCCCAACATGACAAAACCCGCTGGCAACGATTGGAACGATGTGAACGACGATCAGAGCAAACCGGTCTTTTGGACGGTGCGTTCGTTTTTACCGGATTATTTACAATTGAGTATGAGTTGTAGTTGGCGTTTCACCAACTTGAATGTAGCATTTCGTTCAGTGGTGGGTGAACCCACACGATCGTTGCACGTGTACTCCGACGTGGCAGGCAGCACGGTGGTGGGCAATCGCGTGACTGATTTGTTACGTGAAATCCAGTACAAGCGAGAAGCACGCGGCAACCTGTATTTTGAACCGTTGCACATTCAATACATGTCTCTTCGTAACGAGGTGGTGGAAATGATTCACGTTCAAGTGGCTGAAACCATTGGTAGAGGAGGAGACTTGGTCAAGTTTGGTGAAGGTCATACCATTGTCACGTTACACTTCAAAAAGACATAAAAAGGGGGTGGCCAAGGGAGTGTCCCAATCACAAGATGCCCAAGACAAGAGTGCGTCGAAGAAGAAGAAGAAGGCAACGAGGGGGTTTATTCCCCCTGGCGGCCCTCATTCCAGCCTTGATTGCTGGAGGAAAAGCCGTGGCGTTGGGTGCCGCGGGGGGTGCCGCGAGTTACGGGGCTAAAAAAGGGTTGGAAGCCGCTTTTCGGAAAAAACGACGATGATGACGGTATAAAAAGGGGGTCACGTGAAGCACAGACAAAACGTTTATCCCTGGTGAAGAAGGCACCATGCGTGGGGGAAGTTTGACACGATTTCGAACCGACGAGTGGTATGATCAACAAGGCAAAGGAGTGATGACGGATCTGATGCGTGGGGGGTTGCAAGGTCTTATAAGGACGCGAAATCCTTTAAAATTGCCTAGTAATATCAAGAGAGGCTTGGAAACGGGTTTGACACGAGGTATCAAACGCAAAGCCGAAGACGTCCTTAAAAAGGAAATCACCAAACAAGCCAAGAAAGCGTTGAGTCATAAGAACGTGAAAGACGCCGTGCGTGTAGCCACTGCCTTATTTCCCAAACAAACCAAACGTGCACGTGATATTTTGGGAGTGTGAACATGGACCCCGTGCATTCACGACCTCGACGGATTCGTAGTGATCGAGGGTTGTCTCAATGGGGTGGACTGTATCCGTTTTGGAAACTCATGCGACGACAACGTGGTGGATGGTTAAGTCCCGAGGTCATGAGAGTCCCCGGGTTTGATTTGAGACAACGTTTAGCACGACGACGCAATAAAAACCCCTCACGACGACGACGGGGTACCACTCGACGACGTTAAACATGCCTGACGTGAGTACGCAAACCGCCCCGGCTCACGAGCGTTCCGAAGGGACCGTCAACCCTGCCTTACGGATTTTCAAGGTGCCACCGACCGACATTAGCATCAATGCCTATCGCATGGTTACCATTCAACCCACCACCACGGGTATCAATCCCATGGAATTCATCATTCCAGGGTTGGACGATTTTGTGGATTTGGGACGCAGTTACTTTACCATGGAATTGAGTTTGAAAAAGCAAGATGCCGGGAACTTGGTGGCCAATCAGAAATTGTGGCCCGTCAATAATTTGGCCCATTCCATCATCAAACAAATTGACTTGCAGTTGAATGGCACGTTGATCAGTCCACAATCCGACACGTATCATTACAAAGCTTACCTGGAAACCTTGCTGAATTATGACCGAGAAGATGGCAAGACCGTGTTAGGACCCCAAGGATGGTACAATCAAGTGGATTTCCCACCCCAATGGACCGCCACCAACACAGACAAAGCAGGAGACCATGTTCACTGGAACGCTCTCAGTGACAACCAGAAAGGAGCCTTGGACGCCATGGTAGCTGAAGTGGCCAAGTATGCTGGAGGTGCCACCCACAGTCTAGTGTTTACCCCCCACTTGGAAGTCTTTCACACTGGCAAACTGTTGGTGCCAGGCATCGAAATCAAGATGAAATTTCATTTCAATGGCCCCAGCTTGTTTTTGAATGGAGTGGCTCTAGCTGGCCGATTGATGGAAGGGGATGTGAAACTACGGTTTCATCTCTGCCAACTGCGTTTGAATGACGCCATCTACCAGAGTTTGTCTAGCAAAAGACACAATGAAGGAGAAGTGGCGGCTTACCCGACCGTCCGCAGTGAAATCCGGACCTTCAGCATGCAAAACAACCTGGTCCGCTTTGATATCCCTAACCTGTTTCAAAACAGAATACCTGACCGATTGATTGTGGGATTACTGGACAGCCGTGCCTTCAATGGAGATGTGACCCGAGATCCGTTCTGTTTCCAGAAATTTGGTCTGACCTCCATTCGACAGATTGTCAAAGGAGAAGAATACCCTTATGAAACCCTCCAGTTAGTGCACAACAATGGCACCCGAGATAATCTAGGCTACTTCCGTTTTCTGCAAGCCAGTGGTGCTTGGTGTAAAAAGAAAGGCAACATGGTAGAACTGCTGGATTGGGGCCAAGCTAAAAATTGTACCTTGTACATGTTTGACAATGTGGCCAATGGATGTGCTGCCAGTCAAAACCTCAACCCCAAGCAAACAGGCGATTTACAATTGGTCTTGGAATTTGGAGCTGCCCCTGGTGTCAATATAACCGTACTCGTGTATGGGGAATTTGAGAACTTGCTAGAGATTGACAGGAACGGAGCCGTGTTGTATAACATTTACCAACACTGAAGAAATGGAACATGTGGCCTTGAATAATGTGCAATTGGATTATTTAGCCCGAGACGACCCCCAATTGAACCCTGTCTTTTACGGGACAGTGGCCTGTGATCGTTTACCCAAGACTCCTGTCAAGACCCAACCCCAAGGGTACATTGTGAATACGGACCCACACGATCAACCGGGACAACATTGGTTAGCGGTGTGGACGGAGGGAAAGGTGTGTGAAGTCCTGGACAGTTATGCTTTGCCCATGGACACGTACGTGCAAGCTACCCCGTTACGAGATTGGATTGTCCAACATTGGAAGTATGTGGTGACCAATGGCAAGTCCCTCCAAGCCATTTCAAGCAAGAGTTGTGGTGATTACGCCTTGTTGTATTTGAAAGCCAAAGCCCGTGGACGAACCTTGCAAGAGTTTTTAAATGAGTTTTCTGATCATGATTATGTTAGTAATGACCATCAAGCCGGTCAACGCCTTCAACAATTGATTGTAGGTCAAGAAGCCAGATGGTATCAACTGTGTTGTCATCCGTATCATCAATGTAATGGTTAAATAAAAAAGTTCGTTGGAAAAGTGGTGTCGGAGTCGTAGCTCAGTCGGTAGAGCCTTTGGATCCCCCCTCGAATACATGAGGAGATCGTGCGTGGGTTCGAGTCCCACCGATTCCAATAAAAAGGTGCCTTTTTTTTTCTAAGGGTAGTTCGTCATCATGCAAACGGGGAAACCGTTTCGTTTTCATACTCCTTCCTCTATCTTGGTGGTGGGTCCTTCGGGATGTGGTCAAACTGTGTTTACGGAAAAACTCGTTAGACAACCCGGAGTTGTTTGAAACCCCACCGACCCAACGGCATTATTGTTATGGGGCCTGGCAAGATCGATTTCGAAGCATGCAAGATCAAGGGGTGGTGTTTCACGAAGGGATTCCCGATCATCAGGCATTGGTCCAATGGTTTCCTGAAGGACATGGGGTCCTGGTCTTGGATGATTTAATGGACGAAGGGAGTCACGATAAACGCGTGTTGGATTTATTCACCAAACATTCGCATCATCAAGGGGTGACCGTCCTATACTTGTGCCAAGACATGTTTCCCGTGGGTCGCTATGCGAAAAGTATATCCCGCAATGCCCATTACATTGTGGCGTTCAAGAACCCCCGAGATCAATTAGGGGTACGCAATGTCATGCTTCAATCGTTTCCGACCGCTTGGAAAGACACGTTGGAGACGTTTCATCAAGCCACCACACGACCGTATGGGTATTTGGTCTTGGATTTACATCCCGCCTCCTCCGATCAACAACGGTTGTTGAGTCACCTGTTAAAAGACGAAGGATGGACTCGCACCTATCAAAAACGACTATAAAGGCACCCCCTTGGAACAGGTAAAAAGAGAAAGCAACCATGGCCGATGATGATGATGACCGTCAACCTCCGCAATCGTACGATACCGTGTCCCCGGCGGGGGTGGGGGCATCCAGCGGTAATCAAATGTCCCCAGGGACCCTGCAACAACTGTATTTCACGGGAGACGAAGGCCTTGTTGACGTGGCCATGGAGGAAATGCACCCCGAGGTCCTCCGTGAGTTTTTGAGAAGTCTCCCCTCCCCCAGGACAGTGGCCACCTGGCCCGATCTGGATGGTGCACCCCCTGTACAGGCCTCTTCCCCAGCCGGGGTAGGAAGTCGAGAATCCCATTCACCCCCATTCCAAAGCCCCCAGACCACCCCGGAGTCCCCGAGAAGTCCACCTGGTTGGCGAACAGCCCCAAGTGGTCGGACAGCAACGGGTGCAGGGGGTAATGGACGTGGTGGTGGTGGTGGTGGTGGGCGTGGTGGTGCTGGTGGTGGGCGTGGTGGTGCTGGTGCTGGTGATGGGCGTGGTGGTGGTGCTGGTGCTGGGCGTGCTGGTGGTGGTGCTGGTGGTGCTGGTGGTGGTGGTGGAGGTGGTGCTGGTGCTGGTGGTGGTGGTGGTGCTGGTGGTGGTGCTGGTGGTGCTGGTGGTGGTGGAGGTGGTGGTGGCCGTCGTGGTGGACGACGTGGTGGACGACGTGGTGGACGACGCGGACGACTTTTCCCCGGTTCCCCTTTGACACCTGCCTCCAATCCAGCCAGCCTTCGAGGATCTTGGACATCTGGGAGTTCTGGCCGAGCCCCTCGCACCTTGCGTCAAGCGGATTTACAACGACGTTTACGTATGCTGTTACAAGATCAAGAACAGTTGGCCCAAGGACGTGAAATTGCTAATGTCACCATGACCAATAGCATTGTGACCAGTTATAAACAAGGAGGAGCACCGAGCGTACAAACGTCTTCGTCCCGTGTTTCGCCATGAGGATGAAAACCGTCGTGTCGTTATTGAATGGATCGAAACAGCATGGTCTTCCCTTCCCCCCAGAATTATTACAATGCATGGATTCCTTGTATGCCTTTTATCATCAACAATGGTGGTGTTATCGAAAAATGTTGAATCATTACAAGTGTATCAATGCTTTGTTCAATGGCATGGCATTACTCCTGATGGCCGCCGGCATGATTGCCGGGCCGCTTTTGGAAAACAGTACATTGGTAGCGTGTTTGGCGGCCGTGGGGACCGTGGTCAAAGGATGGAACGATTTTAAACAATACCGATTTAAAGTGACCGTGAGTCGATTTGCGTTTACCACCTATGCCAAAGCCTTGACCGAATTGAAAACCCATGTGCGTGGTGTTCCCTTAGAGGATCTGGAACGATTTTTAATCAAGATGCAAACCTTGGATGATACCATTGTGGATTTCACCCCTCCGTTACCCAAACGATGTGTGCAAGATTACCATGGTCATTTTGTGTACCAACCCTTGGAAGCCCTATGCTATGTGGATGGATGTCCTCGTCCCTTGAGACCCAAAGATTATTGGATCCATAAAAAGCCGCTCCCTCCTAGTCCCACACTCTTAGAACCATGGCCGTCCAACGAAGACGACGACGACGACGCAGAAAAAGGAAACAAAGAGGAGGTGCTTTAATGCGTCGCAAACCCCGTTTGGTGGATAAAATTGCCCATGGCATGAGTATGTTTCTATCAGGCCCAGCGCCTGGGTTTGGACTGGCTTTAGGCAAATTAGGTGGTCAAGCCTTGAAAGGCATTACCGATAATGTACAACATTACCGACAACGAGGTGGGGGTTGGTGGCAAGATTTCAAACGCAATACCCGTCAAGGCTATAAAGAGACGCGAGATGCCATCAAACAAGACAAAGCCCTTCAACGTCTATTGACGGGTCGACCATGGTGAGGAGGAGAAGACGACGCCGTCGTCAACGAGGCGGTTTTTTAAATCTATTGGTGCCCGCTATGGCAGGATTGGGGAAAGCCGTGGCCTTGGAAACGGATAAACGTATAAAACGCACGATTCAAAAAGCCAATCAACGGTATCGTCGTCGTCACCGATAAAGGATGCAACGTCTTCGACGTCAATTACCGTTTTTACGGTCCATGTTACAAGAAGCCAATGGTTCCAAACGTCAAGAGTTGTTACAACATGCCAATGCCGATCAAATCAATGCTGTGAGTGAATTGGTGTTGAACTTTTTAAAAAACAAGATTCCTGTGACCCCACCCATGCTGGCTAAACTTCAACCCTATAAAAAGGTACTACGTGATTTGGGACGTCGTCGACATTCCGTCAAAAAACGTCGTCAGTGGTTAGTCCGACAAAAAGGACAAGGGTTGTTTCAAGGACTTCACGAGGTGTTATGTCAATGTGTTCGTTAACCCTTGCCACGTGGATGGCTCTATTACAAGAGGCCAATCGGGCCACCGACAAGTGGAAAGACGAGTGTCATTATTGGAAGCATAAATATCACCTGTTGTATCGAGAGTACCAACACATCTTGAGGGCCCGTCTTTGTAAGAGTTGCCGTGACCAGGAAGACGGGGAACTTTGCCCCGACTGTAGTCAACGACCATGGAAGAAGTGTACATGATTCCCCAAAAGGACTTGCAACAACTCATTCAATATTACAAAGGAGAACTCACCGAAAATGCCTTGTTGAACAAAGCCGCGACGCTCGCCGCCCAAAAACATGTGTTATTAGCCAACCCTCAATTACCTCCAGCCCTGGTCAATGCTCAAACCAAACCGTTGAGTCAAGAATTAATCAAGTTAACCAAACGCATTCGTCAATTTCCTGGTGGGGTGGGGGTTGGTGCCCCGGGTGCCCCGGGTGGTCCACCAGGCGAAGAAGAAGAAGAAGCCGGGGATTTGGTGACGGGACCCGTCGAACAATGGTTGAAGCGCATGATAAAAGGAGGTCCGTCGGCTCCCAAACCCACCATTACCCCTGCTACCAGGGAAGGCGCGAGAGAACAGAGACCTTCTACCAGTCGAGGAGAAGAGATACCTTCTACCAGTCGAGGGGATACCCGGACGTGTTTACAAGTCCTTCGAGAACAGCGCAAGGCCTTGGAAAAAAAGTTAGCTGAGAGTGGTAAAGGCAAAGGCAAAGGCAAAGGCGTCTCCCGTGAAGTGCAACGATTAAAACCTTTACCCGGTTGGGAAGATTGGACCAAACCCAAACAGCCCCGACGGAGACGTTTGCAATACGACAGTGAATAAAACATGCCCACCAAGAGGAGGAGAAGGGGTATTAAACGGAAACGCCCCCAACGAGGAGGAGCCTTAGATGTCCAAAAATGGATTGCGAAAACGGGGAAGGAATTTCATTGGCCCGGTTATCAGTACATGGGCCCTGGCACCCATTTGGCCAAACGTCTGAAACGTGGGGATCCCGGGATCAATCGCTTGGACCAGATTGCTAAACAACACGACATTGATTACAGCCGTGCTAAGAATTTGCAAGATAAATGGAAAGCCGATACCAAGATGATCCAAGCCATTGATCGATTACCCGGCAAGACGGAACGGGTGGTCAAGAAAATCATGCAAGCCAAGAAACGTTTAAAATTGTAAACATTTAATAACAAATCATCACATGTTGAGTAAAAAATGAAAATGTCTCATTGGTATTGTTATTCTATAGTCTTCTGTAGTTCGTGTTGAGTCTCAAACAGGATATGCGAGACAAAACCCATTGTGGTGTAGACAACATTAATCCTGATAAAATAAAAAACAATGTCACTTGTGTCATTTGATTCATGAGTTGTCAAGTTCATTGTTCTGTCACAAATACTAATACGAATGTTCTGCCAAATACTGAGACGGATGTTCTTCCAAATACTGAGACGATTCAATGTTCTGCCAAAAATACAAAGACGAGGGGGTTTAACTGACAAAGTCATCCAAATCAAACGAAGGATCCTCCTCCTCCTGCATCATGTCAGTTAAAAAGTCCAAGAAAGCGTCGTCCAATGACGGCAAGTCATCGAGCTCCTCGAGTACATTGTCCAACAAAGAGTCGTCCGATGATGACGACAAGTCATCGAGTAAATTGTCTAAAAATCCCTTCCCATCGTCCCACATGTCACAAGAAGATTCGTCACATACGGAATGATCCAGAGGATGAAAGACCTCTGAATCCATGTCCATGAGGGTACCAGGTTGATCTAGAGAATCCTCCGGGCTGGGCGAGAGGGAATCATGAAAGTCCGTCATAAAATCCTCCAACGTGACCGTTAGTTTTAGTGGCCCTAACGCCTGGATTTTATCCAACGTTCTCTTTTGGGTCGCGGGTCCTCTTTGTTGACGTAAGAGGGCCGAGCTCTCACGCTTTCTCGCCAGGTATTGTTTCTGCCACCGTTGACCTGCTTCCGATCGGTAAAATTGCCTTTTGTGCTCCCGGAGTCGTTCTGCATGGGCGGCATAGTACTTTCTCACGGCCTCACGTCGTCGGGCGTCATACTTCTTGTGATACCGTCGTCTCTCCTCGACTATTCGGTCGTGGTGTATGGCCTGGTACCGTCGTCTCTGCTCGGCTACTCGGTCGCAGTACCTCTCCCGGTACCGTCGTCTCTGCTCGGCTACTCGCTCAGGATGCCTGGCCCGGTACCTGGCTTGAGTGGCCCGTCGTCGCGCACGAAAGGCCAAGAGCTTCGTCAATTCATCATCATCGTCGTCGTCGCTTTGTCGGGAGCTCGTGGGGGCTTGGTGACCGCATTGGCTGCACCTTTCGGGAGACCTCGGGCGAGGGGGGCGGTGCTGGTGGGGGTGTCCGGGGCCTCTTGAATTGGTGATGCCAGTTTGTCCAACAGAAGTCGAGGCCCCGGATGTACCGCTCGGTGGTGATTTGCGGGTAGCAGCCCGGGTTCCAGTGCTCTTCCATGTACTTGTGGCGTGCTGCTTGGGCTGCTTGGGCTGCTTGGGCGAGCTGCCTCCTTTTCCTCCTTTCCTCAAGCAGCGCTTCCCCAAACTCCCGGATGTCTCCGTCGTCGAGCACCCACTCCTTAACCTCATCTAAAATGTGTTCCACTTCAAACTTCTCGAAATCTTTCAACAGGTTGTCTAGACTAGAGTCCATCTTGAGACGACTGACCTCGAGGGGCGATCTGTTTTATAGTCTCTCATTCGTTCCCGTGATGCACCATGGACCCTAACTAGAGAGGGGGGAGGGGGGTCCCCCCACCCCGTCCCACCCCTCCCTAGGGCACCCCCTCTCTAGGGGGCACCCTGTTTAGTGATTGGCTCCTTCCCCTCCCACGTGACATTTTTTGTTCTCTATAAAAACAGAGCCCCGATCTCCAGTGAGTTCATCTGATCATGTCCTCTCACGAAGATGACAATGTGGCGGGGCCAAGCGGCCTCGCTACACGTGAGATCATATCAATGCTTGGTTTGGAGATAAGTGATTCAGAAGACGACACAAATTCCTGTGTGGGACCTTTGATTTGCACCGAAAACATGGCGGACAGTGACGATGACATTTGTGAAGAGGCCTTGGACCAATGGGAACAAAGTGGGGGTGGATTGGATCCCTCTGCGCAAGTTACCTTCCAATTTGACTTAGAACCTTTTGTGAATCGGAAGAGTGATCGCATGGGGGTACAAGAACGTCATTTCAAGACCCAGTTACGTCAAAGGGGGACCTTGATTCCAGGTCAAAACATTACCCAAGCTCTCCAAGATGGATTACGTCGAGCCGTCGATCAAGTGTTAACCACCACCCCCGACCTCCACGATCAAGATCGACTCTACTTTACAATAGCATCCGATCGCCTGCACAATAATTTTCAGGGGTGGGGATTACGTGCAGGTGAATGGCGTCGAGACACAGAGCGTGTGGAAGCTCTGTTCCAACGTTTAGCCCAAGCCCTCAACAGCAACGAACAATTTGAAATGGACGATTCCTTTCAAGTCTCCATCACTCAAGTCCATCATGCTCCTCAAGGTACCGGCAAACCCCGTCGTGGGAAACCAGGGCATCCCACCATGAACCTGTTGAGAAAAAATTCCAAATCCATCATCCGGATTACCAACGACGATCAACTCTGTTGTGCCAGAGCCCTCGTGGTCGCCAAAGCTCGCGTGGACCAGCACCCGAAATGGAGCAGCATTCGCCGGGGGAAGGGTCCGCTGCAGAGACGTCTCGCTTGGGACCTCCAGGATGAAGCGAAGGTACCGTGGGGTCCTTGCAGCTATGATGCCTTGACCCAATTCAGTCAAGCTCCGTCCCTCACCGGTTACCAAATCATCCTGGTGGATGCGCAGCGATCGTTCCACATCTCCACGTTTGGACCCCTTTCTGACAAACAACTGATCCTGTTGCACAACCAAGACCATTACGACGTGATCACTCGTCTACCCGGATTTTTCGGGTCCAGTTATGTCTGTGCGGCTTGTTGGAAACCCTATGACCATGAGGGAATGCATCGATGCACCAAGACCAAGTTGTGCGGAGCCTGTCGACAGAAAGATTGTCAAGACTTTCAACATGCTTACCCCCGACACCTTAAAGCCACTCAACGTTGCCAGTCGTGTCATCGGGACTTTTTCGGACCCGCGTGTTTGGAAGCCCATTCCAGCAAGACCCACGCGGGCAAACCCGCCACGGACCTCCAGTCCTCCGTGTGCTCTCAACGACACCGATGCCCTGACTGTTATCAACAAAATGTGGGCTTGTCCCGCATTCAACGTCACCGTTGTTACCACGTGGATTGCCCTTCTTGTCACCAGTACGTCCACGCCGACAAACACCGTTGTTTTATACAAAGAGCCCCCAAACCTCAAGACGAAAAGAAGAGAAAGAGGACCCGTCAAAAAGGTCCTCGCGCCAAACGAGGTACCGCCGCCGCGGAACCCCATTCCTCCTCCGAGGACGAGGAAGACCTGCCTCCCTTACACGTCTTCTTTGATATCGAAGCCATGCAACCCCACGAAAAACACATTGCGAATCTCGTCGTGGCCGAAACCGAAGACAACAATGAACCCAAGCCTTTCCCAGGTCCCACCTGTATCCGTGACTTTCTGGAATGGTTGGATACCTTGACTCTTCACGATACCTGTCAAGTCAATGTCATCGCTCATAATTTTCAAGGGTACGATGGGTACTTTATCATCCAAGAATACTATGGTGACAACCGCATCGTCCAACAACTCCGCAACGGGTGTAAACTCTTAGAGATCAAGCATGACCGCATCCGCTTCATTGATTCCATGAGTTTCTTCCAGATGCCCCTCTCCGCGTTTCCCAAAACCTTTGGTTTGACAGAACTCTGCAAAGGGTATTTCCCCCACAAGTTCAACGTACCCGGTAATGAGCATCAAAACTACGTGGGCATCCTCCCCTCACGCGATTACTACATGCCTGAGACCATGTCACTCGAAGGAAGACAAGCCTTCGAAACCTGGCATCAAGAACAACGCGACCAGGGTGTGGTGTTTCATTTCCAAAAAGAGTTGTTGGACTATTGCAGCTCCGATGTACGACTCTTGAAACAAGGATGTCTGACTTTCAAACGCATGTTTGAAGACTTAACAGGCTTCAATCCCTTCGATCACGTCACCATTGCCTCGGCTTGTAATCGAGATTTACGTATGAACCGGATGATCCCTAACAGTATTGCCAGCGAACCCGCCGGTCATAAGGGGTGGAGAAACAACATCAACCAGTCCATCCCAGCCCTTCACTGGTTAACCTGGTGCGATCACCAACTACGTCAACGCGCCCTCCAAGATCTCAGCCTCGACGATCTCTTGGCCAGTGCCAATCCAGAGCCTCATCATCACCAGTACATTCAACATGTCCGAAATGAAGGCGAGTATAAGATCCCCGGGACCCAGATCCATGTGGATGGTTATTGCCCCGACACCCACACCGTCTACGAATTTCAAGGGTGTTTCACCCACGGATGCCCTACCTGTTATCCCCATCGCTACGAAAAACATCCCTGCAACTATGATCGAACCATGCAGGACGTCTATGACGTCACCCAAGACAAAGTCCAAAAGCTTACCAAACAAGGGTACAACGTCATTCAAATGTGGGGATGTCAATGGGACCACCTCCGAGACACCCAACCAGAGATCGACTCCTTCGTCCGGGAACTCAACTTTATCCAACCTCTTCAACCTCGGGATGCTTTCTGTGGAGGTCGTACCAATGCCATCAAACTCTACCATCATATTACCCCAGGCCAAAAAATTCACTACATCGATGTCACCTCCTTGTACCCGTGGGTGAACAAGAAGTCAACCTACCCCAAAGGACATCCCACCATCCTTTCTCAACCAGGTCACACTGACATACACCAGTACTTTGGCCTCATTCAATGCAAAATCCTGCCTCCCCGTGAATTGTACCATCCCGTGCTGCCTTACCGTCATGACGACAAACTGCTCTTTCCACTCTGTGCCCGTTGTGTGGAAGAAGAAATGGCCAAACCTCTTTTGGACAGATCCTATCATTGCCCTCACCCCGACGAACAACGCGCCCTCACCAGTACCTGGTGCAGTCCCGAATTAAAGAAAGCCGTCGAATTGGGGTACCAAGTCCAATACATCTACGAAGTCTGGCATTTTGAACAAACCTGTGAGGGCCTCTTCGCCGATTATGTCAACACTTGGTTGAAAATCAAGCAAGAAGCTAGTGGGTGGCCATCGTGGGTCGGAGACGACGAAACCAAGCGACTACAATACATCCAAGAGTACTTCGAACATGAAGGCATCCGATTGGACTACAATAACATCAAGAAGAATCCTGGTCTCCGCACCTTAGCCAAGCTGATGTTGAACTCCATGTGGGGCAAGTTTGGACAACGCCTCAACAAGACCCAAATTCAAGCCTTTGATGATCCTCATGCCTTCCACCGTTTCTTGGATAACGATGCCTTAGACGTACGTCACGTGTCCGTTATCAATAACAACATGGTTGAGGTTCACTTTGAACATCAAAAAGAGGACATCCGCGTGTCACCCAACCTCAACATTTTTGTGGCCTGCTTCACCACCTGCCACGCCCGCCTTAAATTGTATGACGCCCTCGAACGCTTAGGGGAAAGAGTCCTCTACTTTGACACCGACTCCGTCATCTACCTGGAGGAAACACCCACTCAATTCCAACCTACCTTGGGTTCCTATCTAGGGGACTTCGCCTCCGAATTAGCTGATGATGAATACATCCAAGAATTTGTCAGTGGAGGACCCAAGAACTACGGGTATACTACTAATAAAGGAAAGGTGGAATGCAAGGTCAGAGGCTTCCGACTCAACAGTGAAGGACACACCCAGTTGAATTACGACGTCATGCGTCAGAATGTCCAAGATGAAATCCAGAAACCCCTTCCCAAATCACGGGAAATCCAAGTCACCAAAAGTCACCACATTGTCCGGGAACCGAAAAACTACACCTTGCTCACTCAACCCCAACACAAATGGTATCGCTTGGTGTATGACAAAAGAGTCATTGATCCCCGCACCTTCAACACCTACCCCTATGGCTACCAGTGAAAGCCCAAACAAGATCGTCGATTGTGATCACTGTGATCGAGAACATTGGCCGCCACCACCACCACCCCCATTCTACAGTTCCTTTGCCATACCTTTGAACAGAAATCATCGACGTCAATTACAACAATGAATCCGTGACAACAACCAATGGCGAAGAATAACTCGATGTCAAAAACAATGGTGGGGACCCTCTATTGAACATTAAGGAATCTGCTGTCTGTTGAAAAGACAGATTCAAAAAGGAACACTTATCAAAGAGGAACTCAAAGGAATACTCGGGAAACCCTCCTCCTATTTTCTCAGTTATTGTAAAACGTATAACAATAAAACGTGATTTATTCATTTTGTGTTGTTTTCACTCCAAGGGTTACCCTCGTTCCAAAAATTGGACTTTGGACTTTGAGCCCGCGTTTTCTCAGCGGTTTTAACCCACCTTAAGCCCACGATCGATTTTTCTAACTAGTCAGCGGTTTCTCATCCTAAAACACGTGACTTCCGGTTCCCATGAGCCCGCGATCCCTTTTTTCATACTGGTCAGCGGTTTTTTCCACCGGAAGTGACTTATGACGTCACCGGAAGTTCCTCCGGTCACGTGATCGCTCTAGACCAATCAGAAGCCAGCACGAGGCCTATCTGGGCGCAATTTACTACTAACTCATAATGAACTGGCATTTCCCTGAATTAAATAAGCCCCCATTTATTTTACGCCCCCGTAAAAGGTGCTTGAAATAAGTAAAGAAGCCCACATGGGGCTTAATGGAGGATTTACGGTGTGCATAGGACATCACTGACAGGATAGTGGCAGTTTTCACACTCTCACCGGCTCAAATTTTTCGACGTAATGAAGGTACATCCGTATGTAGTATGTTAGACAGATACTGTCGGTAGATGCCACCAATACGCTCGTTCATGCATTTGTCACGTCTCACGTGGACTATTGCAACTCATTGCTTTACGGCGTATTGCAGTACCAACTCAGCCGTTTACAGCGTGTCCTTAATGCCGCAGCTCGCATCACCTGCCTTCTTCCACGGTATTCTCACATCACCCCAACGTTGTTCCATCTCCACTGGCTTCCTATTGCCTCCCGGATCAAATTCAAGATAGCGTTGATAGTTTACAAAGCGCTCAATGGCTACTCCCCGTCTTACATAACTGATTTATTACACATCAAACCTCCAGGTCGCTACGCAATGCGTAGCGACGATCAACACCTCCTCTTGGTCCCACGGACTAAGTGCAAAACATTTGGCGACCGGGCTTTTGCCGTCACCGGACCAAGGGTCTGGAACAGTCTGCCACTGCCAGTCAGAAATTCAGTAAATGTAGATACATTTAAAACTAACTTGAAAAGTTTTCTTTTTACGCAAGCGTACAAACATATTATATAGTTATTAAATTTTTAGATGAAATCCATGTAAATTTTTAGTTAATCCTATTTTTACTTAAATTATGAATATCATGTAAAGCGCATTAGAATATTTTTATAAATTATAGCGCTATATAAGTTTATTAAATTATTATTAATTATTATTATTATTATACTAAGACTCTTAATCTTGATGTTTAGGTAGATGAGGTAGTTAGGGAGTTAGAGGAGGTAGACAAGATACACCATGAGCTGAGGTTAGATACAGGCACACAGAAGAAAGCTGACAAGTATCTCCCAGACAAGTCAATAAATGAACGAAAGAAAAACCCAACAGATCTTGCTGACAGCTTAAGTGCATCAGTAGCAAGAAAGAGAAGGTCAGAACTGTTTGAAGGTGCATGTCAGATTAATGGAGGAAGCAATGAAAAGAACTACAGGGTACCAGGAGAAGTGGGTCTATGCAGTACTACTGTGAAGAAATGTTCTGACAGTACTCTGGTTAAGGTTTTTTCTAAAAGTAAAAAGACAACTCGTAGGGTTATACCAAAGATTTACAAAAAGTCTTGCAGTTTAGGAAAATTCAGATGAAAATATGCTAAGCATCGCTGTGTACTATAGTGGGGATGATATGGGGAAGCGAAAGTATTGGGCTACATACAGGGATAGTGGTTACAAAAGAAATAGTTCTAAAACAGTGCCCATTGTAGTTAATTGCTGCCCTGTCCCAAGGCTTGTCCCATACAATAGGCTTATGCCTTTTATCAAGTCTATTGACATTGATCAGGTGTATAGTGTCAGGGATACACTGTGTCAAGGACTTGCAGAAGAGGAGAAAGTGGGTGGTATGTTCGGGACATAAAAGAGTTGTTGCTTAACCTTGCTAAATTTTATCTTTGTCAGAGCAGGTATAAGCTGATATGGTTTCAAGGCGAAGTTAACATGTTCTATGTTTCTTTTGGTGGTGACGGAGCACCTTTTGAAAAGGATGACACTGCTTGTGCCTGGCTTGTTAGTTTCTTGAATATAGGCAAAGGAGTCCTCAGCAGTAACGAGAACTATCTTCTGTTTGGGGCCAATTACAAGGAGGATTGCATTCCAGTTTTACTCTTTTTCAAGAAATTGGTAAGTGATATCAGTATTTAGAGAAGGGTACTTTTTCTTTAGACTGCAATGGCACCTCCATTGATGTTAAAATTAAAATTGCTGAACTACCCAATGATATGAAAATGTTGTCTTTCCTTGCTGGAGAATTATCAATTGCTTCAACATACTTTCAACCTTTGCAGATGTTAGCACTGACACTATGAACAAACTTGAGGGCACATTTGGATTTACAGGGAAGGAAATGTGGAAGCCATGGAAATATGAGACCAGAATAAATGTTGCTAATTAAGCGAGTTGGTACTTTTAAAAAGTTCCCGGCAAAGAAACAATTGGCTTAATCTACTCGTTGATCTAAAATAACAAGGGTTTTTGGGTAAAAAAACTCAAAATTTTGAATTGTGCCCATGCCCAAACTCAAAATGGTAGAAAACGTCCTGAAATTGAAAAGAAACGCCAACACTTCATGCTAGAAGGCACTTTTCGTTAGGATTGGGACAAAATTGGATCAAATAGGGCTAAAAAAGCCATTTGGTGCTTGAAAGTACCATTTTTTCGAAGCTTGCTGGGTGTCAATGGGTAAACAGTTTGAAACTACAACTTGTTTCATTCCCCTAGGATCGTAGCTTGATCTGAAGCCCAATCCGCTTGCATGTGTGTTGCGTTTCTTATGCTTAGCATGTCAATAGTGTGGATATCATTATGCTTATCACTGGTAACCCAAGCATAAAATGACAGTTTGTATGCAAAATCACATTAATAAATTTCAGAAGGTAAAGTTGTTGGATAAGGAGAAGAAAATGTTACCTGTCGTTGTATTTTGTTCTTCTGTGACGTTTTCGCACCTTCTGAAAGATTTTTAGCCTCTACCCTAACAGTGTATAATAGAAAGAATGAAATGATTGGTGGTTTTTCCCTACTCAAAGAAGTTTAGGAGGGTGCTAGACAATCAAACATATTAGCAGTGCAAAATGTCAGATGGAAATGCTTGATCTAGATCAAACAAAGCAATTTAAATGCAAAGTTGAGAGAGGTGGCTCAGCGGTTTATGCTCTTCCAACATGATGTTGGATGAGGGTTTTTTAACTACCTACTTAGCTGGGGCTTAAATTTCCTACCAAAGGTCACTGTTCTGGTGCACAGACTAATTAAACCAAAAATTGTAGGCAAAAAAATAAAATAATATTTAATAATATTGGTAATTTGACAATAAAATTAATATTAAGAAGAAAGAGTACACTAGACGTACCTTTTAGTGAAGCAGAAGATTTAAATTGAATTTCTACAGCAGTGAAAGGCACAGCTACCTAACATGGAGGGACATGTCAACTCAGGGTGGAATTCTAACTGAATTGCACTCAAGCAAACTGTGGACCCGTCCAAGTAAGGACCATTATTTATCCGCATACATGTACTTCAAACAAGTATGCGACAAGTACATAGCATCAGAAAATCCAAAGAGGGTTTTTCCAGTAGAGGTTGGTATGCACATGCAGTATGGCTCATTGTTCCGTGTATAGTGCCTTCTTGGTTCATTTAGGTGGCTTCCTCCAGTATTTACAGCAAAAGCTACAGATTATAATATCACTTGCAAACAAAAGTTAAGCCTTCCTCTGTACAGGGTACAATCTTTGTTTCAGGGATTGACCAGGACAACATGATGTTGGCAGTCATTTAGTTGTTATTTTTGTCAGGCAAGCTTTCGTCAACTGAAGACATATTTTGGTCTTTTTAGATTCCCCAGCAAATGGAAATGGCTAAAAAATTTAAGTTGAAATCTACCATTCCAAAACCTAACTGTCCCAAATTTACCTTACACATGCAATACTCTTAGTAAACTTAAAACTTGTTTGCTTTGTGAAAATGCCACATGACGGATAGCTCTTTGAGTGCCAATCTTTCATGTGCTGTCTAATTCACAAAAACTTGCTTTTCTTTAACATTAAGTCTAAAAATGTTGACATGATTCCAGCCCCCAAACAGATTTTACGACTGAAAAGGCTTATTATTGGGTGTCCTTGCTTATTCAGCAAATTTTTTTTTTGCTTTTTTAGTTTCTTGGGCGATAAACATCATCTGTTCCATCATCTCCTATATGGGTGATTGGATCTGACTTCCATGTCAAAATGACAGCGAAACACGAGACAATAAAGATTGACACAACGACATCACCTACTATGCACTTAACAGTTGGGTAGGGGATTCATTACTGCCTTTGAACATAGAGAGTTTACTCGCAGCACGAGTCAACTTCAAGCCCAGGTCAAGTCTGAGTCACGAGTCAAGTTCGAGTCAGGTTTTAAAAAAAATTCCTTTTCTTAAATTTTATTTTAGTTTCTTTTGATTGCGATTCTTGCTTTCATAATGTTGTCAACTGCTGCTTAAAACATTAACAGTCTAAGATATTTCCCTGTCAAGCAATCGCAAGAGTTCATTCCTGGTGTTGGTAGAAACTCACTGAACGAACGTTTCGTTTTCTGCAGAATCCACGTGTATCCAGTTATTACGGAGATTAATCGTGAATGGTTCTAACTTTAATCTTTTGTTTACGTTTGAACTTTAAATACTGAGGTTCTTATATATTTATTTTTGTTTTGCTTCGTAGTAAAAGACGATTTAAAAGTCCTTGAGGTACGCCCGCGCATGTAAATATTTGCAACATAGCCTGAATGTTTACTTTCTGTCTTCTTTTACTTAAGGCTCGAAATGATCTGATCATAACGATTTCTTCTTTTTAATTAACAGTAAGGGGTTTACATAGACCTAACATTGAGCAGGTAGTTTTACCATTTCAATAATGTAATATTTTATTAGGAGAGGATCCATGCAGTGTTCTTATCATTTCTTGCAACAGTTTCATCTTGTAGTGATGAGAGCATTTCTGATCACGACAACTTGCCGTCCTTTAAACAGCTGTTACAGAGGTAGGAGACCAAAATTGTATTTTGACTAGTCATGCAATCATGTCATGACCACAACAGTAACATTTCGGTTTTGTTTCATTTCAGGAGAAAAAATGATGTCAAAGAACACGTGAGTAAATTTTCTTCTACCCATCTGTTGATTGACAACATGATAACTTTGTATTGACTATCTGCGTACCCAAACCAGTAGGAAGAGATGTAATATCACCAAAGGATGCCAAAAAAGAACATAGGCACGCATTGCGTGTTTGACCTATGTTGAAATGACAAGTCTTATCCTCGCTTATTTGCAATTTTTAAGACATACTCTGAGGACAAAACAACACACGATTATTCTTGCAAATACTTCCCCCCTCCACTATAGCACCTGAGTGCATAAAGCCCAGTTCAGACGCTGCACCTCCCATGATTCGTACCAAGTAGTACGTAGTTTTTTGGCAGTTGTACGGTGTCCAAATGAGTTTTTTCGACAGATTTCAATTAGGCAAGCCAAAATCTCAGGCTACGGCAAAGTTTGCCACTTAAATACGACCTAGGAGCGAAAATGTATTTGGCATGGCCCATGAGAGGTACGGCGTCTGAACTGGGCCTAAAACAGCTTTTTCGTTTACTCAGCAATACCCTTGGAATGCAAAACAACATCCCGCTAAAAACCCAGTTGGACCAAAATTGGAGATAGAGCAACCACCAGGCTAGTAGGCTACAGGCTAAAAAGTCAAACTGACACTAGAACAAAACGACTGCATAAAAAGTTCAAATTTAATTTAAAACTGAAACCTCAGTTAAGGCCAACTAATGATTGTCTGCATATTACTGAAGAATATAAATCGAGCTCACAACAAGATGTGAAAGAAACAAGTGTAGAAGAAAATAATTTGAGGAGAGGACAGTCAAAACGTAGCCTGCAGACTGTGCACACTGCAGACCATGCAGACTAGGCAGACTGGTATTTTGTTTTCTTTAAGTAAACTGTGATTTGTTGTACTTTTTAGGACTTTTCACTTTTTGTCGTGTTAAGATGACATGGCCAACAGCTTGCCGAGTTCTCCAAAAAATGCCCCGCTGTAAGGAATTCTCGAACAATTTCGACAGAAAGATTTGCACCTTCGGGGAGTATTTCATATTCCTTTGCCAGACGATTCAAAAGTACATTTTGGTTTTTGCAGTTAACGAAGTTTCCGAGCTTGAGCGTACCGTGAACTCGCTATGTTACCGTATACATTACAGGTTTAAAAACCTACAGACACGCTTGAACAAGCTAATCTATGCAAATTGCTATCTTAAACACGTCGCTAAAAAATTTCAAAAACCATATGCTCCCGTATATGATAAAACCAAGAAAGAAATCATTTCTATGTCGGCTGGAAAATGTGTAGATATGACTGATATAAATCATGGACACAACATCGTAAACTAAAACTAAACCGCATTTTGGGAAGAGAAAACAGGTTTAAAAACCTACTGACACGCTTGAATAAAGAAGCTAATTTATGCAAATTGCAATCTTATAAACACGTCGCTATAAATTTCAAATCACCAAACAAAGCTGTTTCAAACACCTTGCAAAGTACAGTCAAAATTATCCGTATCAAGCACAGACACAACCTTTTCAACCAACATCTTGCTAAAAGATACATAACCAAAACAGCTGCTTCATAACACAAATCATAAAAGAACAAATTAAATTACAGTTTCTCGTCAACAACTCCATTTTTGGAACGATGTTAATTGTTTTTGTCAAGTACTCACGTTCCACCGTTGGCCACGACAAAGTTCAATTTTACCTGCCCTTACAGTAGCTTTAGGAAATTACCATCAATTCCACCACACCAAGCCTTTACTGAAAATATAATATTCCAGAGGAAAAAGTAGAAAAGCACATTTGCGCTGATCGTTTCCGTCCCCATGTATACGTTCGACATGGCCGGTAAGCTTAACCTTGTCTGACCTTCAACTTCAGTAAGCGCATTCTAACCAGCTCTTTCATTGGTAGAATGTACTCTTAGCTTAGTAGCCTCAATCTGATTGGTGCCACATAGTGCCACAAATTCCCCCGGGGGGTGTACTCCCATGTGAAAGGATGGATGCACGTCCATCTCTTACTCAAAAACTTGTAAATAAAAGTTGCATAATTTTTCCGTCCATTGCATCTACCCGTGAACGCACACACTAAAAACATGTTTTCACGTGATGTCAAACGTCTGCGTTTCAGGTGTCAAACGTTGAAGTTTTCCCACCCAAATGTAAAGTTCCCTCGGCAGAGTCGGTGTTCTCATGGTTCAGTCAGTTTACTGTCACCGAAGTCAAGAAATCTGAGGAAAGTCAGCAAAAATCCCTTCACTGATATGGAGAGTCGAAAAAGCATCAAGGACTTCCTCAGAGAAGTGGATGATGATTTACTAATGTATGCCGGTGAATTACGAAGCAACAGCTTTACGTCAACAGCAAGCGCAAAGTATCTGATGGAAAATGATCTGGCTGGAATCCCTGAAGGGCATAGAAGACGTATTCTAAATATGGTTAGCCGTCTCACAACGCCCATACGAAACCGTGAAAGGCCGCAAACTAAGTTCTCCTCATCCTCACAGAAAAGTCCAGCTTCTAAATCTCCAGCGAGGAAAAAAACTCTTCTTAGCGTTGGCGAGACTAGTGTCGGACAAGAAGCACAAAGGTCACAACGTGAAGCCTGAGACTCGCACCCAACAAGTAGACGAAGATAACTGTCCCCTGGAGAAAGATTCATCGAAGAAAAACGCCATGCTATTCAGGAAAAATTTCCAGAAGCAGCTGAAAAACGAAAAGTACTCGAAGACTGTAACTGAAGAATAAAGGAGGCTGCTTCTGGAAATAACCTTACCGGCCAACAATGTAGTAATTGCCATTACCGAAATCATACTGTTTGCAGTTGTCAGATGGAAAAGTGCAAGTCGGTATTTTTCTGTGGCGAATTAACGCGACATCCTGATGAAAAGATGAAGTTTCAAGAGCAGAAGAACAAAATAAAAGCATTAGAAACATCAGCAACTAAACTTAAACAAGACCTCAGGTCTTGGAAAGCAGCTTTTGATAGAGTGCATGGGTCTGTAAACAAACTAGAACTAGAAGACATGCTACTTGAAGAATACCCTGAAGAATATGTCCAAAATAATTCAAGAAACTGGCTGAAAATTCAGCAAGACATTGCGTTTGTGAAGAAATCATTGAAGGGCAGTTTACCGCCTCAATGAGAAAATGTGAAATCTCTCATTGAGAGAAAAGTCCGTTGAGAACGACAAGCGCCTCGGACTTCCAACTCTTCAAGAACATGACCCCGGTGCGAACAGCTCAACTACTGAAACTTGCTCGCAAACCAGAGTCCGGCTGGAAAGCTACGGTGCAACTTTCCCTGATCGGCGAAACTTTACTAGCTCAACCACTTTCTGCTTGTGGCCAAACACACCAGAAGAAGAGGAAGAGCAGCTTTACATGGTTAAACAGTTGTCTCTTGGTTCCGTACCTTCTGGTGCCGGTAATGGAGATCACACAGAACAAAAAAAGGAAGCGGCCAATATTTTGCTGTCCTTCAAGTCTTCAAAGGGATGAATGAAACTTTGACTTACCAATTCTGTACTTCAACATTGTTTAGGGGGAGCGGGGGAAAGAACTTTGTAAGATACTTTAGAGGGGTTTATGTTATCGCCTATTTTCAAATTGCTCACAAAAAGATTAAGAAAAGGCCAAGTGTCCCTTAACCAATTGGCCAGGATTGTCGAAGAAGTCTTTTCTGGTCTAGGTGATATGAAAAGGTTTAACATGCACATTTCGCTATTCAGTATTGTGAGAAAGACATTAGAAGACGAGGTCATTGGCTTTATAAAAACTGTACATGCCATCTTTGATAATAGTTAAGAGCGGTATTTGGCTGTTTTTGTCCGATTGACCATAAACTTATACCTTGCACCATGAAAAGCACGCGTAACAAATTGTGCCAAAAAATATTGTATCAAAAGCTGCAACGGTTGAGAACTAACTATCAGTTATCCAAGGGGGCGTCTTAGTCATGACTATACACTGTAAGGGCTAATGAAGTGCACTTTGAAACCACGTAACCTCTTGCATAATCTCTGTATGGGGAGGCACAAAGAACGTTGCTCCACTGTAATGCAACGCAGTTCTCCTTCGAATAAAACTTCCTCTCCGTGCTTTAAAATCAATGTTACACAGATTTTATTAATGTACTAGAACCATGAACAATTTATGTTCGAAGAAATAAGAAACAAATTTGAGATTTGTTAATACAATAAAAAAAATTAAGTGGCATTTCAAACAGTGCTCCACTGAAACCTTATAAAAGAGACCTTATTATTAATTCTGTACTGACCTTCTGATGGAGCACTGTTCATTTTCTAACTTAATCATCTCGTTCTCCTAATATTTGATCACTGTTTGGCAGAAATTGCATTCTCAATAATTTTACTTTGTTAATGAGACACAAAAACGTATTTCTTCACACTAAAAAGGAACATTTTTGATGGAGCACTGTCGAAGAATGTCACGCTGATGTGCCTGATTCGGTTCCACTCTGTTACTGTATGGCTTCTCTGTAATGTTTACATTGAGCAATCATATTATTTGTCTTCCAGAAAAAGTCTGGCAAGACGCTGTGGGTAGTGATTTCGGTATATTTTATCTTTTACTGTGATTCGCATCAAGAAATCAAAGCAGCGCCGACGAACGGACAAAACCTGAGTGATATCGCTTGATTAATCGACGGGTAGTTTAAATTCAAGGACTAGTAAATAAGGGAGTGTCTTTGAAGAACTCGATGTCTGTGCTCCCAAAATTGGTTCTGGTACTGAAAGGTGAAGATATTCCCTTCCAACAGCCATAACAAACCGGACCAAGGGATTACCAAATAGTAAAAAACGATGCTCGTTCAACACTTTATAAAGATCTCCAGATCTCGGACCCATGTGATAACCAGTGCTGCATGCAGGGTTCAAAAATGTGCTATAAATGCAATTTGTGGGAAAAAGGAAGTTTTTGTCCCCCCATTTGCTGACAAGGGAACAAAACGGATCTGGCAGTATGCTTGCCGTAGATGTAGCACAATGTGAATCGACCCACAAAATTGAGATAACACAAGTGAATTATATTGAATTAACCTAATAGTGCATTGTAAGCGACATGCGTGCTTTTTTACTAGCTGTTCAATTAGATTTGAGTCCCCTTGTCGAGATGTGATGTCAGTTATTTACCCGGCTCGTTTTTTTTTACTGTTTGACAGCAATACTGCAATGTCTCCCCTGTTCCTGATCGCCATATTATTATCATGGTTCTTAAACAGCAGAAACCCAAACGATACTTTTGCTACACTTGTACTCTCAGTGGTGCTCACTATGGCAATGTCAAAGCTTTTTTGCTAAAGAGAAGCAGAAATATGGCTCCTGCTATAAGTTATTAAGTACAACTGCTGTTTACTGAGGCTTATACCAACAATTGCAGTTGCTAAATAACCTCACGGTCGTTCTCTTTGTTGAACCACAGGAATACCAGTCACTGTTTCGGTGGTAAGCAGTGCGCGTTTATGGCTCTCTAGCAACATTATTTTGGGTTTTATACAAAGTGTTGAGAACTTTTTGGAAATTAGTATTTCTATTTCACCCTTTGGAGGTTCCGAAACTGTTGTTTTGCTATTGAACTTAGAAGATTTGACAACAGTTTAGCAATTGAGAAGCAACGCCTTGAACGGGAGTTTGGATAACAGCACAAAAGCCAATAATACACGAGGCAAATAGAAAGAATTTCTATTGTTTGTTAAGTGGTTTTATTTCACCCTTTTTAGTTAACAAAACTCTTTAGATTGCTTCTAGAGAGTGTACAAAGACATCGCTGAACATGCACACTAAATGTACTCAATCGTGGTCTTCCTGTGCTAGAATCATCAAACTTGAGCCAGTTATCTGCTTTAAGCACAGACCATTAACAGTTATACAACACTTAAACTCGACTAAAACTTGTTTACGAAATCGTTTCTCCCATTTCCTAACCATTTTTCTCCTTTTTAAAGCAGTAGTCCTACAAACGCAAACATTGCGTTCAATCGTCTCACTCAATCCTTACGAAAAGCTCTTACAACACCCATTTCCTAGCGTTAAATTCTACTCGATAAAATGTTCTCGCTTCAGAAACATTTTTCCACCTTTGAATTAAACCAGACTACTATTTTGAAAAGAAAAGGACCGAAAGCTACACATCCTTTCAAGGTAGAGGTTATCCTGTTGGCTCGGACGATCGTGGCCAGAATGTTTGGGACACTAAGCCAAATTTTTAGTAACACGTCAATGATATCTTCTCCCCCTCCCCCCCTAAGCAATGTTGACTGTCCAGAGTCCAACACATCCCGGGTATCTTGTACAGTTTCTGTACTTCAACATTGTTTAGGGGGAGCGGGAAAAGAACTTTGTAAAATGCTTTATAGGGGTTTATATTATCGCCTATTTTCAAATTGCTCACAAAAAGATTAAGAAAAGGCCAAGTGTCCCTTAACCAATTGGCCAGGATTGTAGAAGTCCATTTGTGCAAGTAATGGGCACGATAATTGAGGTTACGTTGATTGTTTGTTTAATGATTTGAAATGCAAGTCGAGTTAACTCGAGTAGGATGACAAGTACACGGCTTAAAGTAATTTCTAACATAGCGCGCAATGGTGTAACAGAGGACAGATCAAGTGATGTTATTTTTGAGTGCTAAATGTTGAACATATAGTCAAATGTTAAAGCTTTTTTACACTTGGGAATAAAGTGATACAGTTCTCTTACGGATAGTGAGTTGATATTCCCACACACAGTGATAATTTTTTTAGCACAACACTGAACAAGAGCAAATAGGTGAACAATGATTTAAGAAATAAGAAATAAATATATTTTGTTGTGGAAGAACCAGCGAAGGTTTTGCGTGCGCTGATAACATGAACAACTGGAATGTCACTGTTGATGATGATTATTGCAAAATTACATGTTCGTGGCTCACGCTATCTGCAGTGGTCATGAAATGTCGATCAAGTTGGAGCCACTCAAAGCTCTGCTAAAGCCCTTATCCCAGAGTGCCATGCGTGAACGTATGTTATAGCCCGCCAATTTCAAGGAGAGAGGTTGAGAGGCTTACAAAGTCTACAAAGGGGAAAGATTTAGGATGCATGCACTTGTATTTTGGCTTCAAGACGAGCAATTTTAGTGTCGTTATCCTAGATGGGACGAACAGTACTTTAAAGGAAGGAATCACCTTCCTTTAAAGTAGGGAAAGGAGGGAAAGGAGAGGCAGAAAGATCGAGGAGCTTGTTTTTGATTCACAGATTAAATCAATTTCAGGTAGGTAGAGACCATTCTTTAATTTTAAAAGTACACAGTTTGCTGTATTCTCACTTTTGAAACGAAGACTTGCGGAGGCAAACGCGACACAACATAGCTGTTTACCTCAGGTATACGTGAGTACCTGCACGCCAGTCTCTCGTAGTCCCATATAACTTATTACGCTTTTTTACATAGATTAACTAGATTAGCAAGATTAACTTGAGTACAAGCTAGCCTTAAATTTTAAAACTAGTTTTCAGATAACTCGAACGAATTTGTTGCTTATTGTGAATTACTTTTGCCTCGTAAACTAAGTTCCCGCTCAACTTTATTTGAATGTAATTTATTTAAATGGGAAAGCATGCCGCAAATAATTTATTTTGGTGGGAAACTAACTTTATCACACTTTCAGTTCAAAAGGCCTGCTTTGAGTTTGTTGAGGCTGATCAGTGATTTGAAAGTATATCACTGACCTCCTACTTGTGTCAACATATAGTGAAGGTATATAAGAGATTGGTTTCTTTGAGTATAACATTTTTTTTAGAAAACACTTTAGACACGTCTCTGTGTCAATGGTGGGTCAGTGATACATGCATGACATTCAATGACACTGTGATCAGCAGTTGCGATTGTTTTATTCAGAAACTAAACAAATGGCCAGCTAAACTTGGCAGTTTTTGTTACAATTTACAAGCCTGTTGTTTGCTTCCAGAATTTAGCAGAGACAAAATAACTTACACAGATAGCATCAAACAAAGATAACTGGATATATTGTTATATTGCCCTTTCAGAAAACTGTAGTGAAGAACTAGAGCTTATATGTGCGAAGCTAGCTGAAGAAATGGCCGAAAAGTCTGAAAATGTTGGTCATAGGAAGGGTAGCAAGAGGAAGAGAACCGAGAAGGGACGAGATTGGGACAAGGAAATTGGTGAGGAAACCCTGTTGGGTAAGCAGCCATCTGATGTACTGTCAATAACTGGGCCAGATTCTGGAAAAAACGACATGCAAACCTCAAAATCACAAAAGGAGAACCCCCCACAAAAAAAGAAAAAAGTTAGCAAAACCAGAGAAAAACAACAGGAAAAGCCACAAGAAAAGCAAATGCAGAAAACTGCTGAGTGCATCGCTGGAAAAAACAGGAAAAACAAAAAGAAAACCAAACGCAGAAAACTGCTGAGATCGTCGCTGGAAAAAAAAAAACAGGAAAAGCCAAAAGAAAAGCAAGTGCAGAAAACCGCTGAGATCGTCGCCAGAAAAACGCTCGCAACCGAGTTTTTCAGTAATGTGGTCAATAGTTCTGACGTGATGCTGAGAAACAGAAGGCAGATGCAGCACCAATAATAATCGACAACTGCGACAAACAAGAAACGGACCGAAGAACGACTGAGAAATACGACATAACTGAGCCAACATCAAATTCTAGTGAAGTGCAGATGACACAACGGTGTGAGCACCGCTACATTTGCGTGCAGCCAGTTAAGTCCACTACTGTTCACACTCCAGTGACACGGCCATCTCTGTCAACCCCATTAAACACTCCAGTAGCTCGGCCACCTGTGTTCACTCCATCCAATAATCTAGCACCACAGCCACATCAGTTGACTCCAGCGGTAATACCAGTTCAGACCCCAGTGATGCAGGATGGCAACACTCTAGTGACTCCAGCTGTTAGTAATCCAGTGCGAACGCGTGAACCAGCAAAAACTCCACTGACTCCATTTAGCAACTCAGTGAATGCAGACCCAAGAATTATCGACACAGCAATGACTTCACACTGACAACAAGAATGTGGGGATTTTGGAGGACTCTTCATCACTTCATTACGCCTGGCATATGGGGATGAGCCAATCAATTACAGTTACTTAGATGATCTGCACAGTGAAGGCGAACCCCGTCCACTTGCTGCAGCTGAGTCCAGTGCATGTCCCAATTGCGAAGTGCTAAAGAAAGAAATTGAATTTCTGAAACAAAACCAAATGCCAGGTACCAATTTCACGTTAACTTTATATTTTTTTAAAGACGTGCTCTAGGGTTGTGGGGAGAGAGTAAGCATGACGTTATACGGCAAATGCGAGCTTGCCTTTCATTTTGTTACCTTTTAATCAAATTCTAAAACTAATCCCTCATAAAAATAGGGAAAAAAATCCCACATTCACGACAAACACAAAACTACTCATTTCCGCGTACGAATGCCAAACAGCAGACGGCAGAGGTTTACGTTTTGCAGTTTGCGGGAAAAATAAACGTCATGCTTTAATCTCTCTAATCCTTCACATACAAGGAAACGTAATGTGCATAGTACATGTAGGTTAATCAGGATTATATATATGTAGCCTAATTGTAAAATTTGTCTACCAAATGAAGAATGCATAGTACAAGGAACCAGTGTAGGATGCAGCGATCTCTCGAGAAATTGTAGACTTGAGATTAAAGAGACCTCTGAGAGGTCCAACGAATTTATTATAACATTTCCACCATTCGGCCTTCCTCAGACTGAAAAATGTATATGTACACGATAAAAAGTAAAAGAAACAGATTTTTTAGAATTACATACATATTTGAAGAAAACATACATATGTGTATGTTGCATTTCAACTTCTTCTTATAGATATGTCACCGTCTGTGAAACAGTTCCTTAAGCAATTGTTTAGTAGAGGCATGGCGTGATGAGGTTTGTAAAGGTAACTCTGCCAGTATTCAGTGTTGAACCATGTAACTGTAATAATTACAGAAAATTGCTGTTACTTGTTTATTCTTCTATTTTTCTCATCGAATCCAAACTCTTTTTGTCAGGAACCTTCAGAAGGTTTTTCCAGAGCTATGCTCAGCGAGAACTTGCAAACCACCAACCATTTTCTCCCAGGGACAGGGAAACAAGACTTATACGAAGGATCAGGCATATTTATCTCAAAAGTGGAAATCCAGAACATCCACATTGAAGCTGGGAAGAAGCCATCAGAAATATTAAACAAGCTTCTGGGGTACTTTCTATCTTCGGAAGCTTGCCTCTCAGCCGAAGAGTCTTGATGACAGGATTGTTCATGCATGTATAGGTATGTTGCACTCAAAAGCCTGTGAGCATGCTCTCTTCGCGAGTTTTGCCACCAGTTAATGGTTGAGCCGCTGAGTCGGCAAGCGAAGCAAGCCCATGCAAAGTGTAAGTACAGTATGAAATCACCATGTTCTCAACACAAAGAAATATTTTGCGGTGCGTTTTATAAAACCTCTGAAAGAACTTTCATTTTGGGCACTATATTAAATTTACGAGCGAAAGGGTTATAGAGGTTCAACTGTATTACCACATTTTGTAATTTCCTTGAGATAGATCTTATTTCCGTCAAATTGTAATATAAATAAAGCAGCACTTAATTGAAACCGCATATTTTTCCAGTTGTCGAGAACATAGTGGTTTCACGCCGGCTATATGACCGGCAGTCAAATATTTTCACAGAATTTCCACTGAAAGGTTCTTTCAAACTTCTTGAGAGTATCAGATGTTTGTTTAGAAATGTCAAGCGATTTCAAAATTTATGTTGGTTTTCTAGTTGACGAAATATCCGAACTTGGGCATACCATAAAAGAGCCTGTTCCAGGCTCTCAGTAGTTCATCGTTTGCCCGCGTTTTTCGCTTTTCCCTTCAACTACCGAGAGCCTGGAACAGGCTAACCATAAAATCGCTATGTAAGTCGACACAAAAACTTTTGGCTCGGCCCGGTCACGGTCATAAAAAAAAATGGCTTAATTCCCATAGAAAACGTCACGCAAACCTAATGAGAGTATTCGGTGTTTGTTTAGAAATGCCAAGCGATTCTAGAAATTATTCTGGTTTTCAAGTGGACGAACTTTCCGAGCTTGTGCAAACCATAAAATTGCTAGGTTCTCGACACTCGAACATTTGTGATCCTACTGCCAGGCACGATCTCCCGATGAGAGAATACGTGACCGGCAGTCAGAAATATTCGCCGAATTCCAGCAGTTTTATCACAAACGTTTCCTCAGTGTCGAGAACCTAGCGATTTTATGGTATACACAAGCTTGGAAAATTCGTACACAAAATAATTTCTAGAGTCACTTGGCATTTCTAAACAATTAATACTGCATAATCTCATTAGGTTTGCGTGAGGTTTTCTGTGGGAACTCGGTGAATATTTCTGACTGTGACGGGACTGAGCCAAAACATTTTTGTGTGGAGAACATAGCGATTTTATGGTATGCCCAAGTTCGGATATATCGTCAACTAGAAAACCAACATTATAATTGGAATCGCCTGACATTTCTAAACAAACATCTGATACTCTCATGAGGTTTGAAAGAACTTCTCTGTGCAAATTCTGTGAAAATATAGCCACGGTATATAACCAGAGTGTCTCTTAGCTCGCAGAACTAAGCAGCTGCTAATTCTATTAAAGCCCTTGGCAATTCTTAACGAATACAAAATACTTTCACAAAGTTAGCGTGAGGCGTTTCGTAGAAAATAGTTTCCCAAAGTATGCACTTATAGGCAGCGTTAGTAAAACTTACACTGATTTTTCTTTCTCCTTTTCCAGCATATGCAAAATGTGGTGCAACGGTCTGGAAAATTCCAGAGAGAATTGACTTCCATAAGCCGATCAGAAACAAACGGGGCTCCGCCAGAAGAAAACTGGAACGGCAGTTGGCAAAGGAAAATATTTTGTAACTGTGCTTTGTCTTAACCAGTATAGTGCTTTTTTGTTCTCAATGATCGCTTAGATTTGTTAGCTGTTACTGACTGTGACATTTGTTGACAAAGTTAATAATCGGTCACAAAACACAGTTTACGTCCAGTGATTGTAACAGTTCATATTACGCATCATGCAGACCCGGGCGTGAAGAGTTAGTCGAAAACTTGAAGTAAGAAGTCATAACTAGATTTTTCTATTTGTTGTATAAAAGCTGTAAAGTATAAGCCACTGTAGTAAAGTGATAAACGCAAGATACGGTAATTAAAAAATATGTGGTAACAATAGCTCGTAATGTTCGATCATCCATAACCAGATTAGCAACATTGCTTGGCGCAAGTGATGAGTGATGATTCTCATGATTTTTGCATCCCCTGCTTTTGGTGATATCTAATCACGCAATATTCTTTGAATTTTGGCAGCGCTGACAGCGCTTTTGTGAATCTTTCCCACCGCTGCTAAACAGCTGTTTGTCGCTGGCAAACGGCTTCAATGCGCTGCTCCGAGCAGCCAAAATTTGCGACTGCTGCAGCCAGCCCATTCTGCAGCGCTTCTTGAAGCCATTTTGAAGCGCTACAACAGCACTGTACATTTTGTACAGGTACTCATGACATTTGCAGTCAGATTTTGTGGGTCCTGTTGTACAATTACAAAGTACCTGAAAAAAGCAAGCTTCTTCACCAACGTGCACTTCTTAACTCTGAGCTGGAAAGCATTTTGAAATCTGCCACCACGTTTACAGCAACAGCCACGCCCATGATAACTACAGCTACTTCTCTTACGCCCAAAGCTGTTAAAGATTTCAGTGAGCCAGATCATGAAAAGTAGCAATGGTATGTTTCCCGAGTAGTATAAAAAGGCAGGGCACAGACATGCGGAAGTCCATGCTTGACTCCATCACAGAACACTGGAGATGGCAAGAAATTTAGCGTAGACTGAAAATACCACTTTTGCTTGTAACTGTAATTTGTTTACCCACGAAACACTTAGGAGCTCGGAAGCTCGTTAAGACGTGTTCGTGCGCCCCTTTTGCTTGAAGTGGTCTTGCTTGGAAAAGTCCCCTCCACAGTCCAATCTTCTGACACCTCCTGGAAAAATCAAGTTAGATGAAAGGGTTGGAGCAAGCCTGTCAGCAGAGGATTATCAAACCATCTTCTCACACAATTTACCTGTTGAATGATTGCGATATTAGAAACTGTACATGTTTCGTCAATTAAAAAGAAACAAATTTGGCAGCTATAGCCAGCCTCAGTTGTAAATGGGCTCTTTCGAGTAGGTGTCTGTGGAGTTAAGTGTTAATTTCTTTTTGTTAGTATCGCTAGCAGTAAAAATTGGAAAGAATAAGTGGGGGTCGATATTCTGTGAACCACAATATTTTTTTTTTAATGTTTGTTTGGCTAACCTCTTGATATTCAATTAAAAGGATCCAGGCAAGGGTGGATGGCGGTGGAGTGCAGTACAAAATCTAACCCCACCCTCCCTAAATAGTTTTGTTAAAGAAAGCGGGTGTCTCTTGTTGTTGTAATCACCAAATGAAACAACTAGGAGTCCAAAGAAACGCAGAATAAAGCAAACAGATAAGCAAATGGTTTCTGCAGCACCAATAAACACCCAGGAAAGCTAAAAACAAAAAATTGTTTGAAGGAAACTCTGAGCTTTTGTTGTGTTGACGTTTTTCATTCTTGTAGAAATTTAGTTTGGAGTAATCCAGCTAGACTCACCTCATGATTTTAGCCCCAGTTAAATGGTCAACCATCCAACACCTTGCTTAGGAAATCATCAACGAAACGAGACAATTCAAAGCTGTCAGCAGTTCTGTCGGTACCTACACAAGGTCATCATTCAATGTGTTGATGAAAATCCATGTGACACGAGCCATTTGTCAACAAATAAATATACAGAGAAAGAAGGTGGGGAGCCAGCTCAGGTGGCAGGGCCAGGACATGACGCGAAAGTCATAACGGCGACTGCTCCTTGAGAGTTCCAATGCCCCTTCTGTAGCCTATCGTGTTCAGTCAAGTCAAATTTGAAACGGCAAATAAAGAGGCAACTGCATGGGGTTCAGTAACAAGTGGTGCACCTGAGGAATCTGGGAAGTGTCTTTGTTTAGAATCTAATTTCCGCTGCCATAGAATTGCAGACCTTTGACAGCACCTTGCCAAAGCCCACAACGTCAATTTTGTGAGGAAGTCACAGGTTTTCTCCACTTTTGCTGGTAAGGACAACAAGTATATAAGGATTAGCAAGCTTAATGATAAACTTTCGGTCACCAACATATCCCTTAGTGCACAAATGGCACTGTACAGGTCTGTTGCTATTGTTTAAGTAATCGAGGGTTTGTGGTTATACCTCTCACACTCTGGGGTCCTCGAGAGATCCTTGCATATAAACGTTGTTGATTTCAGTTGTATCATCTCATAAACATGTAACTGCTAACAATAATTGACAAAGAGTTAAAAACGACAAGATAAACGGTGCACAGTATTAAAAATCGATAAAAAATATTTGCAAGTAATTTTTTTTACCTCCAGACTTCAAGCATTGGAGAGGCCTTACTGAAGAGATGCAAGGTTGCACCCTTTCTAAGATGACCAGAGTTAAAGTACACCCTTAATCTGTCAACATAATAGAGTACTTTCAATGCAACCGAGGAGTATCAAACAGAAAAAAAGGATAGGCATATCAAGAGGAAGGATACAAAATAAACACAGTTTTAATGGTAGGGGACAAGGCATCCCTCATCCCTCTAACTACAAGTGTGACCCAAATGTCGTATGACATTTCAGGTTCCTGTAAGATTGAGTGCAACTGCACTGCAACGATGACTGTCACTATCCTGAAAGATAAATCTGTCAGGATTGATGCCGGTCTTACTCATAATGGACACAAAAAGGGCTCCAGCACCTCTGAATCTCCAAAACGAACATGCCAGGAATTTGTTAAATTGACAAGATCTTGGATGAAGTAAGAGAGAGTCTTACTGAAAATTAAGGCAGACACCACTTGTTGGCATGAAAGGACCTTGCAAACATTGAGCGAGCCTAAGGCCTTGTAGACGTCCAGCAGTATGCTAATGACTGACAGAGCGTTTTGGCCAAGATAATGGTCAAAGCATAGACAATCCCATCCCTTCCTGTAAATTGAAAGGACAACATTGATCTCATAAAGGATTTCTTCATCGTCATTCAAAGTCCTTTACAAAAGCAAATGTTCCAAAAGTTTGACCACAAAGGCCTATGACTTCCAGTTTAACTACAACATTGGTAATTGACGAATTTGGTCAAGGTTTTCCAGTGGCATGGTGTCTATCAAGTCACGAGGACTCATGACAATGATAATTTTCTTTGACAAGATTAAGATAAGTTTTGGAGATGTGCATGCAAAATTCTTCATGAGCGACATGCTAGGGGGCATCTTGTAACACTTGGGTGGCTGTGATGGGTGATCCAGGGCTAATCTACTTGCGTTTACTCAGACATTTAGGATTTCAAACAAGCCCTCCCTCTCTTGGAGCCTAAAACTAAATAAGTCCCCTGGGGGCTTAATAATGCTTCTTGGTGGTGAATTATCTGTTTTCAGTTTTAATGACAGTGAAAAGTTTCGCCAAAATGGCAATGACTGTTTACTAAAGGGGAACATGCAGCAAAGACTTTGTAGAATGCCTTAGTAACAACCATCTGTCAAAAAGAATTAACACTTTTTATGAATGACGTAACCTGTTTTAAAAATATATCACTATATTTTCATATACAATAGGGAAGAACTGTTTGCGGTGGAAGGCAATAAAAAGCAAGCAAGAGCCACCTTTATCCAGGAGTCACAAAGAGATGGTTGGACCTGATTTTAATTCTTTATATAACATCACAGCATCTTGGGTTTTTAGACCTGCAACAGGATAGCTGTTGTTATTTTCAGGTTCGTTGCAACATGATTTAAGTAAAGGTTTTACTACAGTAGCATTTGAAGGGCAGTTTGTGCCTAAAAGTGCAGGCGCCTCTTCAGCGTTTGTTTCACCTGCTGAAAATAACAGAAATTCTGTGGATGAAAAAACAAGTCATAAAAGGTCTCACAGGCTAGTTTTGGGCCTCATCTAAATACAACCACAACCCATGCATGCACGTTAATTGTAACTTTTTCCGCTCAACAACAAAAGCTTTAATAAACTTATCTGATCCTACTCCAAGTTGTTTTAGAGTCTGTGACCGCAAAGAATATAGATCGAGAGCTAAACAAGCGGCTAGAAGAAGAGATTAAGAGGAGAAAGGTTCTTCAAAGTGAGAATCTAGATTTGTACAGGAAACTGGAGAAAAGATGGAAAACTGATTGCAAATCACGTAACATGTCTCGCACATCTGTAGGTCAGGTACATCATAGTTGCGAGGCTTCGAAGAAGCAAATTTTGAGGGTTCCTTGTAATAACATTTGAAGGATTGATCCAGCTAACTTGCCTCTCCAAGAGAAGACTTCTCATGCTCCTGGGGAAGGGAGTTTTGGCCGTGTTAAGAAAAAGATGTCCCATGACATTGAAGAAGCAGTAAGAATTCTCAAAGGGGATACCAGTAACAGGCATTTAATGCACGAAGCAAATGTGATGCATTGAATTGGACACCACCCTGAAGTGCTTTTTTTGTATGGTGTTTGTGTGAAGGACACTTAAGTTTCACGCTCATCATGCAGTACTGTTCACTAGATGGTAAACTTGTCACTCTCAGTGATGCAGCAGATTCTAAGGAGCTGTCTTATTGCTTTTGGTCACACATTCTTTTCAAGCTAACTGAGGCCTTAGAGTTTATTCACAAGAAAGGGTTTGTGCACAATGATCTCAGGAAGCTGGTCGTTTTGCCCGGAAGTGGATTCACCCAAAGGTGATTCGCCCAAAGTGAAAGATGTTTGCCCAGATATTAAAGGCGTTTTGCCCGATGTATCAAAATCAATGAAACTTGATCACCAAGAAGTTCTTCAACTGCGGCACTAGATGGTCTGGACCTAAAGACCCTCTCACAGAGACGACACTTCCATCGCTGTGTTATGATGCAAAAATATCTGTTGGGGGAAATTGATTTTAAATTTAACATCAGATGCAATAGTAGTTTTCATTCTTATCAAACTCGCAAAAGCAATGATTTACACCTTCCTCGCGTGCGTACCAGTTGGGGCAAGCAAACTTTCATTTATCAAGCCTCTAAGGACTGGAACAACCTAGACAATGACATTAAAAAACAGCAAATCATTGTCTTCATTCAAGGCAAAGCTTAAAACTTTTTAAATAATGCCCTATCTAATTGTTAAAGTATTTTAATATTAGTTTTATATTGTAATATCAATTCTTATCTCTTTTCTTAGTTTTTAATTTTTATTTTTATTATAATTTGCAGGGCCCCACTGGAAACCGCCAAGGCGAGTGGGCTCCCTGGTTAAATATTATTATTATTATTATTATTATTATTATTATTATTATTATCGGGAAATTATATCGTTCATTATTATTATTATTATTAAATACTGATATTCTTTCTTTCAGACTTGCCTGCCATGCTCTCTGGTGATTGTACATACGCTGCCCCACAACTAAACTTACGCTGCCCCACAGGCGAAGTCACATTAAAATATTCTGAAATAATACTTCTAGCTGTGACATTATAAGAAACAAAAAAAGGTTCACGTACTTGATGCGTGCAGTTTGACTCCAACCACACTTTAACTTCACTGATCCCCAAAGCTCAGTGAATGGTGAGTGAACAAATTCCCCTGCCACTCATATGGAGAAGGTTTTTTATTGTTAGTTTATGAACCAAAGAAGTCCAAAAAATGATAAAGAAAAAATGAGGTAGACTAATCTTTCTTAAAACAACAGTTTCTCTCACTGTGTCTGCCTCAATTAGAGTCGAACTGTGTGACATTCAATAACTCTTTCATTTTAATTGTTGCTATTATAGATCAATCCCGTCGCAATTCCAGACCCAATCGAGGAGTCATCACTGGATACTCCGGTCCTGACCCCTGCAACTGCAGAAGCAGAAGTCGGACAGGCTGTTATTACAGTGTACTTATGAGATCGTAGAGGAAGGCACTAAAAGGCAGAAATGGAAGCTCGTTGACAGTTGCAGATTACTCATACGACGCTAAAGACACGGGGAGGACTACAACTTACTGGCAATGTACCCTTCATCCCAAACAGAACTACTGCCACACGACCATGAAGGAGACAGATGGAAATTTCGTTTCTGGGTGCCAGAGCCACAACCACTCACCGCAGGTCAGAGCTTTACAGGCAGCCCACAACGTGACAACGGTTAAACGAAAAGCTATGGAAAACATCTTCAAGCCAGAGCTAGCAATTGTTGAAGAGGTAATGAACTCTACAAAATGTTTAGTTAACTTCCCTTTAATATTAAGTTAGAAATTTAAAACTCTGAAAGAAATCGCAGTTATCAATTACGAAATTTCCTTTTGATATTAAGACATACATTTAATTTACAACTTTGCTCCTTTTTACACAGGTGTTACTTGATGAACTGACTTCTGCACCATGCCTGGCGCTATCAAAGCCAGTCCACCTTGCGAGATGCCATCGCCTTTGTCCACAAGAGCCAACATCCCTACCGAATTCGTAAAGGCAGACCTGAGGGTAAAGGAATGGCGGCATCTGAAATTTGCAACCACACAGCAGATTCAGCATCTCTCCAAGGCAAGGACGTGGTATGGTGACGGTACTTTGACGGTACTTGTGTGAACACATTTGTGAAGACAAGGGACTACCTGAAACAAGTTCTGTTGGTGTTTGTTATGTCAGGGAAAAAGAAAAAAGAAAAAAGACTATAAGGAGGTAAGCAGTAATCGTAAGATCAATTTGCTAAACGAAACATACACTGCGAGCAGTCTCTTTTGCTCTAAAATCAGTGCTGAACGAAGCAAAAATACCGAGCATGAGCGAGCAAGATTTTTGAGTGGTGAAGCCGCAAGCCATGAGTGTCATGGGTGCGGGCGTGAAGAGTGAAAAGAGAGACTGCCCTGCTTTCATACTGCATTTCTGAAGCCCTTTGACAGTTTGCATCAATGAAAGGCATGTCCATTTTCGAACATGATATGCTGGCGTCAAATTTTTCCCGCGAATGTTAGCGGGAGACAGACTACTCGCAGTGTCCCAAATCGAAGCACTCTGGGAAGATGTGATGAGTGGTTTCACGCCAGAGAAGCCCGTTTTGAACCTGGCAAAGATAAAGTTCTGATCAGCTGTCAGTGTCAGATTTTTGTCGTTTGCGTAAGTGTTCGTTTAAAACAATCTGTGGAAATTTTCCATCAAAAAGCACCTCTGGAGAACTATCCAAAGAGCAACAGCCCAAGACATCATACATCAGCACAGAAAACATTTTGAATGTTTCTTGTTGAAGAGGACAAGAAAGGCCTTCTCTGAACTCTATTTTGGAACGGCTTGGATTTACATTATTGCAAAGTGATTCGCTTTCCTCTCATGTGTGCAGAAAATCTGTGACCAAAGTGAGAAATGCGAAGCCCACTATTACATTCATCCGACAGGAACTGAATTGGGCACACCATTTACTCGAACATCAACAAGAAGGAAAGTTCGACCAGGACAAAGAAACCGATGTTATGGAAGAAAGATTCAAGCGAATGTCTAAGTCGCCACATGGCTCACAGAAACCTAAAGTGTCCAGGACCACTGTAGAAATAGGCTGCAAGCAAAACAGAGACTGCTCGCAGTCCAGATAGAAAATGACGCAAGCAAAAGAATCCGAGCCGCGCTTGGCACTTGCAGATCTCTGATAATGAACCCGGGAATGAAAGATAAAGTGAAGAACATTTGCGAGGATCTGCTGAGCGACAAAATGTTCAAAAACGCCTTGACAACGTTGGAAAGCGAAGTTGCCACGAAGGATAAAGGTTTTGTGAGGGTAATCATTCCGGATTCTCGATTAACTGTAAGAATACCCCATAACACCCCATGTCATCAAGGTTAGCTCAAGTGAGCGCTAAACTCCAGACAGCGTACAGTAAAGATGACAAAGCCGAACTCGAGCAAATCAAAATTACACTATCTGAATTTGCGACTGAAAGAATGCGTGGCGCTATCACAAGGAGTAAAGCGCGTTGGTATGAGCATGGAGAAAAGAACAACAAATATTTCCTTAATTTAGAAAAATTAAATCGCAAGTGAAAACACATATCTTCCTTGATAAAAAGCAGCGGTATCAGAATCAATGATCCAAAAGAAATTCTTAATGAAGAGCAGAATTTTTTTAAACAGCTGTACTCCTCTAACAACGTGGACCCTAATTGCGATGTTTGTAAAGATTTCTTCCATGTAGACTTCAAATTATCCAATGAAACGGCCAGCACTTGTGAAGGAGAGATGACATTAGCAGAATGTACAAAAGATTTGACGATGATGCAAAGCAATAAAACTCCTGGCTCCCATGGGCTAACAACAGAATTCTACAGGTTTTTTTGGGACACCATAGGTGTCTAGGTCGTCAATAGCTTTAACTACGCCTTTAAAACAGGAAGTTTATCTATTTGTCAACGCCAAGAGATTATTTCTTTGATTCCAAAGAAGAAGAAGGATACCCTGTATCTAAAAAACTGGACACCAGTATCTTTACTTAATGTAGATTATAAGATTGTGATGAATACTATCGCTCTCTGGTCAGAAAAGATGTTGCCACTTTTGATCCATCCTGGTCAAGCAGGTTACGTAAAAGAAAGGTTCATAGGGGAAAGCATTAGATTGATTTTAGATATAATGGAGTCTACTAAGCAGAAGGACATTTCGGGTGTGGCCGACTTTTTAGATTTTGAGAAAGTTTTCGATTCTGTAGAATGGAATTATGTCCAAAAGTGCCTGGAAACGGTGAACTTTGGCCCTCAACTTTACCAGGGGATTCACGTTTTTTATCATAATATCTCCAGCTGTGTTTTGAGCAATGGCCACACATTGGAACCCTTTTTCCTTGAAAGAGGTGTTTGACAGGGGTGTCCGCTATCGGGTTCGTTGTTCGTTCTAGCCATCGAGTTGCTCGTGCAACAGATAAGGCACTCTAAAACGATTGAAGGGATTAAAATTGAGCACAACGGACTTCAAGAAGTAAAATTATCGCAATAGGCAGATGACACAACAACTCTTTTGAAAGACAGTCAATCTGTTGTGAATCTATTTGATTTGCTAGGCCACTTTGAAAGCTGTTATGGCCTTAAAATAAACGAAACAAAATCGGAAATGTTATGGCTTGGTTCTTGACGCTATAGGAAAGACAAAATTATAAATCTTCTCCTTAGCAATGAACCAGTTTACGCGTTAGGTGTACACTTTTTGTACGACCGTGAAGTGGCTCTGAAGAAGAACTTCTGGGATAAAATAATTTCATTAAAGAAACTGTTAAACATATGGTCTCAAAGGGACATTTCTATTTACGGCAAAATTAACTTAGTGAAATCCCTCGCGCTCTCCAAACTTATATTTATCTGTAGTGTAATGGAAACACCAAAACTATTTGCTAATAAAGTAAACAAAATCACGTTAGATTTTACATGGAATCATAAACCACCCACGATAGAATACTCAACACTTATTAAAAGCAAAAAAGGGGGAGGCTTAGAGATGAAAGACTTTTCCCTATTTGACAAACCTTTAAAGTTAAATTGGGTTAAACGACTTTGGTCAAACCCAGATGCTCCTTGGCAATACACCCCAAAGTCTCTTCTTACCAACGTTGGAGGGCTAGATCTTTTCAATGTAATTACAACATCAACAAACTTAACCCATTGACACCTGAAGCGCCCGAAACCGCCCGTGCGTGACAACCCCTGAATTCCCTGAAGCGCCCGAAACCGCCCGAAAAAATGGCTGCTGGATTCGCTCCTTTCCCCACTCCCCCTTGGTGTTTTTTTGTATTTTGTTGTCATGGAGACCCAGATGGGTAATAAACCAATCATTTGCCGTCTTTTGCGCATTTTTTGACAGGTGATGAGAAGCACCATGAGGTCGGGATTTTTCGAGTTAGCGCGTGCGATCAATTTTCACTAAACAATGGCTGCTTGTAATGATATTGATCCAGAAGTCGCGTCACTTTTTGGGGACTCAGGGGATGAAGAAAGCTTTGATGGTTTCGGAGAGGGGGGTGGAGATGATAGTAATAATTCTGATATAGATTTAGATGGCCTAGAGGCTGAAGAAGACGATGCTGGCCCTCAAGTTCCAGAAGTACCACAGCCTGGCGACGACACGGACGATGAAGAAGAAGAAGCTCAATGGACTCCCCACCTGACTGACATCCGAGTACCTCCCTTCCTGGCGGCGAGTGGTCTTAATTTAGATTTAAATAATCCTAATGAATTAGATATCTTTTTAAATTTTATAGGTGATGATTTGTGGGATATAATAGTCGAGGAAAGTAATCGTTATGCGCAGCAGAAGCTAGGCGATCGATTTGCAAATTTTCATCGCATCACGCGCGTAGAATTAAAGGCCTTTATAGGAATAAATATAATTATGGGGATAATGCAGCTCCCAAATTATGCTTTATTTTGGTCAACGGATGATTTTTTTGGTAACAAAGGTATTGACAGGACCATGACTAAGAATAGGTTCGAAGAATTAAGTTGTTATTTGCATTTTAGTGATTCAACTAAGGAACCCGCTCGAGGTGATGTAAATTACGATCGTCTTTTCAAAGTTAGAACTGTAATTGATTATGTCCGTGGTAAATGCGAAAATAACTTAAATCCCTCAAAGAATATTTCTGTAGACGAAGGAATGATAGCTTTTAGGGGTAGACTATCATTTAGGCAGTACATGCCAGCCAAACCAACTAAGTATGGAATTAAGGTTTGGATGGCCGCTGATTCTAGCAATGGTTATGTTTTGAATTTTGATGTGTACTTAGGAAAGGAGGCTAATCAGCGCAGAATTTATGGCCTAGGTTATGATGTTGTAACTAAATTAATACGACCCTACACGAATAAGAATCATCATATCTATTTTGATAATTTTTTTAGTTCTGTAACTTTATTAGAACACTTAGAGACAAACGGTACTTACGCTTGTGCCACCGTAAGATGTAATCGTAGAGACTTACCGCAATGCGCTAGAGAAAAATTGCGTCCAGGAGAAAAGGTAGTTAGCCAGAAAGGATGTGTAGTTTTCACCAAATGGCATGATAAGAGAGATGTTAGTTTAATCGCCAGTAATTGTAGTCCTTTAGCAGTAGATGTAGTTGTAAGTAGGCGAAATCAGAATGTCTCGAAGCCAGCAGTAGTTGATTTGTATAACAAGCACATGGGGGGTGTTGATCGTGCAGATGAAATTCGGCAATATTATTCTGTAGGTCGTTCCTCGTATAAATGGTATAGGTATCTGTTTTGGTTTTTGATTGATATTTCAATCTGTAATTTTTTATTTTGTATAATAGTTACCGGGCTGGGCAGGGGCAGGGTAAAGTAAAGCAACTACTTTTTAGGACTAATTTAGCTAAACAATTGATCGGGGGGATTTTCTTCTGCCGCTTCGGCAGCTCATTCAACTAAGCGCCGCAAGATTGAAAATCTGTCGCTCGAGGTAGAAAACGCGAATAGGCATTTCATCGAGAGAATTAATGGGAGAAAGAAAGTTTGTGTTCAGTGTAGGAGGGTAGGTAGGAGAACCGAGGGCGGGCATAAAGTGCAGAGTAGTTTTAGGTGTTTGCAGTGTGATGTAGCGCTTTGCAAAACTTGCTTCCACGATTACCACGCGGGTTGAAGCTTTCTTCATATCGAGTCCTCAGCATCCGATCTGACGCGAAACAAGTGGTATATTTGCGAAACGTCGATGAGTTCTGAATTTTATGAAATGTTTGTTGTGATTATTTGGCTTTTTTTGCCCTTTTTGACCTCTTTGTTTAGGTAATTTGTTTGGCCGCGGTTTAGCTTTTCATTATGCTAATTCGGTTTCCGCGTGGCTCATATTACACATTTGGATTTTCTCACTTCTCCGAAAAGGTTTTGGGCTTTATTTGGTGACATTTCAGCTACGTTTTGGCTGCCATTTGTCTTTTCGAATTTCAAATAAACGTTGTTTGGAAACCCTTTATGTGTGTGTTGTCATTGCTCCGATTGCATGTGCTTTTCCTTTCTTGAAGCGAAAGCGCTTTGACTTTGCCTTTGCGAGTTTTCGTGCACGCTGTCATGCAGCTTCAACTTTTCTTTCTTTCCCAATCCTCAGGGGCCTTGAGTCTGACTGATCTGAAAGAAAACTTGAATAAACACTGGTTAATATCAGCTACAGTGTAAATACAGCTGATTTTTACCCATTTACGCCTTGTTTGTGTAACTTTGCTGCGGTGTTGTTCAACCTGTGGAATATCATTTTTTTTGTTGTCTGACGTGCGGTGAAGAAATGATTTGATTTTCATCCTTCTCTCGTCCCTTTCCAGTGTTTTTTGTGCGCTAGTTGCTGTCATTTTTACATATTCTGGCGGCTAATTTATTACACTTGAAGATAAAGTTCAGTTGGAAACCCGATCTCGTCCTTGGTTCTACTGCGCATATGGTTTATTTCAAGCATTCGCGTAACGCAGTGTTAACTCGAAAAAAGCCAGGGAATTGCCATGGTGTCACGCGCAAAAGTCCCAGGAGTCAATGGGTTAACCTAAGCAAACACCTTCCCAGTATCTATCGTGTGATAATCGCGTACTGGCAAGATTTAATAGCTGACATTCCAAGGAACAGAAACGACGTCCTTGAACAAATCATCTGGAATAAGAAGATTATTACGTTTGATAAGAAATCGATATACTACCCGCAGTGGCGGCAAGTAGGAATTCTGAAAATTAAGGACCTCTTCGACACCCAACAAAACTGTTTTCCACCCTTTGACGCTTTTATTAACAAATTCAAGGTAAAATGCAATTATTTACAATACTATGGCCTTGTCAGCTCTATCCCTCGAAGCTGGAAAAAACTCCTTCATACCGACTGTGAGCAATGCTCCACTCCGCAAATTATAATAGAAGAAATGACCTGCAAAAGAATTTATACTAAGCTACTGTCTCTTAAGCATGCGCCTCCACCAACTTGTGAGAAGAAACTCTTAACTCTTGGTTACCGAAAAGATGATTTGAGCAAGTTGTATCTTCTGCCCTTTGAGGTGACTAAGCAAGTAAAGCTATCGATGTTCCAGTACAAAATTATTCATAATATTCTGTGCACAAAGAGTTTATCATTTAAAATGAAAAAAGAAGACTCCCCAAGCTGTCCCTTTTGTCAAGCAGATCACACCATTATGCACCTGTTCACTGAATGCACACAAGCTATTTTGTTCTGGAAAGAGTTCCTGGATTGGTCCTCGTGCATCGTGAATTCAAGGCTACTCCTCTCGAAAAATGAAATCATGTTTGGCATCATTAACCCATTGACTCCTGGACATTTTGCCAAAAAATGCCTTTTGAAGCGAGTCAAGCCATTTTCAGGTCGCTGTCTAGCCAAGAAGGATCCAAGCTGTCCAAAACGTTGTTTACAAGTCGAGCACTGGACTAGCTTTTGTTCCAGATGCCAAATTACAGCTTTCAAAGTCCGGGCATGCGCAGAAAGCAAAATTTCAAAAAATGTGCGAGAAAGTTTCGCTGCCCTTTTGTCTTTTACCTTTTGCTTTCTCTCCTCCCCGCTTCTTTTGCTTTTTTTGCCCCCTTTTTTTTCTTTTGTGGGGCATTTACTAGGCTTCCTTTTAGTGGGAAAAGATTTTGCAAAACGTTCGAGGATAGTGAATTTTTTTTGAAGGAAGTACCAGTGGGTAGTGGGACAAGATTTTCATTGGAATTTTCTGGTCAAAGTTACACGGTTTTTCGTCTTTCTCTGGTCTGTTTGACTGAATCGCGCTGATTTGGGGGTATGGATTGAAAGATCTCATCTCCCTGCACTAGGTAGTTGTCAAAGTCGTCTAGGACCCTTAAAACTGATGACGTCACAAGTGGTACAAAGGACGTGGTTAAAGAAGGGCGGCTACAGGCGGTTCAGGGGTCAATGTGTTAACAAGGATTCGACACCGTTTAGCCCTCAATCATTTAGTTATTATAGGAAAATATTTTCTTTATGTAAATGCCCTTAACAGTAAATTTTATGTCATTAAAGATGTGTTTATTGTTCATCGTGGTGTAAGATAGGTAAGATGAACGTATATTCGTTTGTCTCACGATGGCATTACGGTTTTGCGCCCCACGAACTGCATTGCCCGAAAAATGTGGGGTATCCATGATGCTGTGCGTGCTCACAAAGCACGCCGCCATTTTCGGTTCTCTTTGACTTCAATACCGAATATTCCCAAAAGGGATTTATACGGCTGTCCTTCCTGTCCATGAAAAGACAATAGGAGTAATTGCTATTGTGGAAATGTGCGAAAAATGCTCCCACTTTCGATTAATGCTGGCTGTAGAGGAAATGAAAATTGCTCAACCAGAAACAGAAAACTTCGAGCGACCGCCGCGTGGGAATACACTTAAGCTTACACGAGTCATGTGGAAATCTACACAGACATCGATCATCTGCTGTTGTCTGTTTAAACGAAGAATTTTATTTACGTGTTTGATCGATCGTTTGCTTGTTTTCCTAATAGTTTATCCGTTTATTCTAACCCATTTAAAAAAATCTACGGACTTCACACGACATGTTCATACTGCTTCACGTTTATTTTAATTTCAGGTGTGAATTATTTTCAACAATAGAGGTTAAACCGCGATGGCTTTCCTAATTATGGGCATTGTTCCTCGATGAATAGGTCATTGATTCGAACACTGAGAGCAGAAACAATGGTTATGACATTGATATACACTCGGGACTTGAATGATTGACAGTTTTGCATCTTGTTACGCATGCCCTGTACGTGTTTTTGGAAGCTAATTTGCATGTTCGATCGACGTGTTTCATGGGGCGCAAAACCGTAATGAATCGCTTTGAGTTGTTGATCGCGACGTTTCGACTGCAATACTGCTAGTCTTCATCAGGCGATGAGGTCAATTGTTTACGTTTCGCTATTTGTAGCATGACGGTTCGCTGCTATTGGTGCATTTCGATCCTCATTATTATTTTGACTATTAGATGCTGTTCCCTAACAGGTCCGTTTTGTAGTTGGTCGGCTGTTATGCTTTCTGATCGTAGGTATCCAAGCTTCTGGAATTTCGATTCCGCTATCTCTATTGACGTTATTAGGATGAAGTCTTATATGGATAGCCTCTTTGACCCTACGTGTGTACCAGTGAGGGTCATGATCAATAAACTTAACTTCTTTCCAAATAGGAAGATGCCCCGTTTCGTTAGCGTCTTCCAAAACTGCGGAGGTTTGCGTACGAGCAAGCCGTATATCTGTCGTGTTCTTTTATCCTGTCTTGCATCGCTCTCCCTGTTTCCCCAATGTATACTTTGCCGCACTCACATGGAATTTTATAGACGACACCGTCTTGTTTAGTTGGTTCAAGGGTGTCTTTCGGTCGCACTAAGTGAGACCTAAGAGTTGTGTCTGATTTGAAGACGGTGCGTACGCCTTGTTGTTGTAGGCAGCGGCGAAGAACCTCTGATACGCCTTTTATGTAGGGTAGAACCGCAGTAGATTTAAATTCCTGCGTAGGTTCTTTGTTGGTTGTTGGTCTTGTTGTCTTTGTGAGCTTTCGTACAAATGAAGAAGGATATCCGTTCGAAACAAGTACCGATGATAAATGTTTCTTTTCTTTAGAGATAGCTGATGGTTTAGATGTGAGGTGTTTGGCTTGGTCGTATAGACACTTAACAATACCACGTTTCACTGACTGAGGATGGTGTGAGTCATAGGCTAGGTATTGGTCAGTGTGGGTGGGCTTTCTGTAAACAGTGGTGGTGAGAAGACCGTTTGAATCCCTTGAAACTGACGTGTCGAGAAAGGGGATAGTGTCATCTTTCTCGATTTCCATGGTAAAACGAATAGTAGGCTGTTGACTGTTTAGATGTTGTAAAAAGCCGTCTACGTAGTCTTTACCTAAGACTGTAAAAGTGTCATCTACATATCGCTTCCAGATCTTAGGTTTATAGGTTGCTGTTGCTATCGCTCGTTCCTCAAACTCTACCATGTAAAGGTTAGCAATAACCGCGGAGACAGGGCTCCCCATGGCTGCTCCGTCTTTCTGTTCGTAAATCGACCCGTTGTATTGGAAATACGTGGATCTTAAAACAAAGTTTAAAAGGTCAGCAATTTGTGTAGGTGTAAGGTTTGTGCGGTCGGCAAGACCGGGATCGTTTTCTAGTTTGCGTAATGTGGCCTTTACGGCACCCTCGATCGGCACGTTCGTAAATAACAATTCTACGTCAAAAGATACCATGACTTCATTTTCTTGTATTCGCTCATGGCTGATGGTAGACACAAAATGAGAAGAGTTGGTAACTGTGTAGTCTGATTTGCCTGTCAACGGGGACAGGATGTCAGCTAAGTAGGCCGCCTGATGAAGACTAGCAGTATTGCAGTTGAAACGTCACGATCAACAACTCAAAGCGATTCCATTGTGAGACAAACGAATATACGTTTATCTTACCTAGTAAATTTTATGTCTTTAACGAATTTGTTTCCCTGGTCTGTGACAAAATTAGACTACAAAAATAAATCTCTTCCACGTCCAGCCGCGTAAAGGAATTTGAAAAAAAAAATGGTCTCAAGTAAAGAAAGATGGTGAATTTTAAGCTCGGAGAAGAAATAAGAAAAGATGGAATATTCAACATGTTGCGAGCGTGGGACAAAGAAAAAATCTGAGTCCCTGACGGGAATCGAACCCACGACCTTCCATACACCGGTTGGACGCTCTAACCACTAAGCTGCTGGGAGACTCGTGGCGAGCATAAGTCATATTTACTGGGTTCGTGGTGACATGCGTCCTGCATACTGCTAGGATCAGCAATGTCGAAGTACCCTATAGGTGACAAATAAAGACATATTGAATATTCCATATTTCTTATTTCTTCTCCAAGCTTAAAATTCACCATCTTTCTTTATTTGTCACCTATAGGGCACTTCACCATTGCTGATCCTAGCAGTATGCAGGACGTGTGTCATCACAAACTCAGTAAATATGACCTATGCTTGCCACGAGTCTCCCAGTAGCTCAGTAGTTAGAGTGTCCGACCGGTGTATGGAAGGTCATGGGTTTCATTCCCGTCGGGGACTCAGAGTTCAACTACCTAAAGGATACAGTTATTCACCATATTCCTCATCCACTCTGTCAAGAGCAAGGGAAAAATCTGAAGTTGTAAGTTTTAAATAATAAGCCACATAACTTCTTTAAGAACAACAACTGGCTTTGGATAAAGTATAAAATCTCACAGAAATAAAGTGGAATTTAATATCAAATTTTGTTTTAAGAGATTTGTCAGTGAATATTTATTAGTGTCTAAGCCAACCAAATAGTTAACACAGGGCTGTGCTCTAGCAGCCCCCCGGGGGGCCTCAGGCTACTAACTTTTGTCTTTGGGTGACTACAAAAACTAATTTTTTACATAATGCTTAAGGGCTGAGCACCCCAGACTTCATAATTGGCGGCCTTTGGGCACAGCCTAGTAATGTGTGTGCACAAGTAGACCTTCACCTTTGCGTACCTTTGAACTCTTTCTTTTGTTTAATGGATTTTTTTTTTACTTAGTGCATGCTTGGTCTACAATTTCTAAATCCTAATATGGCTGGGGAGATGGCACAGTTACTTATCCGTAACCAGGAAGAGTATGTTCCAACAGTAGAGAGTGGTTAAACAAGAAGGTTGCTGGACTCCATACTTTTTGATGGAGACCAGCTAACAGAAGAAAGATCATGCTTTTATCAACTGACATTTAAAGATGGGGACAGTGACTTTGACAGGCTAGAGGGTTTGCACCCAGCTCATGCAGACTGGCATGCAAAAGTGAATCTCTATGAGGTAATGTAGTGTCATTTCAATATTGGTTTAATGGACTATGATCATTCCATTCTAATTTCTCCCTACCCACTGAATGCCGTCTGAAATGGTGACCATAAGCTTTAACTCAAAACACAGACAGGGTCAACAGACCAAGGGAACTTGTAGAGGAAAATAATATTGGAAGAAATATTTTAATGATTACTGATGGAAAAGATATGTTAACACTGTACACAGCCTAATGTTTTCCCTCAAGATAACCTCCATTTTTTATTGCACTTAAGACAAGCAGGACAACAAATTGCCTTTTTCAGGGATATTTTGAACGAACACATGTTCACTATAATTGGTACTTGTTCAAAATAATTGGGACTAATTAGTGTTAATGGTTATTGCCTGTTATCACATGTTAGAGCCAATCACGATCCAGATTATCTAGGGCCGCCAAGAGTAATAATGTTATTAGCTAACAAGTATGTTATTGCCAATGGGGAGAATGTTATCCAGTAACAAGATAATACTGGATAACAGCTAAAGTGTTAGCAGATGACATTAGTTAATCCCACCAGTAATACTTCAAGGATTATACCTGAAAAACTTACTTGATGCCCCCTACACATATAATGAAAAACCCTAATCTCCTCGCCTTTAAGAAAAACAAAATTGTTGATTTTGATTGTCTTCGAATGCTGCAGTCTTTGTCATACAATGCTTTTAAGTGGAAAAATTTTAAACAAAGCGTCGCTGAAGATGATTTCCCATCATACTGTTTATTTTTAAGATTTCCAGGATTCAGTAAAGCTTTTAGGAATAACATTAAATGTTAACTATCTGTCCTAATTTAAAAGCCAATAAGAAAAATGACCACAACAAGGAAAAAGATTTTAAAAAGCACTGGCCTGCTAAGCGCCGAAAAGGAAAGTCCTTATCAGATGTTGACATCGTAAACGTTCCTGCACGCAATGTTCTTGTGATAAGGGGACAAGCTTAGTCTCCTGAGTCCATACGCCGTAAAGAGCAAGTTTATTTTGTTACGCTCAGTGATTATTTGCACTATATCAACAATCTGATATTTTAATATGGTAGGGAAAACTGGAAATGGGTAAGAATAATAACAGTGAACCCGAATGCACACGAAGAAAAGCGTTGTCTTCTGCGTGCAACACAGTATGGAATACCTGCTGACATAAAAGCAATCCTCGTCCAATGAAGGGCTCCGCAGTGGATAACAAGGTTAATGGTTTTCACGTTAGTAGATAATATTAGATGGACCAACCAATAAGGACGTTGGCGAAGTCAAAAGACGTGTCGCAAGAATTTGTCGAGAAGAGCGAAACAATTCTGGTAAACCTACAACTTGAGTGAAAGCCCATCTTAAGAAACACTCATTTTAGCTGCCCCATTCAGTCGAAAGCCGAAAAGAAACAAGCGTTGCAGTTTGAATTAAACAGACTTAAGATTCATTCCGTTGTGGTACGCCCCGGGTACGCCCAGCCAGCCGACTCGGCACACAAACTGCGACTTAACTCTGTTATCAGTCTTAAACATGGGCTGTTTCTTTCCTGTTTCGGGAGCCAATGAACAGCATCATAATAAAATTAAGATGTGAGCGGCTGTTTACTCAGGAAATCGTATGGATTATTTCAATCTAATTTTGTTTGGCGCCAAATAGCGATTGTTTTGGCGCGAAGACGCTTCTGGAGAGAAGTTTACGCATTCAAAAAGTGGCACTGATATTTCGCCATCAAGAGACGTGCTTTTCTTCCTTAAAAAATCTATTTTTTTTCTGTACTAAACAGGATCGGTCTTAAATTCATATCAAGTTAAGGTTACAACTCACCTCTGTCGTTTGGTACCTAGAAGCCGTCATAGCGGTCTCTTTTCAAAGATGTCCCTTTAATCGTAGAGCATGAATTCGCAACTTTTATGCACAAAAACAGCGATAATTTGGGACATTGTGTCGTTTGCTTTCTGCACGCATTTTGATCAAGAGCTAAACACGCGTAAGCCTCGACAAAACAGTGCTATTGTTTCTTGGAAGCATCATGTTCTGGGTAGGGTGGGTTTGGGAACCGGGGAGGGGACGTGGTGTGAATGGATTAGTGGCGCATTGACATGCTAATGTAAAATATCAGTTTATTTGACTAATGTTTTTCTTAAATGGTGACTTTTTTTTTTACTACTGCATATTGGAATGCTGAATGTGAGCTCATAACAGTAACCTAAAGTAAATTAACATTAAGACACAACTTTCTTGCCATGTCTACAGCCTATACGCTCTTGTTACAGCCGATTGCGATGGGTACATAAAACTGGTCATTTCATACACTCCTTCTTTGCTAGGGCACTTATTTGGGCTAGGAATTTTCTTCCAGAAACCCTTTCAGACGTGATGAAGTACACAATCGTCACACGCTGGTGTTCATACCTTCATTCATTATTTCCTGTCATTAACGAGCTTAAAATTTACCAGCTTTCTCTTCCTATCATCATATAAGGCTGTTGCAAATTGCTTGCGTGCATGTTCGATTTCTTATTTGCAGCTTTATTTATGCCCAGGCGATACGCTATTAGGCGACAAACAAGGTAGTTGACAAAAGGACGAACCAACACACGATAGCACTAATCTTCTAAAAGCAGAAAAGATTCCCGTAGCAAAAAATATAAAAGCATTTTCGACGCTATCAAAGCTGTTGTGTCATTTCCATTTCGGCTCTTTCGTAGCCTTTGGGTTCGGATTTCAAAAACATTTTCTCTCTAAACGTGATAGACCGCACGAACAACCCATCGCTGCCCCAGGAATGTGTTGATTCAGTCTTGTGGATGCAATGCTCACGTGTCGCTCAAGAAAAGTTCGAGAAATGTTCTAGCAATCAGAGAAACGAATTGTACACTGCAAGACCACTGCAATTTGCTGAATTTGTTTTTGGCGGTAAAGCAATTCAATGTTGAAGACAACTCAGTACTGTAGTTGCGATAAGAATATACATGGAGGTAACATTTTGATCTCAAGCTTTATTCGCCATGCTTAATTACAGGACAAAGTTGGCTAAAGAACTCTGCAGGAATAAAGCCAGAATGCATTTTGAAATATTGAAAACAGCATTAATACCTTGATATAGTATCGCCATCGATACTAGTTATGAGCATTTTACATCAGTGTAAACAGCTGTACGATCCTCTAGTCTTGACGGTATCATCTTGTTTTCTTGGCCATGTGTTACTCTTTGTTCTCTACAATGTAAATAAGTACAATGTAGTCTCTTGTAGTCTCTTGTTAGAAGTCCTCTGGAAAAAGCGGTGAGGTTGTCAACTTGAGCATTTTGGCGCGGAAAACTGTAATAAACCTGCAACTCGCCGCACTCACGCAGCTATATGAGTCATCTTCCTGTCAAAAGGACGTGATCGATCGGCTAACGCAATTCGCAATTCACTTGCACGGAAGACATCAAGAGGTCAAAAAAACATCAGAGATGAAGGATTCTTTTTTAACATTCTTAACTTGTGAAATCCATGGCGTATTTTCCAAGTTTTCCCATAAAGGGCTTCCTTATTCCAAGGTTGGGCCGCCAGATCTACGTTATCTGATATCGAGGGAATGTTGGCATTCAGCAGTGAATTTTGGCGCGGTCAAGGAATCAATAGTACACTTTCTCGATCAAGTACGCTTTACTTTCAAACGAAAAACTTTCAAGAAAACAAGATCTGAAAGAAATTCGTTTAATGGTCATAGAGTTAACTGCTCAAGGAAGAAAAACATCACATCATTGCGTTTGACGTATGCGTGAGTGAGCAGACAGAAATGGTTACAGCCAGGTCACGTGGGAGTAGTGCGGTAGTCTTAAGTTGTCGCGCGAAGAGAAAAAGTTGAAACGTGCGATAAATAGTTTGGTTTGAATCATGCCGTTCTTTGACTGAGATAGAATACAGCGATATTCAAGGCATAAAAATAAACCATCACGCTCTCTAGAGGAGAATCTCAGTGGAGACTGACTGACGCGGGACGATTTTTATGAAAATTCAGCTGACAAAAGCGAGGTAAATCCCTTTATAGCTCTTTATCACTGAAATCACCGCTTGCGAGGAAGCTTATTTATGAAAATAAACTAGCAAGAAAAAATCGTACATTACAGTTTGTAACATCACAGTTTGTTAGTTTGTAAATCGGAATTTTCGTGTACCCGTTCACAATTCAGTAGGCCACTTAAATTTGTTCGATTTTAATACAACATCGAAAAAAAAAATAAGAAACCCGTCAGTATCAAGCAAGAGCTGTTTGCTTCGCATGACTAAAAGTGCAGTTGTCTGTGTATCGCTATACAGAAACCTCTTTTCTCAACATGAATACAATACAACACTGATGATGTTTGACAAAAACAATATGAAAAGTTTAAAGGTACGCTGTGGCTATATGCCCGGCAGCTGGGCACAGTCTCAAATAGACTAAATGCAGTCAAAAATTTTGGCACCAAATTTCCCCAGAAAGCCTTTTTCAAACCTCATGAAACTGTTATATGTTTGTTTAGAAATGTCAAGCGATTCCAAACATTATTTTGGCTGTGTAGTTGATGGGATATTTTCACATGGGCATATACTATGAAATCGCTATGACCTTGACACTTGGCTCCATCTGCTACAACTACTAGTTTTGTGTTTACACGTATCGGACATAAATTTTCTGCTCGAGGTACTTGCCTTGAAACCTTTGAAATCGAAACCTGTGTCGGTTATCTTTTAGGCCAAACCCGGCGGGCTGTCAATGCCAGTCTCAGAGGAATTGCAAACACTACAGATATGTTACACTGCACAGTGAAAGCCGAGAACGGTTCAAAAACATGTTAGTGATAAATGTTCCTAGGTGCCTCCTAAAGCACAAGCAGTTACAGGAACAATGATCTTCACTATGATTTTAAACAGCCTTGCGCGAAAGGGACGAGGACAGGCACTATGACCATGGAAACTGTGTGAGGAACAACGACACAAAACGCAACCCCTATGTTAAGTTCACGTTTATTTGAAATTAAATTTCAATATTCCTTGCGATATTTGGGGAAAAGAAACTGCCACGTTCTTGCCAGACAAACAAACAACATCTTCGATAGGTGGAGGAAAACCTAATAATTGTACTTTCCCAGACACATCTGTGTTATCAGCGCAAAATTGTCTCGTGTAGTTGTAACAGTAGCTTTTTTGTCACAATTCCTTTGCGTGGTTTGTTTGGTTTAAACACGAAGACGCGCTATAAAAGAGATAGCTCCTCCCCCTCTTTGTCACGAAATCACTGCTTCAACGACTTAAAATCAAAGATGGCGGATTACGCGAGGAACGGGGGAAAATTCGTTATTCGAAAAACAGGTCAAATGCAACCTACAGCTGTTGAATTTCGATTATAAAATACTTACTTTGTGAGATAAAATTGAAAGTAGCAGCAGGGACGACCCTTCCTTAGCTCAAATATAATATTTTAGCGTACGAAATTTGAATTTCGCGCTTGTAACGGCTCTCCCAATCATGAGATGCTTAGCCTGTTCCAGGCGTTCAGATAGTGGAGCGCGAGCGAAAACTAAAGCGAGTGAAAGAGCGGGAAAAACGAGGGGAGGCTGGGGCTGCTCTGGTGCTGACAGGAGGTGTCACATTTGGCCAATCAGAGCGTATACCAGATTCTGGTATACCGGAACGGCTTCCTTTGAGAAAATTTCACAGGCGTTCCCTCGTCCCCTCCCCCAGTCTCCCCTCGTTTTCTTTCCCGCTCTTTCACTCGCTTTATTTTTCGCTCGTGCTCCACTATCTGAACGCCTGGAACAGGCTACGAGATGCTGCACGATGGCACACAGACTCCTCTCAGTCGGATGAAGCCTCTCTGAGCCTTCAAAATGCATGGCTTGTGGACTTTCCTATCACAACATGCTCTTGCCAAACTTTGGTTTAATGGTTAATAAATGACTATGTAGATTGTGAAAGAAAAGTTCACTGTTAGATTCATGGCGGGCGTTTGGCCGTTTCATTAGTCAGCTTTTGCTTCGAATCAAGGCGCTTTGAATGCATTGCTTTTGCTTCGAGAGTTTATCGTCCATTTACCTTTGACTGTCGATATTGTTACGGCTGATTCTTCTGAGAAAAATCTAAAAGATGCCTTCTTGTGTACCACGAAATGTACCTGGAGGTGAACGCCATGGATGGAATGTATTCACATAAACAGATGTCACGGGCCTTGCATTTTGACCCATGAAGAGAAAACTGGCGATTCCGGGCTCAGTTGTACAAGCAGGATATTTGCACACTACTTTTTTTTTGTCTAACAACAGTGCATAGCTCCCAATAAAAGTGATGCTGCATTCATAAGTGTGGGAAGTGTTATGTGTTCTATACAACCCCGGGATACAACGCACCATTGTGAACTGCTCCAGTTGTTCGACACAGACATGCTTTACCGGCCGACTGTTTTATATTGCGGCGATACTCGACTTGTATCTTAATTGCACAGACTGGGGTTCTTTCAGGTGGATTTCTATATTATAAGGTATTATATAGGTAAAATATTGCAAATCGCTCTAATTTTATGTTGAAATATGTACTCTGAATTGTATGTTCGTGTTTAGCCGCATAGTGCTTGACAGCTTATATCGTGGTGTAGCACGTTCGAGTCTTTTAGCTCCCAAAAGGTTGCATTATAGTGTTGTTTCACCCGGAGTTTTCGCGACAAATATGATTTGATTTATTGGCTAGCTACCAAGTAAACATATTTGAGTTTCAAATGTATAGGGAAATGCGATGACATGACCTACGCTAAAAGGGAATCAAGTTGCTTAGCTCGTAATGTTATGAAAAGGCACACAATTCGAACAAGAGTTAGATTTGTTGAGATCATGCATATGGTTTAGTCTGCAAGAAATACTGACGTGAACATTTTAGAAGTTCAGTAGAATAATATTCTCAAATCGACAAAGAAATTATCTAATTAAAAAAGCTCCTGTCTCCAGACTACGCTTGTGGAGTAATCGTTTATAATTTGAATTCCTCTACCACGATTTCACGTGCTGCCGTGTCTCACTAAAGGCAAGGTTTTTTTTAAACAAAGAACCAAAAAGGTAGATCCAGATATAAAATTTAGCCAATTTATTCTTAAAATAATTTAGTTGTTGTTAGTAAAACTTCACATAAAGTGTGTGTATGAATTTATTTTGTGAGCTTCTCACTGTGCACCGCTTTCACGTCTGTAGGCTAGCGAGGTTGATTGACAAATGATCTCGAGGTACCTTAGGTACCTCTCCTTTTACAGCGCTTCACTAGAAAGGGTTTTTTAATCGTTATAATCCTTTTGAAACGAGGAAAGATTACAAAGAAATATTTCTGACGGTGTGGGTAAACTATGGGCATGGATGCAAAAAATCAGGATGGTCACCGAGCAAAATTTCGACTGAGATAAAAACAAATGTTTCGTGCACGTTTTATTTCCAATTAGTGCGATTTTATGCCGCATTGTAACTTCCCGTATTTTGCGCGCGGGACTTCTAAAAGCGTTTTTGAAAGCTAAAGGCCATACGAAGTTAAAGAATTCTTTTTGTCTTACACTGCGAGTGTTTCAGTCTGAAATAAGACCTAAAAACATTTTTTTCACAGACTGATAAATCTTGTGGCCATTTCAAAAGTTTCAAATGTGGGAAGCTCAGTAACTCCTGATTATGAGATTTCAATGGTGGACTTGGCTAATGTTAGTGAAAAACGAGACTGCCGTTATCCACCATTATCTTGTTATTGAATGACACACATCTCATTGGCTTATAACATTTTCAAATTGCTTTTGTAAAACGTGTTCAGTGTTGTATGGTAGTCATGTTTCACTTGTAAAAATTACTGACTAGTGGAGAAAAGAGGTTTCTATTGTGATCCACAGATAACTTACACTTGTTCTTAATCATGGGAAACCAACAACAGCTCTTGCTTTATGCTGCCATTTCTTAATTTTTTCAATACTGTGTTAAAATCGAACAAATTTAAGTGGCCTAAGCGACAACTCCGGCTTACAGACTTAACGCTGAACAATTCAAAACTCTAATGTAAGATTTTTCATGCTAATTTGTTTTCAGAAATAAGCGAGATCCCTAGACAGTCTCGTTATTTATTTTTATGCCTTGAATATAGCTGGATTTTATCTCAGTCAAAGACTGAATCGATTCAAACCAAATGATTCATCGCTCACTTCAATGTTTTTTCTCGTTGCACGACAACAAACAACCGAAGACTGCTACATCACTGCTGCGTGAACTGTCTGTAACCAGTTTTGCCTCCTCTTTCACGCATATGTTAAACGCACCCGCGTGATGTTTTTCTTCCTTTTGCAGTTAACATAATGACCTTAAACGAATTTCTTTCATATATTGTCTTCTTGAAAGTTTTTCGATTGAAATTAAAGCGTGCTTGATCGAGAAAGTGTTTTAGTACTATCGATTCGCTGACCACGCCAAAATTCAACGAATGCCAACATTCCTTCGATATCAGTTTTTATTTTACGGACATACATAAACGTAGATCTGGCGGCCCAACCTTGGAAAAAGGAAGCCCCTTATAGGAAAACTTGGAAGATACGCCATGTATTTCACAAATTAAGAATGTTAGAAAAGAATGCTTCGTCTCTGATGTTTTTTGAGCTCTTGATGTCTTCCGTGCAAGTGAATTGCGAATTGCGTTTAATAGGCGATCGGATCACCCGATCATCCGATCATCCGATCACCCGGGGATCATGTGCTCTTGAAAGTAACATGACTTGTATAGCTGCGTGAGTCCGGCGAGTTGCAGGTTTATTTCAGTTCTCCGCACCAAAATGCTCAAGTTGACAACCTCACCGACTTTTTAAGAAGATTACTATAACCCATACAAGACAATACTGATTTACAGTGGAGAAAAAAAACTGAAACACATTACCAAGAAAACAAGATGATACCGTCAAGACTAGAGGATCGTACAGCTGTATCCATGTTAAAATGCTCACACACCAGTAATGGCGATCATTCTGGATTTTAATATCTGCAGATTGATGATGTTGATACTATATCAAGGTACATGCTGTTTTCAATATTTCAAAATGCATTCTGGCTTTAGCCCTACAGCGTTCTCCATCCTAATTTTCTCCTGTAATTAAGGATGGCAAATAAAGCTTGTAATCAAAATGTTACCCGTATATTTTCATCGCAACCACAGCAGTTGTTTTCAACATTGCAGTTTACCGCCAAAAACAGATTGGACCACTTATGTAGTGTACAAAACGATCGCTATTTGGCGCCAAACGAAATTAGATTGAAACAATCCATACGATTTCCTGAGTAAACACCCGCTCACACCTTAATTTTATTATGATGCTGTTCATTGGCTACCGAAACAGGAAAGAAACAGTCCATGTTTAAGACTGGTAACAGAATTCAAGTCGCAGTTTGTGTGCCGAGTCGGCTAGCTAGGCGTACCACAACGGAATGAATCTTAAGTCTGTTTAATTCAAACTGCAACGCTTGTTTCTTTTCGGCTTTCGACTGAATGGGGCAGCTAAAATGAGAGTGTTTCTTAAGATGGGCTTTCACTCAAGTTGTAGGTTTTACCAGAATTGTTTCGCTTTGCTCGACAAATTCTTGCGACGCGTCTTTTGACTTCGCCAACGTCCTTATTGGTTGGTCCGTCTAATATTATCCACTAACGTGAAAACCATTAACCTCGTTATCCACTACGGAGCCCTTCATTGGACGAGGATTGCTTATATGTCAGCAGGTATTCCATACTGTGTTGCACGCAGAAGACAACGTTTTTCTTCTTGTGCATTCGGGTTCACTGTTATTCTCTTTACCCACTTCCAGTTTTCCCTACCATATTAAAATATCGGATTGTTGATATAGTGCAAATAATCACTGAGTGTAACAAAATAAACTTGCTCTTTACGGCGTATGGACTCGGAGACTAAGCTTGTCCTCTTATCACAAGAACATTGCGTGCAGGAACGTTTACGATGTCAACATCTGATAAGGACTTTCCTTTTCGGCGCTTAGCAGGCCAGTGCTTTTTAAAATCTTTTTCCTTGTTGTGGTCATTTTTCTTATTGGCTTTTAAATTAGAACAGATAGTTAACATTTAATGTTATTCCTAAAAGCTTTACTGAATCCTGGAAATCTTAAAAATAAACAGTATGATGGGAAATCGTCTTCAGCGATGCTTTGGTTAAAATTTTTCCACTTAAAAGCATTGTATGACAAAGACTGCAGCATTCGAAGACAATCAAAATCAACAATTTTGTTTTCCTTAAAGGTGAGGAGATTGGGGTTTTTCATTATATGTGTAGGGAGCATCAAGTAAGTTTTTCAGGTATAATCCTTGAAGTATGACTGGTGGGATTAACTAATGTTATCTGCTAACACTTTAGCTGTTATCCAGTTTTATCTTGTTACTGGATAACATTCCCCCCATTGGCTATAACATACTTGTTGGCGGCCCTAGATAATCTGGATCGTGATTGGCTCTAACATGTGATAACAGGTGATAACCACTAACACTAATTAGTCCCAATTATTTTGAATAATACTTCTTGGCGGCCCTAGATAATCTGGATCGTGATTGGCTCTAACATGTGATAACAGGCGATAACCACTAACACTAATTAGTCCCAATTATTTTGAACAAGTACCAATTATAGTGAACATGTGTTAACTGCAATTTGATTACAGACAGATTGTAGCAAGGGTCACCATTCTAGTTTATGAAGCTGGGTATTGGGAAGTCCAGAAAGATTGATGCAAGGGTTAAATTATCTGATGAGGAATTGCTTCTTTCCAGATTGAATACAAGACATTTTTTAATGAAGCTTCTGCTGGTAACCTGGGAACTACTTGTGCTTCTATGTATCGCACTGGGAAGACTAATGCAAAAAGAGGCCCAGAAAAAGATTTCAATGCATATCGAGAGTTTCATGACAGGGAACTGCAAGCTCACATCCTTGCATTATGTATGCCAGGTATAACTAATCGATGATCAATGACATCAATTGGTAATCAATGGGTAATCAGTTGATTAGTCATTGATTATTGGCGATGATCAATGAGTAATCGATAACTAATCGAAGCCCAAAAATTTTGTGGCCTATCGATTACTCATTGATGACATCGATGACTCATTGATGTAATTGATTACCTATTGATGTTATTGATTACTCATCGATGTCCCATCGATTACTCATCGACTATTATACTGCGCACAAAAGACACATTTCTTGCTTTCTTGTACCATTTTTTTTCAGTGGGGATTTTTTTATCTGTGTTAGACGTATTTTTCCTTATAACTGGCGTTCCTGTTGAAGAAATTACACCTGCACAAAAGGAAACGAGCGGCTTCATCAACTACAAATACAAGAACCAAATTTTCCCATCTGCAAAAAATGGCCCTTGAGGCCCTGTTTAAAGAAAGCAGATACCCGTCTCAAGGAGTAATAGAAGAATTTGCTAAGTTGGACAACCTTGACGGGGCAACAAAATAAAAATGAAAATAGGCCTTCTGACGCTTAACACATTGTAAGCTTAATTGTAGGCTGGATAAAATAAAGCTGGAAACATCTGTTACAATTAATAAGTGGTTTTTATTTTGTTCTTATTCGCCAAATACGGTTTTCAGGCACGAAATGATATCGATGAGTAATGAATGAAATCAATGACTAATCAATGCAATCAATGACTAATCGATGCAATCGATGACTAATCAATGACCAAAAATTTTGTGGCCTATCGATTAGTCATCGATTACTCATTGATCATCGGCAATAATCAATGACTAATCAACTGATTACCTATCGATTACCTATTGATTACTCATTGATTTCATTAATGTCATTGATGTCATCGATTAGTTATGCCTGGTGTATGGTATTCTCGGGAATGAAAAAATCAACAGGTAGGACATTCTGGATATTTGTATTTGTCTAACTGTATAGTTTCATAGAAAGTCCATACCCACCCCCTGGAAGGTCCTTGGAAATTCCAAGGGGGTATTAAAGCTGAAATTTTAAAAGCAAAGTATGAAGCTAAACTGGTATTTCATGGGGGCAGAGAGGTGCAAAGAAAAAAAACCTTCCATGGGGGGCAGTACGAATATTTGCTCGAACTACACAATAACATTTCCATTTCTTAGACAGAGTTCGAAGCCATGGCAAGTACATTTACAAATTATTTTGCTTAAGACCAAGCTGATTATTATTATAGTTTTGGAAGATGTCAGTTTTCTAGTCTTTATTTATTTGTTCCATTATTCTCTAGATCCACGTTGACTACATTTGCTTGCAAGCCGTTTTTTTTATTTTACTGTTTTTTCCCCAAGTCATTCAAAGACCTCTTCTCCAGTGCCTCGTAAGTAGTTTGCTCCAGACTTCACGCAACCTTTTATCGAGTCGTTTAGATCTGCACATGCGTAAAGCTGAAACAAAATCATACACAAGAATTTTTTTCACCTTCATTTTCGTGAGACGCCAATAGTGCAGATTAAAATGATTACTGAGACAGAGTTCCCATTAACGCAGACGTGTGCGTATTTTACGCACAAAATTCTAAAAGGACGCAAGCTTTTTTTAGCCTGTGCGTCCCAGGGACACGCAACAACTGGGTACTACCCAGACATCTTTGCAAACATCTCTTTCCATGTGCTTCGTCGATTCGCCATTTTGTTTAGTCGGACATGTCAACACAGAAAACGCTATTTGACATTTTAAGCCTTTGACACCGAAACCAAGTCAAACTTCACCTACTGGACAGAAAAGAAAATCAGATGCAGATCCTCAGGAAGTTTCAGGATCCAAAAAACGCGGCTTTAATTTTAAATGGCTTGAAGAATTTACATGGTTAGTGTATGTTTCAACCGAAAACCACATGAAATGCAAAAACGTGTGTCAATGCACATGGACGTTCAGCCAAACCATCCCAAGCTTTCGTGCACGGTGCAACTAATTTCCAGCAATCTGCCTTAGTACGCCATCAATGGGGAAATGACCATGCCTTGGCTGTGGAAGTCACAAGACAAAGAAAATGTAATGAAAAGATCATGCATCAGGTGGAAGAAAAATCAAGTACGGCTTTGAAGGCACAAGTTAGAACGGCCCTGCTGATGGCAAAAGAAGAAATTGCAGACTGTAAATTTAATGTGTTGATTGATTTACAGGTTAGTTCACTGTTGCTTAGGTTGAACCACTTATTTGGGGTGGGTTCAAATGTTTTTTTTTTAATCAATGATTTATGTGGGCTGTTTTCTTTGTTTAGATTGCTAATGGCTGTGCAGATCTGGCTAATGCTAGTAAAACGGGAGGACTTTATAGACATAACTCTACTGCTGCAGAATTACAAAACTGTCTCTCAAAGGTTTGCAAGGAAGATGCATTGAAGAGGATCCAAAAAAATCTTTATGTTGGCCTCATGTTAGATGACAGTCTTGACATTGCTGTTCATAAGAAGTTAGTTCTATTTTTCGAAATACTTGTTGAAGCATAGTTGGTAGAGGGGACTGGTTATGAAAGCCGGCGGACTTCAAAGAAACATCTCTTTGTTATGGCTTTCGCTTGGTCACGTGATCTCGACCCTGCACACACAAATCAACAAGATGGCGACTTGTAAGTAGCTTTGCTTCGAGTCATGCTTTACTTGACAAGTTTTCTGCACTTTCTGTGTATGATGATAATCTGATGGGAAAAGTTCAAAAAGAAGGTGATGCCAGGAGAAAACTGTGCAGTGTTTGGCTGCGGATCATGTCGAAGAACCAAAGGAATTGGAATATGGAAGTTGCCATCGGCGAAGGACGAAGCACATGCGTTATGGAGGAAGGAATGGCTTGGAGAGATCAAGAAGACGAGGGATTTGGATTGGAGTTTCAAGGAGTTGATGGAAAAAGACCATGTTTACACATGTGAAAAGCATTTTGCAACTGAAGATATTGAAATGTGTAAGTATAGTTCTTATAAATCGTGCGATTTGTGCTTTTATTTACAATTCAACTTCGCACTGTTTACAGTTTGGATTTTTTATACGCTTGCTGTTCTCTTGATTTTAATGGTAAGTCCCGGTCTTAATTTTACTTCTCTCGTTTTGTTTACAGTTCAGTCTGTCAAATTAAGCTCTACCAACGCTGAATATGCCGCAAAAGAGCCACGAGACGACCAAACCAGCGCCAAGACCTAGCAGATCGGTGGTGAAGGACTACGAGCAACCTTTGTCTAGTAGTGTTTACTACAAGACGTTCAGTGAACTTTGTCAAAGAGTGAAAGGATTAAAAACTATTAATGACTGGAGGCACAAGTTATTTGCTGGCAGACTTGTTCTCAGGAAACACGTCGAACGTTTTCTGCTGCCAGAGCTGGAGCTTATCACAGATGAAAGTCTGTGTTATACTGTGAAGGTATTTGGATCATTTCTTGTAGAAGATCATGACCTGTACCTCAGACACCGACGGTCGATGTGCAATGTTACTGTCTCTGTGCTTGTGAAAGAGTTGGAGGAATATAAACTATGTGGTGGAGTGAATGCTTGTGAAATGACAAGTAAACTTTATCATCATGTCATTCCTTTGAATCCAGACTTGGTGGTGGATGAGGACAACCAGCAGTTCCCACACGAGGGATATTGGAGAGCCAAGGGCTGCTTGCTCCTGTGTGAACAAGACTGTGCGTGCAGCTTGTACCGAGTACTTGGTGTCTGCAAGAAATTCTTGTAATGCAAAGGAGAGGCGACAGTCGCAACCTGCCCATGCTAAGGCACTGGTGTCCAAGACAAACCCAGAAAGAATTAAGCTGACTTTGCAGGGGCAGCGGTTACAGTGTGCACAGCTGGAAAGAGAGCTGAATGAGATGCGTGCAGAACTTGAGAAAGCAAACGTTGAAGTGGATCATGAACTTAGCAATGACTTTTCTAAAATTCTTAACTCCGCTGATGATGCTGAAATTACTCTGTTCATGAAACTGTTCTGGGAGCAACAGAAAAAGTTATTTTCAAGTAGTTCAACTGGTGTATGGTACCATCCGATGATCATTCGTTTTTGCCTGTCTCTTGCGGCAAAGTCGCCCTCATACTACGAGGAACTGCGTAATAGCAAGGTGTTGATACTTCCAAGCCAAAGGCGTCTCAAAGATTACAGAAATGCTATTAGGCCTCAAAGGGGATTCAACGAGCAAATTGTAGAGGAGCTCAAGTCTCTCACTGAATCATATATTTCGATGTTCAACGCTATGTTGTCTTGTTGTTTGACGAGATGAAGGTTCAATCTAACCTTGTTTTTGACAAGGTTACTGGAGAATTGATGGGATTTACTGATCTTGGTGATCTGGATTTGAACTATGCAGTCATGGATAAGGCAGATGAGATTGCGACCCATGCTTTGGCATTCCTCATATGTGGTGTGTGCACTGAGCTGAAGTTTTGTTTGGCACACTTTTCAACAAATGGTGTAACTGCAGTGCAGTTGATGCCCATATTCTGGGAAGCAGTCTGCATCCTTGAATGCAGCTGCAATTTGTGGGTTGTTGCCACAACCTCTGATGGTGCTTCTCCAAACAGACGGTTTTACAGATTGCACAAGCCTCTGGATGGAGCTGCAGGCACTGATGTCTGTTATCGAACAATAAACCTGTTTGCACCTCACCATTTCATTTACTTCATGTCTGATGCCCCTCACCTGATCAAGACAACTAGGAACTGTTTGTATCACTCTGGCTCTGGTACCTGCTCTAGATACATGTGGAACGATGGACAGTTTATTCTGTGGGAACACATTGCTCAACTATTTTACCAAGATATTGACAATGGTTTAAAGTTGCTTCCCAAGCTCACATATGATCATATCAAACTGAGCTCGTATTCTGTCCTGCGAGTAAATCTAGCAGCCCAAGTTCTCAGTGCCTCAGTAGCGGCAGTGCTTCAGTCATTTGGTCCCCAGGAAGCAGCAGCAACTTCAAAGTTCTGTGCCATGGTGGACAGTTTCTTTGATTGTCTCAATGTCAGAAGCTTCAGAGAACACAAGAGAACATTCCATATACATCGAATATACATTCCATATACATCGATAGTATTGCATAAAGAAAAAGGAAAAGAATGATGGGAGTAATTATACAACAATGATTTATAACATAATTAATGACAGTTAAATTACAATCAAGGTCTTTGTTTTATTTTCTGGAAAGCCTCGGAAACAAAATATCCTAGTTTCGTAGTTGCCCGATCTTAACTGTGGAACTGACTGTCTGTGATATACGTTTTTAATTAATTCTAACTGAAGAGAAATACTTTGATCAGTCTTAAACGTAGAAAAAAACTGTAGTTTCCTTTTAGACCGTATCATGTCAAATTGTTTTATTTTAGGTAAGTTTTTTTCAACAGTTTGTGCATTATAGTCTACAACATCATGTATACAAAGGAGGGCCTTTTATCCTCCACTAACTGAGATGACATTTGGGGACATTGTTTTGCAGCACTATTTTCTGGCAGGTTTTCAAGATGAATCCTGAATTTAAGTATTCTTGTATAGATGTTTAATTTGACGGAAGGGCTTCCAACTTGATTGGGGGATACAACGTTTGGAGCTCTCCTGTTTAAACCTATCTTATCCCCAGAAATCTGAAAATTGCTTTTTCTCGAATTCAATTTTGAGTGCACAAGCGAAGTTTGGAGAGTTTATTCTCGCCAAGTATGCGACCAATTTACGTGAAAATTGTCAGGGAGCTTGCAGCTGACAGTTTAAAAACGGTGTGTACGAATTTTTGTTTTCGCTTTAGATTTTGAGATATGGCCTTTTCTTTTAATCTCTAAATTTTGATCCTTTTTTTCTGTTACGGTTAACAGAAATAAAAAAAATTGATTTGCATTGTTTTAAAGAGTTAAAAATTATTCTCCTTTGGTGGCGATGCTCATTTAAGGTCTTACAGGACCATTCTAGGGGGTGTTACTAAAACAAGTAACGCAGTGACGAGAAAACAAGAAATGGAAAAATCTTTTGAAAGGTAAAAAAAAACGAGCAAAATTTGAAAGGGAAAAATAATATATATAAACGGAAAAATCTTAAAGGGTGAAAACTACAAAATAATAATAATAATAATAATAATAATCGGTGTCAAGAAACTCGGCAGCCGGGTACGGATGTTTCGGGACTAAACACTCGGCAGTCCTGAAAGATTCGAACTAATTCGAAGGAAAGGCTTGTGCTAACGTTTTGAAAGTATTCGACATTTGTTAAGAATTGCCTAGCGGGTTCAGAAAAGCATTTTGGTTTTGCAGTTGACAAACGGCCTGGAAGTATTCGAAGTTTGTTTTCAACTTTCAAATTCAACTGACTAATTTTGTTTTTTGTTTGACGAATTTTTAGCAGCTTGTGCATACTAGAAAGTTCGTGACACTAAATGCCGGGCATTGTAAAACTCTGATTTTGGAGAATTATCCAGGTTTGAGATAGGCAACCCTATTATTAACAGAATCGCTTATTGTATAATTTTCACCCTTTAATTTTTTCCCGTTACTCGTTTTTTTTTATTTTAATTTTTGTCCCAGTCTTTTATGTTTTTCTCGTTACTGCGTTACTCGTTTTAGTGACACCCGATTCTGGAAAAACAAAAAACAAAACAAAAAAAAAACAGGCAATTATTTTAAGAATTGCAATTTTGCTTTTCTTTGGTCCCAGGGCAGAATAGCCGGGAAAAGAAACTTTCTGCCTTTTGAACTAAACACAATTGGTTTAAAAGATAAATTAGGCATCACAATAGGCTCAAAACAAACCTTTATTGAAGAAATAAAAGAAACTGATCAAACGTGGGTAATCAACAATGACAGTTGCTTTGCTGCCTTATATCCTAGCCATTAAGCGACAGAAGAGGACGGCAGCGCTAGCGAGGGAGGATCACCGAGGCCGGTGCGTGGAAACGCGAGGCGGCTCCCGTCAGCCAGGACACGTGAGTTCTTTGACGATAGAGCGCGGGTGGAAGCAGGCGGAGGCCAGGATGAAGAAGAAGAAGGAGAAGAAGAAGAAGAGGGAGAAGAAGAAGGAGATGGATTCTTGGTCCCCGACGCCGATGAGGAAGCTAGCATCCCATCGGAACACAGGCGCGTCGATGCCATTTTACGCGAGCGTGACACACAAAGCGCATTGCCTTACTTTCCTCTGGCTTTTGCTGTCTCAGACGACCGGCCACTAGACTTTAATTTCGATCTCTTTCTCCTGGACACTTTAACTTTGCCAAGGCACATCGTTTCCAGGGGAGCACAAGAGGACTCCCCGGCACAAGAAACGAGCTTTGCAGACCCGGCTTCAGCGATCCAATACTGTAGGGAGTGATTGGAGAGCGGGTGGAAGGCCACGCGACCCAGTAGCCAAGATCGGACGGGCTCTTCATGCGCTAGACTCTCGCACTGGGATGTCAACAAATGGACATTATTCCGCCTAGTGGGGAGAGGTTTAACAAAAGCACTGCAAAGGGGACAGGAGGTGTTTGATGCCAATTTGAAACACGTTCGCCTAGACAAGTGAGTTTGGTTGACGCATTATTTGAAGTACGCATTATTTGAAGTACGCCTTATTTACAGCTGATAAAGTTCATTTCATCCGTCTTTGACTTGCCTGAAACTTCACCATCATTTGTCACCGACGTAATTTAGGTTGACATTTTTTGTTCTGTGCATTTGCAATGCTGCTTAAAGTGTGGTCAGTGCCTCTATTTTACCACAAAACTTGCTTAAAAGGGGGGGAGGGGTGGGGCGAGAAGGAAACGATTTCCCTACATCTGCAAGTAGGGCAAAGTTCTTTGATCGCCAGGAAGTTGGTGATTTTCCACTGCCCTGCGCTGCTCGGCTTGTCTTGTGAGGCCGCACGATCGTAATTCCAGCACTTTGCAATGTGATCAGATCATGTCATCACCCAAATGCCTAATCATTTTTGAACAAGTGTTAACGTCTTGATCGCAATTCGAGAGCAAAACACACACACACAAAGCACAAAAGCACAAAAGAAAGAAAGGGGATTACACGAGCGTGTTCGTTTTTGAGTTTTAACCACTCTTAAAGCTAAAATAAGGAGTGTTTTAACAAGTAAGCTATGACATCGAAAAAGTGACTAGAACTTGTTCGTTAATAATTGGGCATTTGTTTGGTACTGTTCTTGCGTTAACAACTGGTAGAGAGCGGAAGTGTTGACTCCTTATTTGTGGTTGTTGTGTGTTCCAGGTACCAGAATGTCATGGTCTGGGACGCACCGTCTTGGAGCTTGGCGAGCCCGCAATTTATTCACGGCTTCCCGAGAAGATTGGTTGCCGAAGCTCATGGTGGATTTATCCCTGGGAACATAACAGTAGGAGTTAAAGTGAGCAACTTAAGCCTTCGGAGACTCGCGGTGTGTGACGTAGCCTGTCTGGAAAGCCGGGGTACTATCAGTGGAACTGGACTCGGCAAAGCGCGACTTCTAAACCTAAGTAAGATACGCAGCCATCCGCTATCACTGCCGAACGTACATTCCACAATATTTGATGGCAGCAATGGTAGAATTCGGAGTGAATTTCTCCACCTTTGAGCCACTAGACGTCGAGGCTCTGGAGGCACTCTCTGCGAGTCTAACCAAGGGATGGAGGGAAGAGGAGAACGAGGAGTTGAGCGAAAGTTACGAAGAGCATCTTATATCTTGCGGTTTCTCTCAGTCTGTCATGCGACAGATTGGCAAAACCGGCGAAAGCACGGAGACCGGAGATGTTTCGGCGGAGACGCAGGGAGCAGAAGGGAGCGACAAGGCAACCCTCAGTACCATGCTTGCACACTTCGCCCAGCTAAACACAAGTGACAGTGAATCCGAGCTAGAAGGTAGTCAAGCCGAGGTGGTCACGCCCCTTCGTTCAAGTTTTGTTTCAAATGCGTGCTTTACGTTGGAGTTATTTTGAACCATGTAAACAAGTTATCAAAATCTCGAAAGTATTCAAGATCATGTTTATGTTTCTGTCACACTTAAGAGCCCATAATTAATGCTCTGTGGCCTCAAAACAAAGTAAATGCTATGAAGATATTTTTAGAAGCGATCAGAATGTGTTCACAATAATATTACACAACATGGTTTTAATTGCTCTGCTTTAAAAAGAATACACATTTGAGCTAGACGGCTCACCGTAAATTAGTTAAAAACCTCATTTGAATGTCTGTTTATGACCCAAACAATACTACCCTTTCAACAGAAGGAATTTTTCTTTTTTTCAGCTGAACAATTTTTATTTATCTTTTAAGTGCATGACTTTTGAAGTCACGCTTCGATTCATTGCGCATCTTAATAGAGAAATGTTTACACGCATAAATTACTTCGCAGTTCGAATTATCGCCGCGCTGAACAAGTAAAAACGTATTTCGGCCTACAGTAACCAAAATATCTCATTTTTAAGATCTCTTTTTAAAGCTGTCAGAATGCTGTAATGTTTTAAGTGAAAATAAAAGTCGGTAACAGTTTGCAAAAAAATTAAATCCATAAAATGTGTGCAGCGATTCTCTGAAGTTTATTCGCACTTCAAGAACAAAAGGATATGTTCGCAACTCTGCCGCTCAAGGATGCTTAATTGTGCTATTGTGTTTGGTCCTTTGAAGTTCAATGAAAAGTGTCAAGGTCTTCCTCCAAAAGATCTCACCTTTTTCTAAACGAATGAGACCGAAGTTACCTGACACGCTTTCGCCAGCTGCCGAAAAGAATGCCCAAGGGAATAAACTGAGCCTTCATCCAGCGGTATAGCCCATTTAAAAATGACACACTTAAATCGGGCTGAAGTTGTAATGAAAACGTTCAAAGTTGAAGTTGCAAAGCCTTGAAATCTACGATTTCGTGGAGTTTGCAAATTCTTTCTGTCAGCTCCTTCTTCAAACCTAACCTGACACTTAAGTCGCGAACTGTGCTATTGCTTCAGTTTGCTTCGCTGCCCCGCGGTATCATTATACAAATTCTCCTTACTGGTCTACATACATTTGATTGAGGACAACATCAAGACAATTCATCCTCGGTGATCGTTTAAGGCCTTTTGTTAAGATTAGTCAAAAGTTTCATTATCTATTGAAATTTCAAAGAATGTATTTTATTACCTATCTAAAATTCTAATGTATTTTATTAAGTGTAATGCGCTTTTGATCATTTCTACAGAAAAAGTGCAATATAAGTAATAATAATAATAAGGATGATGATGAGGATAATAATAATAACTATAATTATGATGAGAATTTGATGCTGATCAGTATTGTACCTTTTAAAGACGAATTCGAACTTCATCACTAGTTTGCTTACTTACCCGCCCATATTTTTCGCGCTGCAGTTTCTTCCCCAGGTGAACAGGAGGCCGACGCCAACACGTGGGGACTTCAAAGCCTGCATATTCCTGGAATGAGGGAGGACAAATTCCCAGATCAGGAGAGCTGGCAGCACCTGTTGGAGTTTTTCCAAAATCACAAGCTGCTGAGCCAAGAGGTAGGTTGCACGCTTTGGTTCTCTCTCGAAGCCTGTAGTTTCACGGAAACTCAATTAGACCAACAAAAGACAAACAGAAACAAACAAGAGAAAGAGCAAAAAAGATAGACAGAAGGAATGAAAAGAACGAACGAACAAGGGACCGAAAAACAACGAATGAAATGAAATGACATCAAGGGAAAAAATGTCTAAAGATGCAGTCAGTTGTCGTGGGATAACTTTGTCACCTTTGGAACAGCTTACCTGACAACATCCGTTCATGTGACAACTTGAGTATTTTTAAACCTAAACTTAAGACCTATCTTTTAAGAAAAGCTTATCATTCCTAGTAGGGTTAATTTTTGTTTACACGTTAATTTAGCCTTTTAATTTATTCTTAACCTTTTTGTGAAGCGCCCAGAGCAGAATTGGATAAATTATTATTATTATTATTGTTATTATCATTATTTTTGCCGCTTGATTCGGGTTATGTTAAGCTCTCGTGGACTGGACTTAGTATGTGTTGACAGGCGAGACCTATTCCAACCTTGAACCTTTCTTTCCATTGTTCTTACCTCGGCAGCGTGTAGTGTCCGCTCTGCCAGACACCTCGCCACATATCTGGCCTGGAGATCCTGAGAGGGTGCAAGAAGCAATCAGAGGGCAAGTCACCGAGATTATAAAGCAACAAGTCTCCCAAACTATGGCCGCCCTCTTCGGAATTTGCGGCGAGCGTTGCAGTTGTCGAGCGGAGCGCTGTCGCCTGAAGGAAGGAGGAGAGGAACGCTTTGTCGAATTGACCCAGGCAGAAGAGCCACCCTGCGCTGACAATGCCACCTGCGCAATTTGTAGTGTATTTTCTTGACACCTGGGCCTATGTAACCTTCTTGGTAGGGCTTCTCGCAGCAGGGGCCAGTTGATGAGTCAGCGCTTGGCAAGTTCAGTGGCTGTTCACCAGATATACAACCTAGCGGTTCCCAGAGAATTGCCCCCGCTCAAAGAACGGAGAGGAAGCGCGCAGTCAAGGCACTATTGTGCACCATGTTAGACTGCCAGCGGAACAGATTAATGTGCCTTCGACACATCGGTGAACTGGCTCAGCTGGTGCCTAAACTTCTCTCTGTGCAGATGAGCAGCGGTTTTTCCCTCTTCTGGGACCAGCTGAGGAAAGTGGCGCACACCGTAAACGACCAACCAACCCGCGAGGCTAAGCTTGCAGGTCTCGTCACCTTTTGGAGAAGATTGCCCCAAGACTCCCCCTGGAGAGCATTCCTGACCTCCAACAGAGCGGCTGAAGAGGAAGCCATTCTTTGAAGATTCTCGGGTAATTCATGAACTGATTAAGCTTTGATCTTTTGATTAAGAATTGGCCTGTTACAAATAAGATAACACTATTAGTTTTAGAGAACTGTAAGCGTGGAGGAGTAGGTGATGACATGCTGTCTCGTAGTGGAATTCGTTTCAGTTACCAAATGATTTAAAAGTGATGTCTTATATCTTAGGATAAAAAGGTCATTCCACTGAGAACCAGCACCATTTTGCTCCGTCTCACAATAGGCGGTTTGGCACAGTCTCTTTGTATTGTTTTGTTTTGTTGTTTTTTTTTCTAAGTCCTATTCCCAAAGCAAGAGCGATTTTACACTCAATTCTAGGTCCACGGAAAATGAATCTTTTTTTTTCTGCAGTGCAAAGCATGTCGCATTTAGAACTTGTCACAGACCTTACTCCAGTAGTGCTGCTTCTCAGCGTTGCTCCTTCCAAAACTGTTGCTAGCATACTTAGGAGAACAATTATTGCAGCTGCGAAAACCAAAACCCTTGTCTAGCAAAATATTGAAAACAAAGAGCAAATGTAACTTGCGTTCAACTAAACGCAAAACTAAATAGATGAACAGTATTTCACCACCAGATGTTCAGTTTCAGCTCTCAAAAACGTTTTGAAAAAAACGTTCGTCCCTCACTTGTAGTCTTCAGTAAACTACCATGTTGATGTTGAAAGTGTGCCTCAGTTTATTGTGTTTGTTTTTCGTTTTTCACTGTTTCTTTCCAGAGTGAGATTGGAAACAAAGTGACCAACTAAAGATTTTCTGGCGCGGAGTAACTGTGCCTCACTTATTCATTAACATCTTTGCGGATAATCTTAATTGACTATTGCGTCCAGCTGCTATTTAGATTTTGTTGCACAACTTCAGGTGGTATGCCTATCGAATAGAACTGTATGGTAACTGTATGGTGTCTGTATTGTGTCACATTGCTCACCTGCTTCATTGTTTTACCTTGAATAAAGTTCTTTCCAAAAAAAAACCACGTGATTTTATTGTATTTTATTTTCCATCAAGAAATCTCAGCCTTGGGTATGATCTTAATATATTCTTAAAATTTCAGCGTCAGTAACATTACTTGTGTCAGCCATAGGAGTGTCTTGCAGTAAAAAAAAATTTTCGGCTCACTGTATGTGGCAAGGCAAATTGTTTTTCAACAATGGTGTTGCACCTGAATCTTTCCATTGTAAAAATCTGCCAGAAAGAAAAACAAAAGTCGAGTGGTCCGTCCCTTAAAACAATCGAATACTGATAAAAGACGCACCAATCATGAGAAAGGGGAGTCCTATCCAGAGTAACTATGATTGATTGCAGACTCAGTCAGTACAAAATGCAGACTAAGACCAAAACGGTATATTAACGATATAAAAAAATGTTTTAACCAATATAAAAAGCGATATAATTTCAACCAAAGAAAGAAAAACTCGGTCAATTGACTAGCCACCGATCAGATGCGAGGTAAAACCACAGCCGGTCAATCACGAAACCACAGTTCGTTTTTCCTTGCAAACATTGCAACCCCAATAGAGACTAAACGGTCATCTGATAGCACAACGATTACACTCCACAGCTAATTTCAGTCAATGTTTCCGATGCCTGATTGGTTTTAAATACAGTGTATTCAGATTTGATGCTTATGGCAAATCTCAATACATGCAGATTGAATGGTTGCCTCATATCCTTACCCGTTCCTAAGAACTGCACTCCGTAAAAAGCCCAAACCAGTGCTGACACACACAAATAATCGCTTTCTCGCTTCAGCACATGCCTAGTGGCTTTCGCAAACCATCTCAAACTGCCACACACCACACGCAACAAAGTGATATAGAAAACACAGTTTCAGCTGCAGCCATCTTGGGCTGCTCGACGCAGACTTCTGGCTCGTGCTTGGTCAAGCTCGCAACGCAAGCCTGTATGCAACGCCGACTTTCCTTCCATTCTCTGCACACCGCTTTACTCAAAACACCCCCCAACGTGCAGTTTACCTCCTCTACTGCCATACCCACAGTTTTTCTCTGCCTCAATGCTGAACCCCGCCCCACAAAAGCCCATCAAAAATTCCTAGCACCCAACTAGGACCCAGTCTCCCGACACCCTCACTCCCTCGAAGACACGCCACGCATTTCCCAGGAAACATCAATGTAAACATCATCGACCAATCAAGTCCGTGTGTCGCATCCTTCAAATCTCGCACCTTCGATAAGCAGTCACATATCATCCAGCCACCGAATCTCAGCTGTCATGGATCCACCAGCTTTTCCTCTCGTCCAAGTCGTGCAATACGATCTGACCTCCAGTTCAGCCGACGAAAGCGATGACCAACGAGGTTGCTCTTTCATCTACTCGTCACCTGCGCTCCCAGAACTGACCATCGCTCCGCCGGTGCTCTCACCTCAGCCTTCACCGCCTCCCCCCGCACAGCCAAGAGCCACCCGACTGTCAGCTGGCTTTACGGTTTCCCACTCCAGACAGCCCAGAGTTACAAAAACAAAGCTTGCACGATGCAGATCGCAGCGCAGAACAAGAAAACGTCCCTGAGACCGAACGCGCCAGAGGCGTCGAAATTTCCGGCCAGAGACGCATCTCACTGGCCTCCGCTGTCAAGATCGAACGCGCTGAACTCGTTGAACTTTCAAGCGACGAAGAATCAGCTGCCGGTCCCTCGCCCAAAAGACAACGAATTCAAGAACCCGTGGCCGCCTCGCATCCGGCAAGTGAAGCTTATGCCGTCAAGTTGTCCCAGCTGCCCTAAACGATGCGTCAATTTCTAACACAAGTTCACACGTTCTTCACCAAGCCTCACTCACTAGAAAGGCACGGACAGTTTCTGGCTCAAAGTAGGTACCTCAAAACGGAGGAACGAATTTGCTGTAAGTATTGCTGCGCTCTGACACACGACTACCTTATTTTCAGTCATTTTTTGGTCTAGTCAACCAGAATGCACCCTTGTTTGCTAAACCCTGGACGTGACCGCCTTTTCTCGTATCCATTCAAATTGCACGCTACCTGGGATTTGGACAAACGCAAGGAGCCCCTATGCACCCAAGCGCCTTTCAAGATAGAAGGCTCATCGAGTCCTATCTGGACTATTTACGGATGAGTCGAAAAGTCTTTTTCGAGTCTATAATTTTTTTCGTCTTGAAAGATCGGTCAAAACTCATCCATTCACCCCCTGGGACCCGTCCGCTCATGATTAAGAATAGATCACGCGTTTGCCAACATCCGACGAGCCTGCGATCTTCCCGAGACAGCGGATAATTTACGAAATGGCCGATTTCACTCCACACATCTTTGCAGTTTGTAAGTGTTCATTCGAGGGACAGAGAAAACAGAGGGCTGTAGCCAAGATTTCTATTTTTCGTAATTATTATTATTACATTTCACCGAATAACTCTAAAATGAGTTTCCACGAAAAAATTCTCTCCAATAACTTCCAAAGTATTCTTTCATGACTGGTTTGATTTGGAGGTGAGGGTTATGATTTAAAACAGTCAATCAAGCAAGCAGGCAAAAGCTAATTCACACAAGAAGATTCTGTGTTCTGAAAACAAAATAAACTGAAGGGACCTTTATTCTTGTGTAATAATGATGACAATAATAATAATAATGATGATAATAATAGTCATCATCATCATCATCATCATCATCGTCGTCGTCTTTCCTGTCCTAGGATGGTAGGGGTCTGAGCGCAGTGACTATTGCCGATCACACCGGCTCCCTCCTGTATCCACTCAAATATCTCTACCGTTATGAGGCTCCAGAATACAACACTGTGCCATTAATAAGACAACTCAGAAAACAAGCCACCCTCCTGCAAAAGCAGGGCGAGCTGGAACGCCCAAAGACAAAAGAAGAGCTTCCAGCCTTATACCGCTGGCTCCCTTGGTAAGTACATTGCTTCCACTATCTGACACGTGACATGGGACAGGGGGTGGTAACCCAGGAGAAAAGAGGGCAAGAGGCCTGCCTGAGAGCTGAAACCAACAAAAATGGGGTGGGAAGCAGGATCACGATAGAATGGATTGTGACATGCATACATCACAAAAACTCCAATGGAAAGTACTGAAATTATTCATTCTTTTTATTAAACCTGTCTTCAATGAAGGGAAGAATTCCCCTCCATTTCTTACATTTGTGCATTTCTAGGCAACAATTTTGCTTTGCTATCACTTTCAAATACTTGCTACACCTTTTCCAATTTGACTCTCAGTGTTGAATGCTTTAGGTCTTTCGGTCAGGGTTCGGCCTTCAGAGATTGCTGGCTTGTCCCTGCATCTACAACATTATAAGACCTGGAAATTCAATGGCCATGAGCAGATGGAACTCGAGGTAAGGCAATTGTCAATTGTCAGAAAACAGATATGTCGTTGCTTAATGCCAATTTTACCAAAATGTAACACATGACAGCAGAAGCCAATATTTTCCAGCCAAAGTCCCCCTATATTTAACTGCTTTGCTTTCTCTAACCATGATCCAATTGGGCTTTATTCCAGGCCGACAGCGAACTTGCCAAATTGATTCATGACTTTGTCAACGTATACAGGGCTGAGCTATCAGACAAACAGGATGCAACTTTACTTGTGGTAAGTGAAGGTAACACGAGGGCACTAGTTAACACTTTTACTTCCCAATACTTGTTCAATAATCAATTTCTCCTGAATAAGAGCAAAACAATAAATTAGAGCCTTGAGGAGAACTCGGCTTTTGGAATCGAGCTCAAAGGGTTACAGTGAATAGTGGGTACCCTATTATTTAATTATATGCTTACGGGCAACTCCACACAAACTGCCTGTCATTCAATGGGAATTATTGATGGAAATATTTGATCAATCACATTGTGGGGTTCCAGAAAATATCCATACCCCCCCCTGCAGAGGGTCATTGGAAATTCCAAGGAGTAAGAGGGGGGGGGGGGGGGGCAGAGGCCAAAATGTTTAAAGGAATGTGTGAGCCGAAACTAGAATTTCCAGAGGGGTGGGAATTCAAACCGAAAAACCCTATGTGGACGGGAGTATGGATATTTTCTGGCAAAACACATTTCACAATAGAGATGAAAATTCGTATTTCACTCTGCTTTTAGTGGTCCTGTAAATGGAGAATAATAACTTATTCTCCACATCAATTTAAGATTTCAAGAAAGAAACTAATGTGTATAATGGATGTTGCTTTATTCCAGAATGCAAACGGCAACCCGTTTACAGGAGGAGCCTTTACTCAGCACGTTAAAGGACTTTTCCTGAGGCTTACAGGGTGTGCAGTAAGCATTCAAGGGTTACACTCAGCTTTTGTCACTTGGGCATACAACCACAGGTAATTAGACAAAATAATGTTACCTTTTGCTGCATGCTAAGATAAGTTCCATATACTTTTAGCCACAAGTCAGGTCTTTGAAAAGGTGACACCAAATGTCAGCCCTATAGCCAAGGGGGGGGGGGGGGGTTAGGACCATCTTCTTTTCGGAACCAAAGGTAGAAAACGTCGGGGGGCAAAACAGGACCTTTGAGAACAATTACTATGATCAGGTCAAACATTCAGTGATGGTTAGTTGAGAATTCCAGGCCAGGATCAACTGCGAAGTTAATTTTCTTTGTGATCAGATGATGCATGAAGCTGACACCAACATTTAATGTTAGCTTTAGGAGTGTTCATATGGCTGTCCTTACTGAAAAGGCTTTCCCACTGAATTGTTTCTACACAGTGACTGCACTGACCAATTCGAAGGACAGTCTAGCAAAAGGTCTGCGACATTCAAGAGGGGAAGCGCAGGCAACATGACCGCTGAACAGCAGTGGAAAAAAAGCAGATGGCAGTTTCATTGGCGAGGGAAGCAGCAGAGCAGCCTCAACATCACACAGTGCTAGAGCCCGAGAAAAACAAGGACAAAGAGGCCATCGAGGTCGGAGATTTTGTTGCTTTGGTGGAGCCACAAAGTACACTGCAGAAAACCAAAGATTTTGCTTGTGCGAGTGCAAGCCTTGCTTCCAAACAGAATGGCAGCCCTGCTGTGGTTCTGGGCACATGGCGGAGGAAGTCTGTACAGCTTACACCTGGATTGTACGTGCTGGCAAGAATCTTTGGACTCGCTTATCCCAGTTGACGTGAAACCTGCAAAAAGTCGACCAAATGCTTATCGTCTGCTCACAAGCTCTAGGACAGTGCACAAGCGTGTGCACTGTCAAGAGGATTGTTAGACACTGAAAAACTTTTATTGGACAAAGCCAGTTAAAAGCTAAATTATTCAACTGTAAATTTAGTGACACTCATTTTCTTTGGTAGCCCACTTAATTTTTTGCATGAGCTTAAATTCATCTCAGAGATAAAAAATATTAGAACAACAGACTGACATTGTCTACTGTGTACAGAATTAAGAGACATTGAAAAACTTTCATTTAAGTGGGCAGTAAAAAGCTTAACTATTCAACTGTAAATTCGTTGTCACTTATTTTCTTTCGTAGCCGACTTCATTTTTTTGCATGAGCTTAAACTCATCTCAAAAATAAAAAATATTAGGACAACAGACTGATATTGTCTACTATGAACAGAATTAAGAGACACTGAAAAACTTTCATTTAAGTGGACAGTGAAAAGCTTAGTTATTCAACCGTAAATTCAGTGTCACCTATTTTCTTTGGCAGCCCACTTTATTTTTTGCATGAGCTTAAATTCATCTCAGAGATAAAAAATATTAGGACAACAGACTGATATTGTCGACTGTGAACAAAATTTAGGAAACATTGAAAAACTTTCATTTAAGTGAGCAGCGAAAAGCTAAATTAAAGCTAAATTACCTATTTAAATCTTTAACTTGGAAGATTATTTCTATTTTAGCGTAAGCAAGTGAAATAATCTATTTTAAATAATATAATATTCTTTTGCAAATAAACTATTCAAAGGTGGACATGGATGGCTGTTTGGATGTCAGATATAACGTAGAAGTAGCCTGACTGCGTGCTGGCCCCGAGTGAGTCTAGAAAAAATCTCGGCGAGTCAAAACAAATATTTCTTGCGTTCCGAAAGTAAATGACGGCCAATTCGCAGTTTGGCCAATGGGTCTTACTTAAAATGACAACAGTCGTTGAAATTCATGCCTGAAACAGCAACAAAACAGCGAGTGAACTATCTTAAGGGAACTCCCTAACCCTAAGGAAGAAAACATTTACCTCGCCATGTTCCCTTCCAACGGCTAGATCAGAACAGCATTTGCAAAGGTTGACAGTGCGCATTACATAGCAGTTTTTAAAATGTGCGGTTCATCAACGTCCCAATTATGATTCAACCAGTGCTTGCTGGGTAAATATCCCTGAATTTACACCCGGATCATTGTAAGATTTCATTTCTCCCGCGCCATGTTGTCGCTCGAGGCTTGGATACTAGATCCCAGTTTCTCCGATGGATGGGGAGTGAAACAAAATGGCGGACGCTAGAGCCGAATGCAAGGTGTCCCTTTCAGCGATAGATTGTAGGCGATGGACGAGACAAGGCAGCTCGTCCTACCCTAGACACAGTTTCTGGAGGAGTATATTTGCGTATTGGCTAAAGTTATCAGGCAAATAGATCAATGCACGGATTGGATTCGCCTCAAGCACGCTTCGATGTCCGTATTGAGACTTTACACGAGTACAAGTGAGTCATGTCATTTAAAACTGTTCTCGCTAATATTTATCCATAACCGTTAATCCAAAACCACCATTTAGTTATCAGACAGTCTAGCAGTGCACACGAAACCGAGTTTAGAATTTTTGTAGAGACTGAGCGAAATCGTTTGTATATTTGCGTACTGGCTAAAGTTATCAGGCATATAGATCAGTGCACCGCTTGGATTCGCTTCAAGCACACTTCGATGTCTGTAGTGAAAAACTTTACACGAATACAAGTCTACCATCTGTTTGTTTACTGTGCTTGTATTTTGTATTGTACTGATTTAGTTTCGTTGGTGCTGGAGTGTCATTTGAGCTATTCAAGTATTTTGTGCGCACACCGTTTGCGAACATTTGGTTTCGGTAGCATTGTTGACCAAAATCAAGTGGGGTGATCATTGTCTAGAATTCACCCCGAAAAGGGTGAAGACTGTTTGAAATAAACACCCCTGCTAACTAAGTGTTCCACTGGCTGGTTTAGAATTTATTTTACATTAACAAACTATTCAAGATTGAGAAAACTTTTCATGTTAGAGCAGTGGTCAAGCAAGTTGATTGGACACGTACACACTTATACTATAATCAATTGTCTGCAAGGAAAAGTCATTATGTAAAGATCATAAAAATAAACGATTTATTAATTACTAAAATGAACTACTCTGCTTTTTTCTTCCAGAAAGGCAAACTGTCATTAATCACATGTACCATAAACAAACAGATTCATGGCTTTATTAACAGGAACTGTCAGTTCTTTATTTCGAAATTGTGCGAATGAGTGTCTACGATATTAAGGTTTATATTAAGCAGATAAATCTTAACTGTATGTCAACTTGAACTGCTAGCATTTTAAGAGACAGGTCGCTAAACAAAAGGACATCGCAACCTTCGATTCACTGTTGCATGCATGTGTGTGTGTGTTTTCTCTCTTTCCTAAAAAAAATTGCTTTCAAAGTTGTTAACTAATATTACTAAATATGTTTTAATAGGTATAACCCAACCAGAGTACCGCAAAGCAGTGCAAGAAGGGATTGCCGTGGCTGTCCTGTTTATGATGTGCTTCCTGACTTTGAAAGCCCTGTTTAGTTCTGCCGTGTTTATGTTAAGTAAAAGTCATCCAGCAACTTTTTCTTATGTTACTTTTGCCAGCCTTCATTGCCAAAACAGCATCCCGCAAACAGTACAGCGCTTCTCTACAAAACAGCACATCACCTCATTGCAGCCTCAGTCAACCCCTGTCACCTCTTCGTAGTATTAGTCAACCACCTTCCAAAAGTCACCTTCCCAACCTCAGTCAACCACCATCATCAAACAGAAGTGTAGTGAGCGAAATCCCACCACATCATGACTTCACTGATCCCCAAAGTTCGGTGAATGGTGAGTGAACAAATCCCCCGCCCACCCATGTGGAGGTTTTTTATTGTTAGTTTATGAACCAAAGAAGTCCAAAAAATGATAAGGAAAGCAAAGTTGACTAATATTTCTTAAAACAACAGTCTCTCCCACTGATGTTTCTGCTTCAATTAGAGTTGAACTGTGTGACAATCAATAACTCTTTTGTTTTCTTGTTATTATTGTAGATCAATCTCCTGTCGAAATTCCAGAGCCAATGGAGGAGTCATCACTGGGAGACCCTGCCCGAGCCCGCCACTGCAGAAAAGAAGGCGGACAGGCCGTTTTTCTTATGACATTGTAGAGGAAGGCACTTAAAGGCAGAAACGGAAGCTTGTTGACAGGCTGTCAGACAATTGACAGGCCAAAGAGACGGGCAGGACTACAGCTTACAGACTATGTACCCTTCATCCCAAACAGAACTACTACCATGCGACCATCAAGGAGACAGATGGAAATTTCGTTTCTGGATGCCAGGGCCACAATCATCCACCGCAAGTCAGAGCTTTAAAGGTAGCCCGCATTATGACAACAGTTAAACGACAGACTATGGAAGACATCTTCAGGCCGGCATCAGCAACTGTTATCGGGTAATGAACTATAAGAAATGTTTAATTAATGTCCCTTCGATATTAAGATAGAAATTTAAAACTGAACAAAAAATGGCAGTTATCAATTAAGAAATTTCCCTTTGATGTTAAGACAGAAATTTAATTTACAACTGCCCAGTGCCCAGTGCTATCAAAGCCAGTCCACCTTGCAAGATGCCAGCGACTTTGTCCAGAAGAGTCAACAGCCCTACTGAATTTGTAAAGGCAGACCTGAGGGTAAAGGAAAGGCGGCATCTGAAATTTGCAAACACACAGCAGATTGAACATCTCTCCAAGGCAAGGGCGTGGTATGTTGACGGTACTTTCAAGCTCGTGAGAAAGCCATTTACACAGCTCCTTAGTGTTAACACATTTGGAGGACAGGGGACTGCTGGTATTTGTTATGACGTCGGGGAAAAAGAAAAAACTGTAAGAAGGAAGCAGTAATCGTACATAGCTTTCTGGGGAAACTCGGGCAAATCTTATCCTAAAGACACTGGCAATTTTGAGTTTTTTATTGATTGGCTTGCCAAGTATGATGAATCCTTGGAAGAGCATTAGAAGACGGCAGCCAAAAATGCCCAATATCTCTCTCCACAAATACAAAGCATTCGCACCACTATAGAATCGGAAATAGCAAAGTAAAAATTTGTTAAACTGATGACTGATGAGTTGGCAGGCGTTTCGATGTTCAAGCAGCAGCCTGAATAAGCTGTCTGCCGAGGAGACACAAGTCCATGAAACATCTCTTGCATTCGTGGAGATTTCCAGGGCAGATGCAGCCACATTCACAGCCTCACTGCTGGAACACCTCCTTAAGTGGATCATAGATCTGAACAGATTATGGGATGGGTTTTGATAGGGCTGCGACAGTGAGTCGATCGGCAACAGGTGAGCAAGCACGAATTATGCAGCAACAACCACTACATTGCATCAAATTTCTCGTAAAAATCTTTAAAAAAAAAACGTTCTCTGGTTAAAAATTTGTAAAAAAAAACTGAGCTTTCGGCTACCTGTCTGTAGTCTTTAACGAATGATGGAAATGGCAGGAACATAAGAATGTATCCAGTAAAAAGTGTGATAAATCTATAAAAAGAAAGCGACAAAAACGAGAAAATGCCAATAAAAAATGTGTTAATTGAAAGAAAAGAATATTGCCAACGTAACGTCCTACAGTTAAAAAACTGTTCATGTTAAATACAAAAATTTTCAACAAAAGTTGTCCACAAAAATGATAGCCAACATGGGAACGAGCATGTGCAAACGCCTAAATATGGAAAGATGCCGGAGGAAGTCCACCACATCCGACAACAAATGAAACCAGAAAGCGCTCCTTGCCGCCCACCAACAGATGTTAGCCAACACAGCAAGCAGGCTGTGGACATCCAAGACTATGATCAACTGCGACACCTCAAACTCTGCATCAGAAAGTGATGTAGAGTTTGTTAAAACTACCAAGGCCTGTGCCCCCAAGAATGGCAATTTCCTAGGAGCTTTTGAAGCAAGACATTGAAGTAATAAATGGAGAGTGGCTCACTGATCACATCATAGGAGCAGCTCAATCTGTACTTCCAAAGCAGTTTCCTTACATCAGAGGAATGGAAAATACCACACTGGCCCAGTTTTCAACTTCTCAGTTCAAAAGAGGGAGTTTGCACAAATCCTATACACGGGAAGACACCACTGGATTCTGGTTTCCAACATTGGATGTTTTTGTTCCAAAGAGGTCTAACTATACGACAACTTATTAAGAGGGAGAATGCTGGTCTATGTTAAGAAGCAAATTGCATCTTTAATCCCTGAAGAGGGGGGCAGTTTTACGACCACATTACCGAGAGTCCAACGCCAGAACAATCACGATGACTGTGGGGTTTTTGCCATTACTTTTCTGGTGTCATTACTGCACGGCCTCAATCCCTCTGATCTGACGTTTGACAGTGGAGTGATGAGACCACCCACTCAAAACCCTCAACGCCCCATTTTTTGATCCCTTCCCTCTCTCCAAAATACAGGAACAGCAAAAGAAAGAGCCGGTAGCTGTAGAAAAGATCCCTGTAATCTGTGAGTGCAGAATGCCGTGGGATAATTCTGATAAAAGACCTCCATCACTCTGGTGTGCTGAGTGCGTTTCCTGCAAAGGGTGGCACGTTAGGAAATGTGAGGCCTGTGCCCAAATAAAGTTCATCATACTTGACAAAGGGGCTCCTCTTCAGTGACATTCTCGTGGATGAAATTCGTGAGTCTGCTCTATTAAATGAAGTATTTGCTTGCAAATAGGGTTTTTATGTTTATCCCTGACAATCTAATGCTAATGTATCTTGTTGCGTTACGATCCTATTTTGATCCTGGGTCCGATAGTAATTACAAACTTGGGGGGGCCGCATCTGTTCATTTACACGGTTTTGGTGGACGTACTGTGGCACAGCTTCCGTTGTTCAATCTCCATGTGGTTGAACAGATTGCTCCTGATGTTTTAATTCTCGAGATAGGGACTAATGATCCTGTGGATACAAGTCCTGAGGTTCTTGGTTCCAAGATCAAGAGTCTGGTTTGTCTTTTATTGGAGAGTTATTCGGTTTGCATCGTATGTGTTTGTCGCATTAGTGCACCTGGTCTCTCACACAATGATGCGGCATCTTTTGCCGAGCATGTTGAGATTCGTCAGCAGAATCTCGACGTTGTGCTGTCTTCTATCCCTGATGTTTTTTGTTGGCTTCACATTAACCCAGCGCGTCAGTACCATTTAAATCATAGTTACAGGGGCGCCATTTTGCGGGCCTTGGGCATGCCTCAAGAGTTTCTTTACACATTCTTTGCATTTTTTGAATTTTTCACGTCTTCCACTCCTCAATTTTTTTACATGGTTAGTAATAGTATCTTAGTCCAGTCATGGGATTATATTTTATGGGGGTGATACATTCATCACCATTTATTTTGCCAAGCTTTATTTTTATGGCTTTACGGATTCGTCCTCAACGTTATGGTTTTGTGGCTGGTTCACTTATTTTGTTCATTTTGTTTGAGGATTCGTCCTCCACGGTTTTAATAAAGGATTTGTCCTCAACTTTATGGATTTGTCCATTGTTTTCTTTGTTGTGGTTTTATCCACTGTCCAATTGCAGATTTGTCTACTCTGATTACAGGAGACTCATCTCCATTGTCATAGCGTGGATTCGTCCACTATCGCTTATAAAGATTGGCTTTATGGCCATAATCATTATTTTTTCAGTTTGGATTTATTTTGGCATTAGAAGGAAGCTGCTGCGTCAACTGTTTTTTTGACAGGCTTTCCTCGCCGATGGTTTTTCCCCATGACTGGTTCTGTCAATCATTTTATTTTCATTGTCATAATTTTGTTTTTGCAATATATGGTGCGTTTTTCACTGTTTTGTTGCAGACCCAGTATGCCTTCCAAGTCTACGTGTACGCAATCCTTCAGCAACGGCGGTTGCGATAGCCACTGGGGGCGAACCTCTGAGAAAGAACTCCAGGCGTGCAGCTTTGCAGCCAACCACTACTAACCAAGGCCAGTCCTCCATGGTTACCACCGACCAGTCTGCTTCTCTCCCTCCTGGAGTATTGGATCAATTGGTAGCACAGGTGGCAGATGAAGTAACTCGGCGTCTTTCTCCCCTGGAAGATACCAGCACCACTTCCGTTAGCAGCGCCCGTGTCTACTGCATTGCCCGCAGTGCCGCTGGTCTCCACCTCACCTGCGCCAGCCAGTGCTGTCCCGGTGCCCGGTACATCAGTTACACCTCTAGGAATGGCTGGAGCCATAGTGTGGGGGTCTTTAAGCACCACTCAAACATCATTGTCAAGAGAGGCACAAGTACCCACTCAGCTGTTGTCTTCCCCTAGTCTTCCGATCGATGCTAGCTTTGTGCAAAGATCTGGAACAACGAGTACTTTGACTTCGGTGCTTCACTGTCCAATCCAGTTTTTGAGGATAAATACGAAGTAACCATTTCAAATTCTGACAAGGCAAAAATTCCATCATTATGTTCAGAACCTGTTGCGAAGGCCAACAAGCACTTGTCAATTGAAACCTGGTTAAGTTGCTTTCATATTTTTGTCAGGGTGTATACTAGTAGGTGTCCCCATGAGGCCCCTGCCCTCATGAAATATGGGGAAGTGGTCCAGGATTTGGGAGCTAGGGGTGGTAATTGGAAGTTTTATGACGAAAATTTCCGATTTTTCAGGCAAGTACAACCTGCTTCATTCCCATGGGGCGTAATTCATTGGGAGTTGTGGATGCATGCTCAGCATCCTTTTAAAAAGCAACCAAATCCGGAAAGATTTCCGCACAGCCCCATACTTCATTATGCATGCAGAATAAATTAATTATGAATGCGCTCTATTGTTTTTTAAGACAATGGCCCTTTGAATATATAAATTGATAATTACTACTTACTTTTCCAATAAAAATGGATTTAGTTGCGTCTGCCTTTTTTTCTCTCTCCACGCTCCATTTTTCCCTCTTTGTTTTCCGTTTCTCCTCTTTTTCTCTACGTTTCTTATACCCAGACTCTTCCCGGTTTTTCTTCTTTTTTTTCTTTTGATTTACCCTCAGTCAGACTCGAACTTTCACTCTTTGTCTTACCTTTGGTTTAGCTGTCCATCTGCTACACCACTACACCACGGTGATTTGTTGACATTTCCCCACCAAAAGTTATTTTTTATCTTTACCTAACAATGAACGTTATTAAAGTTCAAAGAAATTTACATTTGAAACATTCTATTACAAAGACACCTCACGTTTCACATTTGCTGGACGAAAAAATGTTTTTGGGCCATCCATTGGTTCTCTGACGAAGAGACCATGCTTCTTTTGTTTCTTTCTGGCTCTGTTCAGCTTCGTACCAATTCACCTTCGATTCATGGCTCTTGAAAGTTTTTACACAGTCTTTATAGTTTCACAGTTCATCAATTTTTTCCTTGTTTCGTGTCGTTCTATTGGTGTCCTAAGTCTTCAAGGTTCTTCGTGTTCGTCTACTCAAGTCTTCTACTTTTCAAGTGTATTGTGTGTTGCTGTTTCCCCTTCTTCAACTTTTGTGATGTCTCACCTGAACTTCTTTAAACCTTGTCAAATCCTGGCAGATCACGACCGGTGCATAGAGTGGTGCAAAGAACACAACCTGCTTGCGTCTTCAGTAAAATGTCCACAAGCTGAGTGCTCGAAACCACTCAGCTTGACACGACGAACCTCATCGCGAGACGGGTACGAGTGGCGGTGCTCGAAGAAAAGCTGCAATGGAATGGCATCACTGTGCCAGAACTCATGGTTTTCTGGTAGCAAGCTTTCCATTGAAAAAATACTTGCCCTAACTTATGCTTGGGCGCACAAATTTACTACTACTCAAGCTCTGCACGAGACCTCACTAGACGATGAAACCACGTCTACGGAAACGGTGGTGGATTGGTATAACTACTGCCGAGAGGTTCGTGCCGACAGAATCATGGAACACCATGCGGGGCTAATAGGCGGTGCAGGTAAAACTGTCGAGATTGATGAGTCCAAGTTTGGCAAAATGAAGTATCACCGCGGTCGATACATCGAAGGACAGTGGATCTTTGGCGGTATTTGCCGCGAAACGAAGGCCTGCTTCCTTGTTCTGGTAGAGCGCAGGGATAAAGATACACTTTTACCCATCATACGCGCTCAGATATTGCCAGGGACACGCGTGATGAGCGACATGTGGAAAGCTTATGATTGCTTGCAAGACAAGGGCTATGTTTATCTCACAGTAAACCACAGCCTAAACTTCGTAGACCCAGACACCGGTGCCGACACACAGGGCATTGAAAATAGATGGTGGTGTGTAAAACAAGGTTTGCCTCGTACAGGAACGTCAAAAGAACTCTTCGAAAGCTACCTACAGGAGTATATGTGGCATCAGCACTATGGAGAGGATCCTTTTGGCAACATTATCAAGCACATTGCCGACCTTTATGAGGTCCGCAAGGACCCATAAATGTTCTGCGTACCACTCTATGCACCGTTCGTGATCCTACACGCTACATTTCAAGAGAAAAAGCAAGAATAAAATACGATGAATTTGTAGTCTACAAGCATTGGCTCCATGTGAAGAAGGAAAGCAAAAATAAACGACTCAAGACACAAGAAAGGTAAGAAAACCTTTTATTTTTAAAAATTGTTATTTTCGTTTACAAAATATGCGCTGTCCATAACCTCATTTATTGCTAACCTGACGACTTAAATACGCATTTTTCTAAAAGTTTAAGCTCGAAACAGATTAAAAAACACGGGAAAAGTGCAAAAATTAAAAAAAATTGCTTGATTTTCCGTATTTCTGACCCGAAATCCGCTAATTTTTTCTAAGCCCATATGGACTTAAACAAAAGGAGTCATTAGAAATGCGCATTACAAATGCGCGCTATTGTTTTCTTTAAACAAAGAACTGCATGCATAATGAGTGTGGGGCTGTGCGGAAATCTTGCCCCAAATCCCGCCAGTCAGGGGCGTTCTAAGCCCCAAGATCAGGGTACCCCTAAGGGGTACTGTTTTAAGTTTCCCAGGGGAGTGGATTGTGATGCTGGTTGTGCTTTTAAACATTTATGTTGTAAGTGCGAGGGTCCACATCTGGTTAGTCGGTGTAATTTTCGTGGCCAAAGTTGAACCTCTTGAAACCGACCCCTGCCTGCCAAGTTCGAACCTAAAAAATCATAATTTGCCGACACTTGTCATTGTTGAGAGGTTAGATTTCTTCCTTTCTGGGTACAACCATTCCATTGCAGAGTTTCTTTCATCGGGTTTCAGGGAGGGTTTTCCTTTACACTATCGTGGTTGCTCGGATGCCAAAAATTTAATTTCAGCTTCAGAAAACCCTGATGTAGTAGATGGTAAAATTAGTACCGACCTTGAGGCAGGGTGCCTAGCCGGACCATTTCGGACTCGACCTTCCTACCCATTTCGGATTTTTCCATTAGGTGTTGTTCCCAAAAGACTCCTGGGGAATTTAGATTGATTCATCACTTATCCTATCCCACGGGTTCCTCTGTTAATGATGGCATCTCTCCAGACCATATTAGTGTTTCTTATGCGACTATTGCAGATGCCATTTGCCACATTAAGGCTGCAGCTCATGGGTGTTTTTTTAGCCAAAACTGATGTGAAGAATGCATTTAGGATTATTCCCATTCGTCCTCTGGATTATAGTTTTCTTTGTATGAGATGGCGGAATTTGTATTATTATGATCGGTGCATGCCTATGGGGTGCTCTAGTAGCTGTAAAACATTTGAAATCGTCAGTACTGCAATGGAGTGGATTGCTCGGAATAAACTGAAGATTAATCATATTATTCATTTACTCGACGATTTTCTTATTATAGCTCAGTCTCAAACATTATGCCAGGATGAGCTACGTTTACTCCTTGACCTGTGTTCATACCTTAGCATTCCCCTTGCACCAGAGAAAACATGTGGTCCTGCTACAACATTGTCCTTTGCTGGAATTGAATTGGATTCTGTTTCTTTTGAGGCTCGTTTGCCTTTGGACGAAATTGACACATGTCTCAGTCTCATTTCTGACTATCTTACTCGTAAGAAGGTGACAATGAAAGAGATTCAATTGTTAACGGGCGTGCTAAATTTTGCTTGTTCTGTAGTTGTCCCAGGTTGGGCCTTTTTGCGCAGGTTAATTGTTCTCACTGTTGAGATCCATTCGCCATATCATTATGTTGGATAAATCGAGAGGTCAAAGCTGAGTTAAAACTTTGGCAGTCTTTTTTTACCAGTTTCAATGGTAAGTCCTTCTTTCTTGAGAACTTTTGGGACAGTTCAGACAAATTGAAGCTTTCTACAGAGGCTGCTGGTTCATTAGGTTTTGGAGCAGTTTTTGGCAGTAAATGGTACTATGGGAAATGGCCTGATAAAAGGTTACATCAGAACATTGCTATGCTTGAATTTTATCCATTTGTTCTTAGCTTATACACGTGGGGTCATCAAATGCGAAACCATTGTATCCTGTTTCTGAGCAAGCCTTTTTTGGCCCACAGAGGGGGGAATGTATATCCCCCCAAGTCAAACCAACAGCAGAATCGGTTCCAACCCAAGAAGAAATTCACAAAGAATTAAACAGGATCAAAACACAGGTAGATGAGTTTCCTTCTTACATGGCCTCTCATGTTTTACCTTATTTGAAAGCTAAAGTGCATTCATTTAGGGGAGGACAGTTATCTTTGTTTTGCCACAAATGGGAGAGACTTACTACTGATAATAACATCCTCCAAACTATCTCTGGAGATTCTATAACATTTATTTCAAACCCGCCCACTCAGGTATCATACCCTCCCAACTCTATACCGCGTGATCATGCAAGTTTAGTTGACAGAGAAATCAAAAGCCTGCTAGACAGGAGGGTTATTGTCTTGTGTAACCATGAGCCTGGTGAATTTATCTCACCTATATTTACTGTACTAAAAAAGGATGGAAATGTGCGTCTTATTCTAAATTTAAAGCGTTTAAACGCATTTATAGAGAACTCGCATTTTAAAATGGATACAATACATACCATCTTAAGATTGGTGACACCAAATTGTTGGATGGCTTCTCTGGATTTGAAGGATGCTTACTACAGTGTAAGAATTCATCCTGATTTTCAGAAGTACCTTAAATTCACATACCATGGTTTGCTTTATCAGTACACAGTGTTCCCCAATGGCCTGTCTACCTGCCCTCGCAAATTCACAAAAATGATGAAGCCACCCCTTTCCCACTTGAGGCTTTTGAATCACATTATCAGTGGATATATTGATGATTTTTATTTACAGGGCAGCACGTACCTTAGATGTGCGATTAATGTTATTGACTCTATTAAGATGTTAGACAACATTGGATTAGTCATTCACCCTGAGAAATCTGTGTTCATTCCGCAACAGCAAATCACTTTTCTGGGATTTGTCATTGACTCTCTCAAAATGATCGTCAGACTTACTGAAGATAAGATACGTAAGATTAAAGAGATACTGCAATGTACCATAAATAATTCACACTCTGTTAAGATCCGAGACATTGCCAGAATTATTGGCTACATGATCTCTAGCCTACCAGCTGTGAGATATGGTGCACTTTATTATAGACACCTGGAAATGGACAAGATTAAGGCCCTCAAACAGTCTAAAGGAGATTTTGAAGCTTCTATGTCTGTGTCTAAGCAAGGAATATCTGAAATGAGGTGGTGGCTAGATAATCTGGATCATAGTTATAACACCATTTGCCATCCCCCTGTAGATATCATTCTGTATTCAGATGCTTCCCTTATGGGTTGGGGTGCTGTCATGAACAAGACATCGACAGGAGGGAGATGGTCACCCATGGAGGCTGAAAACCATATCAACTACCTTGAGCTTTTGGCAGCATTCTTTGCCCTAAAATGTTTTCAAAATTCTATTTCAGGAAAGCATGTAAAATTAATGATCGACAACACTACTGCTGTCTCTGTCATAAATAATATGGGCACATGTCACAGTCTTAAATGTAATGAAATTGCAGTTCAAATTTGGGAATTTTGTCAGTTACATAATGTAACTTGGCTTACTGCTGCCCATATCCCTGGCTCCTCCAATGTTACAGCTGACAGAGAATCTAGAAATTTTCATTCAGAGGATACCGAATGGATGATTAATCCCAAATTACTGAACAAGGCACTGGATGCCCTTAATTTCAAACCAGAGATAGACCTTTTCGCATCCAGACTCAACAGACAATTTTCCACATACTGCTCCTTTAGACCAGATCCTGAAGCATACCTTGTTGATGCATTTACTGTTTCATGGTCTGAAAAACAATTTTATTGTTTTCCCCCTTTTAGTTGCGTTCTAAGAGTTCTACAAAAAATCATCCAGGACAAGGTGACGGGCGTGGTAGTAGTTCCAATGTGGCCGACACAATCGTGGTACCTGATCCTGACGTCCCTTCTCGTTCTTCCACCAATCACTCTTCCACCGTCCAAGAATCTTTTGAGTCTTCCGGCATTTCCAGAGGTAAACCACCCACTACACAGAAAAATGAGTCTCCTTATTTGTCTACTATCAGGAAACAACTCAAGGATCTAGGCTTCACATCCAGATCTTCAGACGTCATTGTTGCATCCTGGCGAAAAGGCACAACCGCGCAGTACCAGACATACCTCCAGAAGTGGCTTGAATTCTGTAAACAGAAACACTGCGATGTCTTGTCACCATCTCTACCCATGGCCCTAGATTTCCTGTCTATGCTGTATGAAAAGGGATCATCGTACAGCGCCATAAACACTGCTAGAAGCATGCTGTCGTCCATCTTACAGCTTGACATAAACTCTTCTACTCCATTTGGACAATTACCAATTGTCAGACGGTTTATGAAAGGCATCTTTGAGCTTCGCCCCACATTACCCCGATACAAATCAATTTGGGATTTGAGTGTTGTATTTAATTATTTTCGTGGAAGGCCCTCAGCACCCGAGCTCAGCTTGAAAGATCTCACGTTAAAGCTGACATTTCTTCTAAGCCTCCTAAGCGGTCAGAGATGTCAAACAATTAAGTATTTAACAACCGAGAACATGGAGCTGACGACTGATCAGTGTGTTTTCAAGATCATGGACAAAGTAAAACAGACTCGTGTAGGAACTCATATTCAACCCGTTGTTTTTAAGGCTTATCCAAAGGATGAGAAGTTGTGTACTATTGCTCATTTGAAGGAGTACATAAAGCGGACAACCCCTTTTCGAAACGCATCCAAACAATTGCTTCTAAGTCATGTAAAGCCACATGGACCAGTAAGCAAGGACACAATCTCCAGATGGTGCAGAACCGTTTTGTCTACTGCAGGGGTTGATACATCTAAGTTTAAAGGCCACAGTACAAGAGCCGCCTCATCTTCTTTTCTTGCAGACAATAACATAAACATTAAGGACATTATGTTGTCTGCAGGATGGTCGAGTGAGAGGACCTTTCAACAATTCTACCACAAGTCTTCTGAGCCAGAGTTTAATTACGGACATGAAATTTTAAGGACATTTGCGCAAAACTAGTCTTATCACAGATGTGGTGCGCTCGAGTAGTTTTTAAGCTACACTGATGTTTTTATAGGATATCTTTTGATGGTTGATACCCCTTGTTTAGTATTCTTACCGAACCTCGGTCCAGGTTTTTTCTGCCTCAGATCTGAGACACAGATCGTGGCAATACATGTAAGGTTTATCTTTGCTTGTGGTCAATAGTGTAATGTGACTACGATTCTTCACATTTTTGTTACTTAAATCGTTGATATTTGGATAAACGTATGACGCAATTAAACGTCAGTTATTTATTACTTAAACACAGTTTTTTCTTCTGCCTCAATGACAGCTCTGAAATCTCGTACCACTCCGTAACGACCTTGGCTGATGACGAAATAGAATTAAAGATTAAACGAGACTTACCTGTAAGTTGAAGTTTGATTTGGATTCTATGAGTCATCAGCCGGGAGTGTAGGAGTTGGTACGCCCCCCCTGTTATCATTATTGTGCCCCTCCCTATGGGTGTCCGATGAGTATCTTCATTGTTACGGTTCATTCTTCTTGCCATATGGCAATGAGATTCCTTTTTCTACAGTTTTTTCTCGTCACCAGACCTACTTGGTATAACATGTGCCCTAGGAACGTAGGCCCTGGCAACGAAAATGTCATTTCGGCCTCTAAAGCCTGACTTGACGCATGCGCTGCACTCTCTCTCGTACCAACTCCTACACTCCCGGCTGATGACTCATAGAATCCAAATCAAACTTCAACTTACAGGTAAGTCTCGTTTAATCTTTAATTAATAAGCAGTCCTGCAAGGACAAGAATTTGATGTTTTTTGTAAGAAAATTAATGCTGGTCTGTTTACAACACAACATACTTTTTAAAACCAGGTATGTTAGCGGTGTTTATAACACTCTAGCAGACTCTCTGTCTCCATTACAGGTGGATACATTCAAGTTTTTGGCACCGGTCCACATGGAATGGGAGCCAACAGACATTCCTGTGCATCTGTAGCCTCAGAATTTGCACTTGTAATATCTACACTATCGCAGTCCAGCCTGCTATCTTCCTCACTTCCAACTTATCAACGGGCATGGAAGCTCTTTTCGCAATTTTTACATGTGATTCTACCTGACATTTTTACTATCCTGCCCATTTCACCTCCTGTCTTGGCACTTTTTGTTGCATACATGTATGATCGTCATTATGCTCCTTCCACAGTGAGCACTTATGTCTCAGCTTTAGGCTACTGCCACAAGCTATCAGGTTTTCCTGTTCCCACTAAGGCCTTTTTTATTGTTCAGATGCTTAAGGGTTACGGAAAGCTTGGGTCTCGCCTAGATAGTCGGCTGCCAATTACCCTACCAATTCTACACAGAATTTTAGATTCTTCTGTTCACTTTTGTCATACACCATATGGTAGTTGTTTATTTCAGGCCATGTGCTCACTTGCCTTTTTTGCTTGTAGGTGGATTGGTGAGATCACTTTGACAACCACAAGGGAGAGAGGCTCTCTTATTCAACTTCACCAACTTACCCAGCTGGTGGACGCGAATCAGGGGGTCATTGCTTTAAAGTTCACCTTTCTTGACTTCAAGCATAATCAGTTGTTATTAATCCTCGTAACAATTACTGTCCCGTACAAATCATCTTGGATTATTAGACTCTCAGGGGAGTTAGGCCAGGGCCTCCTTTTTCCTTGGCAGATGGTTCCCCTGTCTCAAGAGCTACATTTATTGACAAGCTTTCCATGGCCATTAAGTATAGCAGTCTTGACCCTTCAAAGTCATAAAGGTCATAAAGGACCCTTAAGTACTCTTAAGTACCCTTAAGTATATGGCCATTACGTATTGCAGTCTTGACCCTTCAAGGTCATAAAGGACCTTTATGTCCTTGAAAGTCAAGGTCATAAAGGACCTTTATGTCCTAAAGGTCATAGCTTCCGTATAGGCACTACTTCCTATGCTGCTGATGCAGGAATGTCTGATGCACAGATTCGGGCTCTAGGGCGTTGGAAGTCCAATGCATTCCACAAATATTTAAGAATCCCTTCATTATCATCATAATTGATTAATTTAAGGCTGGTGGCAGCATCTGGCGGGGGAGGTTGCTGCTGCTGCTCCTGCCATACTCTGGACTGATTTACTGGCTTGCAAGGGCAGCAGTTCTAATCGGTTCAGAGTTGGGTAGTAATGGTATTCTTGGGATTTTATTTTTACATATTATAGACAGGGGCTGACTTGCAAAGGCAGCAGTCTCCTATTTAATTTCTCACGTATTTTTCTCTATTGGAATTGTGGCGTGGCAGAGCAGGATGCCAGTGTCTACTTCTATTTTTTACATTTACAGGGACTGACTTGTAAGGGCAGCAGTCTCCTTATTTTTCTGGTAATTTCCAGCATCAATTTATTTGTAATACGGTAGAGCAGGGTGTCGACTTATACTTCTGCATGTACATATATGGGTCTGACTTGCAAGGGCAGCAGTCTCCTGTTTTTATCTATTATTTCATCTCTATCCCGAGGTTGCAATATGGCGTGGGAGCATATGTCAGTTTATCTTTATTCATTAACATTTGGGGGGGCTGACTTACAAGGGGAGCAGTTCCCTATTTATAGGCAGGAGCGAAGAACAATTTTTTAAATATCTTAATTTCCTCATTTTTTATTGGCCTATCTTCATTGCTTTTGTTACCTATTCATGGGGAAGAGGAGTTTGCTTGCAAGGGCAGCGGTTCCTCTTCCTTTTTCCTTCCATTTTTCAGTGCTGCATTTCCTTTGGGTGGGGTGAGCATCATTATTTCTGAGAATCCTGATGCTTTTTGCGTTTTTGAGTGCCCTCACCTTTACAGGGCCACAAAAATATTTAATTTTGTTCCTTGTAAATTGATTATGATCTGAAAACAATGATTTTATTAAAGCAGCTATGAGCCTTTGTTCATAGCCATTTAATTCCAACATTGGTGTGTTCTGATATTGTGTTGGGGCCCAGCAAACAAGCTTTACGATATGCAGCACTGATTTATGCGTGGATGGGATGAAAGGGAAAAACATAAATACAAGTACCTGCAGCAAGCAGGTAATTGGAAACGTAATCTCTGGAAAAATCATGAAGTGTCGGCTTATCAGAGCGATGAGCAAGGAGACTAGACTAGCAAGAAACAGTTTAATACAGTCCAAAACCAAGCCCTGTGATGTTTAGAAGTGATCGCCCCCCTCGCACTTTATGAAGCAATGAATGAGCAAGTTAAGCTTTTCCTTGAGAGGGATGACAATAGCCGCATGATGCTGGGAAAGAATGATGCCAAGAAAAGTGAAGGCGTCAAGATGCAGAAACTTGTTTTCTGTGATAACCTGTACAACTGACATGAGAAGTTTCAAGCTGAAAATTCAACTGAAAAGATGTCACATCCAACATTCTGCAGATTCAGGCCAAGCGACATAATGCTCACAGCTTTCACTTCACGCAATACCTGTCTTTGGCAATGCCACCAAAACCTTGCCCTCATACTAGGTGCTCTGAAAGGCAAAGAAGCCACAAACACTGTAAATCCTGACAAGTTTATTGCGGAAAATGATGACAAGCAAGTGAAACAAATGTTAGATGGCCTTCAGTGCACTTCCATAGAATATGAACAGGGGAAACGCGTCACAGCAAGGTGGCAAAAAGCAGACGAAGATCGTCAAAACTGACGTTTCTAAGGCGGAATTTGCCAAAGTTGTAGACAGTATGGTCACTGAGTTCTGAAGTCACGAAAATCAAGTCAGTGTGCAATATGCCCAGCTCAAGAAATTAAAGGAAATGCTCCTGACAACTAGGTTAAAGCTCAAATGGACTTTGCCGAGAACTACCTATGTCAGTCCTCTGTGCCTATTGGAACAGTACAATGGTAAGCCTTCATCCTACTGTAGTTTACTTTAAAGATGGTCAAGGCAACTTGCAGCACAACAGCTTCATCTACGCTTCTGATGAGCTGTTCCACGACTCGACATCAGTATTTCTGATTCTAAAGAAGTTCATTCCCGAATTAAGGCGTCTGGTCTCCCTGCTTAAAAGCATTCACTACTGGACAGACAGTCCCACTCTGCAGAACCAGAACAAAACCATCTTTGGTGTGATTGCAACCCACGAGGATGAATTTGGATTTCCAGCAGTCTGGAATTATTTTGAAACGGGTCATGGGAAGGGGCCTTGTGATGGGGTAGTTGCATGGCCAAAAGAATGTCAGACGAAGCAGTCAAGACCGGCAAAGTGAACATCCAGGATGTTTAGGACTTTTATGAATGGGCGTCCAGGAATAAAAACAGCAGTTTAGTGAGCTACAGATTTTACTCCAAACAAGAATATGCTGAAGCATAGAACACCCATGAAAAAATTGCTGGTATTTCAACAGAACAAGTCAAAGTTAAAGAAACCTCTTGCTACTGCAGCAACTGCCTGACAGACAAGGGGCTTAAAGGAAGTCCAACTTGTGGGTGGAAAGTTGTCTCTATCTTGACCAAAGTTAGTGCGCCCCTTGACAAGCAAACTGCTGTTAACGTTAACAACTAGGTAGCCGCCAACTACGAAGGAAACTGGTACACTGGCCAAGTCCAGAAAATTGATGAAGAGGATGGAGAGATAGAGGTCTCTTTTATGACGAATTGCAAAGGGTAAGTGGCTGCGAACAGCTTCAAGTGGCCTGATAGAAAAAATGTCTTGCACGTTGAGAGGCAAAGCATTCTCTGTGACGTGCCTTTAAATTAACAGAGGCAATGCTGGAGCTGAATGAGCAACGCAATGACAGCCACAAACAATAAAAATCGTTATTTAACATCATTAAAAATTGTAGTTAATATATTGAGTACTCGTGACTGAGTCTTCAGTGAAAATTACAGCATGTTTACATTTTCCTTGTGTTAATTATGTTACCAAGAGTCTGTAATCAACTAATTGGTGAAATTACATGAGTGCATGGTGCCACTGAACAGTTATTAGGCAATTTGTTTGCCTTACAAGGATTATTAATGGTACTTAGTTCAAGTTAAACGACTTTTTGTTCACGTTTTTATAGTTTTAGGCATGTTTTTTTTACAAACATTTCCCTTTTTTAGTAAACCCCATGAAACCTGTGCGTGGAACATTAGGGGGCTAAAATTGTGATCCTACATCATAGGTCAACAGCTAGAAGTTATCAAAGAAAGTGAAATGTTGTGGTGTGTAAATTACGTTACTGTATTTGTAAATTACATTACCAAGTTTCCAACCCACTCTAGTAACGATTAGGCCATTTGTGCCACTGCAACATTTAAATTATTAGTCTTTGAACTTCTACTTCCTCAAAGTGAAGAAACAGCAAAGAAAACTAAATTCGTCAAGTTCATACACCTAGAGCTCAGTTACAATCCTCATACATGCTCGTAGCATTGTAATACAAATTTTTATTGTCTGTCCAAATAAGAAGGTAAAGTTTTTTTCCTGGTGCATCTTTTCTAAACACGTGGGTGAAAATTCTTTGATCAAGGTAGTTATTCACTACTTTCATGGTTTTTTATGTGAGCAGCCATAAAAAAAATAATTTTTTTTCGAGAGGGGGTTAAGCATTTCTTCCTGTAACTTATTAATTTATTTAAAAGTTATAATGAAATACCTGCTTACAAATGTACATGAATGTAAATCTTTTTGCAATATTAATGCAACTTTGTTTCACTAAAATTGCAAAATACACTGAATACTTAAGTGAAGCACTTGCATGGCCTGGAGAAGACACTTCAAATTATATACAACTGAGATAATATTACTAATCTGTCTCAATAAAATTAGGAAATCTACTAACATAAGCATGGCTTATGCCTTGAAACTCCATGTAAACACATTTTTCGCTTACAGAGTTGAAAATGGTTGGGAAGACTTCCTGAGTTACTAAAACCCCAACATGCTTACAAGAAGAAAGTGATAAGTCAAAGACTTCTTAATACAAGCATCAAGAGTTTCGGACTTCCGGTGGGCACGCAATGCATTATCGGATAGGTTGCCAGAAAAAGTGAGCACCAACTCTGGAAGGGCTGCCAAGTTGGATTTTTGAGCCGGTCAAAAATCTAGTTTTAGGGCTGTCTAAAGAAAATAATCAGGAGGCACACGTCAAGAGCAGCATCTTAATTGGTAAGATAATCTATTGATTTCAAACATGGCATGATTAGGCCTTGAAAAATAAGCAAAGTTGCCGATCGAAGTTCGGTTTTCTGGTGGTAACTTTTTGATAGATCAGTACTTATTGCTTATCAAAGTTGTTTGTGCTTTTTTTAGCAATGGGATTTGGGCACTGGTCTTGTGCCATTGTAGGTTGTCGGAACAGCGGAAAGAAGCTTAACAAATGGTCGTCTTCTATGTGTAAAGTGCACAAGTGTATTCATGAAAAAGACGGATGCGACTGTGAGCCACCGTTTCAGTTGTTTGCCTTCCTGACGGAACACAAAAACAATGAGGCATGTACTCTATGGGCCAAGGCTATTAACAGGCAAAATCCAAAACGGTAAAATGTGGATGCCAAAGAAGTCCTCAAGAGTCTCTAGCGACCACTTTGTGTGTGGAAAAGCAACGAAAGAAAATCCTGACCCAGAACTTAACTTGGGATACAAAAAGATTCTGAAACCAAAGAGAAAATTACCCGCAGTGAGATTAGAGATCCCTACAAAGTGTCCAAAACTTGATAAAAGCCATAAGGATATTGTGCAAACTGGATCTCTGACGAGTGCTTTCAAAGAAGTAAATCCAAATACTTTGCCTAGTGAAGTGCTAGATTCTTGTAGTGCAGGGGAAGAAATCCCATCAGAGAATAACCAGAGTTCTGGGGGTACAGCTCATATAAGACAAGATCATTTATATTGTTATGGGTGGACAGAAATGGAAGATCCCAATTATTGTATGAATGAATCATGTATTAAGAAAAGGAAAGTAAAGGATGACAAAATTATAATGTTACAACAGTCAATACACAAATTACCCAAAAGCTTAAAGAGTGTCAAAAAAAGCTAAAAGAAAGAGATAAGAAATCTCTCAGTCATGCAGACTTAAAAACTCACAAGACCATCAACCTTATCACAGGAATTCCAAATAGGGCAGCGTTTGATGCTCTTTTTTTCTGTGGTGAAGAACAGCGTAAAAAAAATGAAATACTGGAGTGACCCCTCCAAATCAACTCGAAAGGGAAGAAATTTCCAAAAGTCTCCAAAGAAATTTGGCCCAAAAAGAAGCCTCACACAAAAGGATGAGTTTCTGTTAACTATGATGAAACTTCGCCCAGGCTCAACTAATGCAGACCGTGCTCAAAGGTTTGGTATTTCCAGTGTGAACGTGTCAAAATATATTCACGACTTGGATTAAGAAGTGGTGACTGAACTAAGATGTTTGGTATATAATCCTCCAATTGATGTCGTTAAAAAACACTACCAAAGAAGTATAGAAAACCAGGTTACTTAAAGGTACGTCACATTACTGACTGTACAGAGATCTTTATGGAGACACCCAGTGATCCAGCACTGAATGTAGCTACGTGGTCGGACTATAAGCAGCGCAAAACTGCAAAGGTTCTTGTGTCTATAACTCCAAATGGTGCCTTCAATTTTATCTCAGATGCCTGGCTTGGACGAACATCCGATGTATATCTGACAAGAGAGTCAAACTTCTATGGGATTTTAGAACCACAAGATGAGGTTATGGCTGACAGAGGATTCACCATAACAGAAGATCAGCTTCATGATCCAGTAAATGTAATCATTGAATTTGTAATCATTGTGATTGACATGATGCAAAAAAAACTAAGGTAAAGATGAAACTTTTACAAGCTGTTAGGGAGAACTGGTGCCAAGTGATTAACAGAGAACAATGTTAAATTTTCCTCTATTTTTTTCCAGTAATCAGCATCAAAATGGATTGTCTCTAGATGCATTCCCCTTTGAGTATAACCGCAGTTCAAATATGTGAATTTCATATATTCATAATTTCATCTTCATCTTTCCCGGGTATATTACTAACCAATTTAATGACCAGCTCCCAGTTGGCTTGTCAGCTCAATTGGTTAGAGCGCTGCACCGGTATCGCAGAGGTCAGGGTTCGAATCCCGGCAAGCCTGATTTTCTCAGGCTTTCTTTTTGCAACTGCATAAGTTGCGTTGATAACTGCGAGGATCTTCTTTACATTTAATTCTTCCTCCCGCAGTTCAAATATGTGAATTTCATATATTCATAATTTCATCTTCATCTTTATCAGGTATATTACGAACCAATTTCATGACCAGCTCCCAGTTGGCTTGTCAGCTCAATTGGTTAGAGCGCTGCACCGGTATCGCAGAGGTCAGGGTTCGAACTTCCTCCCGCAGTTCAAATATATGAATTTCATATATTCATAATTTCATCTTCATCTTTCCCGGGTATATTATGAACCAATTTAATGACCAGCTCCCAGTTGGCTTGTCAGCTCAATTGGTTAGAGCGCTGCACCGGTATCGCAGAGGTCAGGGTTCGAATCCCGGCAAGCCTGATTTTTTCAGGCTTCCTTTTGCAACTGCATAAGTTGCATTGATAACTGCGAGGATCTTCTTTACATTTAATTCTTCCTCCCGGGTATATTACGAACCAATTTAATGACCAGCTCCCAGTTGGCTTGTCAGCTCAATTGGTTAGAGCGCTGCACCGGTATCACAGAGGACAGGGTTCGAATCCCAGCAAGCCTGATTTTTTCAGGCTTTCTTTTCGCAACTGCATAAGTTGCGTTGATAACTGCGAGGATCTTCTTTACATTTAAGAAGATTTGATAGTTAGAAACGCCACGATCCACATACCCCCAGGAAAACGAAGAAAGGAGCAGTTTACCTAGTATCAAGTGAAGAAAACAAAGGCAGTGGCAAATCTCAGGATTTTTGGGAAACAAGCTATCCGTCGCCTCAAAACATTCTGCTGAATAAAGCAGGAGCTCCCAATTTCTTTACTGAGTAATATAGATGACGTTGTCATTGTTTGCGCAGCCGGTTGCAATTTGTATAAACCACTATGCAAAAACTGAAACTATGCTTGATTTAAAAGGTGATACAATTATCACTGTTAAGCCCAAAGTGGGGGGGGGGGGGGTGGGTCATTTGTTTGATGAATCGTGTGTGTATACGACCTGATTGCACAGTTTGTGTGCCCCTCTCAACCCCACCCAAAATGCCAAAGCACAACTCCTCAGCCTGATCCACTAAGGCTTACCACAGGTGCAAATCAGTGACTAAAAAGAATAAAACGCACCACATTTTTTGTGCCATAAGCTAAAACAGTTTCACTGTTTTAATTGCTAATTAATTTATCAATTAATACATCAAGACTATCTAGCCCTATGAGTTATTCAAGTTGTTACAGCTTCATGATCCAGTAATTGTAATCATTGTGATTGACATGATGCAAAAAAAAACTAAGGTAAAGATGAAACTTTTACAAGCTGTTAGGGAGAACTGGTGCCAAGTGATTGACAGAGAACAATGTTAAAGTTTCCTCTATTTTTTTCCAGTAATCAGAATCAAAATGGATTGTCTCTAGATGCATTCCCCTTTGAGTATAAACTAAAAAATGGCACCACGTTCTCGTTGTAATGGCCATTTGACCTTGAACTTGTGCAAAATATTGATGATTATTCTTTAAGGTTACCTGCCCATTGCTATAAATCTTCATATATTGTATTAGAAGATGGTACAAGTCTGAGGCAGCATCGCTTAGTGTCACGTTTACTGAAAGGCATTTTTCAGAGTAATCCTCCCTCGCCAAGGTATTCAGAGACTTGGGATGTCAGCGTTGTTTTACATTACCTTCAAGGCTTGTCGCCTGTTGGAACATTGACTCTTAAGGAACTGACACTCAAACTAGTGACTTTAATATTGATAGTTTCTGGTCAAAGGGGGCAAACTGTTCACTTGTTAAATTTATCAAACATGAGGGTGTCTGTTGACAGTTACACGTTTTTGTTTTCCAAGTTGTTAAAGCAAACCAGACCTGGTTTCCCTAATCCCACAGTAACCTTAACTGCTTTCAGGGAGAGTAGATTATGTGTAGTTACTACTCTTAAAGAGTACATCAGCAGAACAGAACCGTTACGAGGATCAGAATCCCAACTTTTTGTGAGCTACACTAAGCTGCACAAAGCAGTTAGTAGGGATACCATTGGTAGGTGGGTAAAAACTGTTTTGTCCTCTGCTGGCATTGGCACGAAGAAGTTTAAACCTCATAGTACTAGAGCTGCTGCAGTGTCAGCAGCAAGCAACGCCTCAGCGTCCCTAGATGAGATACTGAGTACTGCAGGTTGGTCATCAGAATCCACTTTTGCCAAATTCTACAACAAACCTGTAGTGAGAAAGTCACAATTTGCATCCAGTGTGCTTGAATCAGCTGAAGGTTAAACACCTAACTTCACGTTGTAATTTCTACATTCAATAAAGTATGTTGAGTTGAGGCAACTATTATCTTTGGACCATTTTTCTTCGTTACTTGTAGCGCGTGGTTGGCTTTGAAATCTCACGGATCTCCTGGCATGGTAACGAGGTAGAACTGAAAAATTAAACGAGACTTACCTGGAAGTTGAAGTTTGATTGAAATTCTACCGAGTTACATAATGCCAGGGGATCACATGCCCTACCCAACCACCCCTGTGGTTACTACATGTTATTTACACCACGCGCACCAAGTCTTCTAAGACTGATCATGCGCATGCGCAAGCAATCTCATGTGATCCCCTGGCATTACGCAACTTGGTAGAATTTCAATCAAACTTCAACTTCCAGGTTAGTCTCGTTTAATTTTTCAATTTTATTACCCAGACGAAGGAGACTACAATGAAATTCAACAACAAAACGAAAGGGGGGGAAGACGAGCACTTTAGCAAAATTCAAGAGTATATCTACTCTCTTCGCCCCGACAACACTTACAAGAAGACAACCTATGATTTAAATGTCTGGCGAAGATACTGTTACTAACTTGGTGAAGAGCAAGACTTGGAAAACATTCCTCCAGGAGAACTGAACATTCTGCTTTGCAGATTTTTTATGGATGTCTGTAAAAAAGATGGCGAAGTGTACAAACCCGTAACACTTACATCGTTCCAAAGGAGTATCCAGCGCTATCTAAATGACAGAAATTCAACCGTAAATATCTTGAAAGACCAACAGTTTTCAAAGTCCAGAGAGGTTCTCTCAGCCCGCAAAAGAGACTTGGTCGTTAACAACGCAAAAGGAAATCGCCCGCAAGCTGCCCGTGAATTGACTGAAGCTGAAGAAGATCTCCTTTTCAAGACAGCTCAATTCGGAGAACGTGAGCCAGAAGTTCTACAACGCACAGTGTGGTGGGTGCTCTCTTTGCATTTTGGCTTTCGGGCAAGAGATGAAAGTAGAAAACTTCAATGGGGAGATGTCAGGCTGGAAAATGATCCCCTGACTGGCAAGCAAGTACTAGTGTGGAAAGCGGAGAGTGGCTCAAAGACTCGGCATGGAGATGGCCACAGCAGAGCTTTTAACCCAAAAGCGCACACCACTGGAAATGAATGCTGCCCGGGTCATCTGTACCTGAAGTTTGCTGGTCATCGTCCAGAAGAAATGAAGAAGCCTGAATCACCTTTCTTGCTGGCCATAAAGCGAAAGAGAAAACCTGAAGACAAGATATGGATCATGCGTCCTGCTCTCGGAAAAAACTAGATCGGCAAATTCTTGGCGAAAGCGGCGAGGAATGCAGGCCTTCCTAGAAATTTGACAAACCACTCAGTCCGTAAGACCTGTATTTCCAGACTAATGGACGCTGACGTTCCTGAGAACTATGTGGCACAGCTTAGTGGTCACAAGAACTTGAAGAGTCTGGATTCTTACAAAACCGCCTCAGATGATCACCAGCATAAAATGTCTTTGAAATTAAGCCACACAAATACCTCGGTGATGCCATCATCAAGCAGCTCTGCGAAGGGAGACACCAAGAAACAAAAGCAACCAGCTGCAGTTGGAGAAGATGTCCTTTCTTCTGGCCTTTTTTCGGGCTCCACAGTTCTGAAAGGATGCACGTTTAACTTTTCTGCACGTCATGGGAGCAGTGGCAAGAGTTTTCAATCAGTTTTGCCAAAGCGAAAACATCACGTTTTGCTGTCAGATGACTCTGATTCCGATTAAGAACATTTACCATGATATTTCACCACTTAGACTTTTGGTGACTGGTTGTTTGGTGTTGAAATTAAGCAAATTTGACCCGTTTTAAGTGAAAACGTAGCCGTTCGAGCTAAATTTCAGTTGAGAATTTTTTGGTGCATGCATCTCTGCATGCCCCAGGTAAAATCTCAGCCAGGATGTAGGCGGGATCCTGCCATCCCCACCTGGGATCCCGGGTGGGAATGGTGGGATCCCTTGGTTGGTGGGATCCCGCCATTCCCACCCGGGACTCAAAGGTAATCCCACCTGGGATCCCGCCTAAAATGCGGGATTTACATGTCCCACCCGGGATATTGGGCGGGATCCACACATCCCACCCGGGATCCTAGGCAGGATCCACACAACCCACCCGGGATCCTAGGCGGGATGTACACATTGCACCCGGGCTCCTAGGTGGGATCCAACTATCCCACCTGGGATTGTAGTTCCCACCCGGGATCTTAGGTGAGATTTACACATCCCACCCGGGATCCTAGGCCAGATCCAACCTTCCAACCTGGGATGATACTTCCCACTCATGGTTTCAGTACTAAAAAATGTACCGGTAAATGTTGACACCAAACAAATACACACCATTTAGACAGACTACTGTCGTATACCTTTACTTATAAAAATCTGCATGATCTTCAAAATAAGGCAATCTGTCGGATGTTAGTAAACTTACTGAAAGTAAAATAATATAATATACAAAATGTAGCATTGCAATACACTATCCACGTGGAAGCTCTTTTCAACCAATTAATCTAAAGTACTGACAGTTTGTAGATAACGAACAAGTCAATCGTGTTCCACCAAATTTGGAAATGTACTTATTGTAAGCACGTCCTCTCCACAAGTACTAACCACTATACATAATCTTTTTATGTTGATGAGTGGTACACAAAACGAACTCTTCGACCTTTTGGTCACAGCCACATGGTGGACTAAAGCACCTGAGTTGCTTAAGTTGTTTAAAAGATCTAAAGAAGATGAGATCCCCGATGTCAGAGATCCACATGGGTCCAGCTTTGTTACAACTGCAACATGGTGGTTGCTTAAAACTAAAAATCTCTGTATTTCTCCAAATTGAGTTTGTCCTTTTGCATCCTCATACTGAACAGTATAAGAGTTCTTTAATTTGCTTTTAGCCATTCTTACGCAGTTGAAGATAGAGCCATTTACAACTGCTCTCCGATATGTTGCCACTTGATCCTCTTGGCCAACAAGTGCCAATCCTCTACAGTAAAGAAACCTGTTTACTGCCACCAGCTCTTGCTTGATTTAATGTTTCCTTCTTAGAAACACCAAGGACAAATGCTAAGGGGTTACCATCAGGAGGTGTAGGTCTACAGTAAGGAAAAAATGTGCTTAAACTATTATAGTTACATTAATCACATAGCATATCAACAAATTATTATTATTTTAAATTAAAAGCAACGGTCACTGCTCTAGCTGTTATAATACACTCTGCACAGGTATTTACTTTACTCATGTTACATGGAGGGGTGGAGGGCCGTACATACGCTGACGTCATGATCAGATTTTCTTGCATCGACAGGTTGCCATTTTCTCTTATCTATGGTGCTTTGCATGCGGAGCTCTGCTATCAATTCCTTCTCTTTTTTGAAGTCAGCTTTCAAAAAAGCTATTTTCTTTCATTGCTCAATTACTAGCCATGTAATACTATGTAATACTTACAAAGATCTTTCTCCAGACAGGTACTTGGCTAGTGATAGCACACATTCTGAATTGATGACAGTTTTCATCTTAGAGATGAGGGAGGGAAAATTCCTTAAAATTGAAACTGCCGAGGCAATCTGCAGGATTAAAAAGAAAAAAAGGAAGTCTTCTTCACTCTGGCACAAAGTTAACCTTCATGTAGTCCAATTTAGGAAAATGAAACAGGTCTTCAGTAGTTACATGTCATGTAATTTATTTACCGGTATATCTCATTTCTACAGAGGTTAGTTAGGTAAAAAGTTCATTATTTGACATTAGAAATTAAATCAAACATATCAGTCTTTCTGATTTGTATTACCTGACTTAAAATGTGCTGACTGCCATGAATCATGGTAGCTAAAAAGCCATTGAGTGCCTCAAAAAAAAAGCAGGAGTATACGCAAAGGGGACCAAACAACTTTACAAAGTATGTCAGGTGTCGAAGGAGATGGATGTTGTGAGTCTGACTGCTCTCTCCTATTTAAAAATAAACAATTTAAAAATCAATTAACTAAAGATTAATAATTAATTACTTAATAATTAATTATCTTCATCAATTAATTAATTCATTTATTTATTCATTCATTCCTTCATTAAAGGTTTATGTCATTAATAGGGATCGACTGCAAAGAACTCATGTTAAGTTAGATAGTTGAGCAAACAAAACAGCTCACATGTAAATTAGAAATTTCACCATTAGAATTATACTAAGTTACAAGAATCTCACACCCAGATATTTCCACTCTTCAGGAGAGAACATTTAGAGAAATCCATTCCATTACAAATACAAGAGGGTTGTATGTGTCAGATTTTGCCATGCAAGTTTTTCGTGAAACTCTGAACAAATAGACTGAACACTAAATATAAAAAGGTTTAGCTTAGGGAAATGCTTAGTTAAAGTCAGTGTAAGAAACCATGATCTAAGAAGTGGCAAGATAATTATACATTATACAAAACTCACTCTCAGTTATTCAAAAAAGTGTGCAAAGGTTTGAACACCACTAGAATTGGGCCATGTTCAATAACCAGTTAGATTGCAGAATGTGTCCAATTTCATACAAGATGTTTTCTCCAAAGAGAGAAAAAACTCTCGATACAGGATAATAAGTATGAGCAACTATTGTAGAAATAAAACTATAAATATTTTGCTTAAAAAATAGAATACAGTTAATATGTTCACCATAACGTTCTGGCATCATTTTGCAAAGATTGTCCAAAATTGATATAATTCAATGTCCCCCCCTCACCCCCCCCCCATCCCTGTGTTCCTCCATGAAGCAATCCCAGCCATCTGGAGCATGGGCCCGAGAACCTTGAACACCTCAGGAGCTGTTCCGACGTTATCCTGTCACTCACAATAATGGCTATAGCTGTCACCAACATACTGTAGTCAAGGAAGTAAAGTTTTGGGAGGACACCTTTCAACACTGGTACTGAGTAGTGAAGAAGCCAATTTCTGTATTCTGTAGCTGGCAATACAAAAAATTAAATCCAATCAACATCACTGAAATTAACCTTTCCAGCTTCCACGATCTCCGAGACTTGGACGGCAATCTTTTATTCAGTAGGGCAATCTAAGACAAAAAAAGGCATAAGTTTCGTTATGGGCTGTAGATCTGACCACATCAAACTGAAAGACATTTCACTCTTTTAGTACAGCAGAACATGCGGGAGGTGTCTAACTACTTGAAAACAACTTTTGGTCTATAACTGGAAATACGTGTATACCTTTGATCCTAGGAAGAATTCTTTCCTTTGTTCTCTGCATTTAGCCATAGATTTATCAGCGATTTTGTAGCTCCAAGACATACTTAGTGCATCCAGTCAATGACAAAACCCTTCACAAGGTCAAATGGTTTAAAGAGTAGAGACACAGAAGCACCTTTTATGCCATTGACCTGGAAAAATCGTAATGAAATACTAATGTCTATTTAGTCTTGTAGTATATTTTAAGGTGAATTAATTAGCTGTCTCTGATGTTAGCAATGTGTACTGTGGAAATGATGGCATACACCTGTAATAAAGATTGATGGCAAACATTTTTCCCCTAGCTGTAGGGATCAGTTCTAGAAGGCACATAATAATAGGTTTCTTGAAAACTGAACCTACCAGTTTACTTTGGTAGGGTTCCTGAGGTGGTCAACATTCACACACAATACACTTTACTTAGGACGTACCGGTTTTCCAGTCTGAATGACTTTTCGGATGGACTCAACCACAGACCTGTGTGTCCTGAGTACCATGTTAGTGTTATAGGGCCAAACTCGGTGCAATCCACCAACACCAACCGTCTTCCCTTCATCTTCACACACTGAGCAACCTTTTTCCCCATTGAACTGTTTCATGTTGGCCATCAGAGACTTTCCTGGAAGATCCACAGATGACCGCAGAGGAGTTGTCCTTATGAGCCTTTCTTGGCCATTAGGTGTCACAACTGTGAGTCCTGCATGACCACCAAAATGGACAAAGAATATACGAAAATATGCACATACTATAACAGTAATACAATTATATTTTAAAGTCTAAAGTTAGATGTGTATGAGTATCATTTTCCCCATGATGACATTATGAAAATAAATGTGACTCTCAAGTGACATAATCAACCTAAGTGCTGAAAAAGATGACTTAAAAAATTAAGGTTTGACTGGGATTCGAACTCTGACCGTTGCAATACTGGACGGAACCATATGCTTTATCCAAATGAGTTATGAAAAGCCAACTGAAGGTCGAGCAAGAGTTTAAATATACACTGTACCTGGTCGCGGTGAGGAAATGAATGTGGATATTTTAATTATACTGGGAGCATCACATTTATCATTCCTATATTTCATTCTCAGCTTTATTTATGTCATTTATTTCATACATCAACATTTAAACTATCAGTATTGTCTTGGTGTGGGAGAAATGTCACTTAACGTCGGTGAACTTTATTTTCCTCTATATAAAAATAAACCCACTTAAAACGGTACTCTGTTTACACAAAACAGTCCCAACGATACCTGTATTACTGAGGTTTGACTGCACTTACCATTGTGATAAAGGCCATTGATGCTCTCAATTAATGGCCTACAGAAAGTTTGCATATTTGGCTTTTTCTTGGAACACCAAAGACGAGCAAGGAACATGTACTTTCTAGAGCACCTGTGTTACAGATAAAGGTTTCACATTAATATTATGTTGGGAAATGAATTCCCTGAAAAGAACTTGACAGTTTGAGATTTTCATTTTTCCCCAAAATGTTACACTAAATAGCTTTTGTTTGTAAGATGAAGCTTTTGTTTGGATCATTTTTTTGCAATTTTTGTCCCCAGACAGTAGGCAAAATAAGAAATGACAAACTTGATTTACTGTTGTCTCAGAGCATTCTTTTTACAGTTCTTAGTAAAAAAGAAGGTAGAAAATATTAAACTTTAACTTATTCACCACACTCACCTGAGTCTTGGAGGAAGTTCATTGATGACCAGAAAAATAGGCCAGAAATTTTGTTTATTTGATGACTTGTATGGCAAAACACCATCCGTATTGAAGGAGAAAGAGACGTTCAGTGGGTTGTCCTTGCTAAGGCCATCAGGCTGCATAAGTTTGCAGCACTCTTGTCCACTAAATATGTCACAGATGTCATCATTAGCAAGGAAGTCATTCTCAAATCGATATCCTAGTAGCCTGACAAAGTCTGCATCTGTGTAAGGAAACACAAGTAAAATTTCTCAAAAGTTGGTTAATTTAATCATAAAACCTAACAATTTAAAAACATTGGCGTTTCAACTGCTGGCAAAAGAACACTTTCAAATTGAAAAGTTACATTTGCCTCCAGCAGTAATTTACATTCATGCTGTAAAATTCTGAATACAAGACGGGCCCTTCTTACCCTTGCTAAGATCTACTTTTTCCCCAAAGTCATAACCTTTGCAAAAATACATCTGTATTAGGAGGCACCGTCCTTAAGTACTATCATACTGAAATGTCTTACAACAATGCAAGTCATTAAATGTAAAGAAGATCCTCGCAGTTATTAACACAACTTATGCAGTTGCGAAAAGAAATCCTGAAAAAATCAGGCTTGCCGGGATTCGAACCCCGACCTCTGCAATACCAGTGCAGCGCTCCAACCAATTGAGCTAACAAGCCAACTGGGAGCTAGGATGAAAATAAAGAATATATCAAATTCGTACATATTCCGCAGTTCAAGGGTTCGAATCCCGGCAAGCCTGATTTTTTCAGGCTTTCTTTTCGCAACTTCATAAGTTGCGTTAATAACTGCGAGGATCTTCTTTACATTTAATTCTTCATTCCGCAGTTCAAATATATATGAATTTCATATATTCATAATCTTAATGCAAGTAATCTCAATTAAGTACTCGTATCTTCACATGTACCGTGATTTGTTACTAATTTCTATGAAACGTAAGAACAACCAGACACTTGAACTATAACCTTACTATACTAAGTTAATTTTGTTTAAGCTTACCTCTATACAGCTGACATAGACGCATGTGTAAATCAAGCTCTAAGAAGTGTTCAATCTTCTTTTTTGAATTCCGACATTTTTCTTTCAAGCATTCTGCTTGACCCTTTTGTATTCTCCCAAGACAGTTCCCACAGTAAGAGTGCTTCTTTGGTGCAGGTTCTCCAAAAAAATCAGCAAAATAGTTCTTGAGTAGGTACACAGAAAAGTCAAAGTTGTGACTATCAGGCAGTAAAGCACGCAGAACTTTGACTAAATCGATCAAAGCTTGTCCAAAGAGCTGATGTCTTAAGCTGAAAAGCATCACCAGAATCATTGCTCCAAGTCTCGACGCATTAGCACCATTGTACAGTGGCACACTGTCATCGCTGATCTCTTCAGGATTCATTTGAAGGTCCTCGATAACATCGTCTGTTTCATCTTCATGCTCGCTGTCAAATTCACTGTCTGAGCTCGAGTCAGTTCGTTCAGTTTCACTTTCATATTCATTGCCACTGGCATCTGAAACGCTATCAACAATAAATGAAAGAAACTCATCCACTGCGGGATTAGCTGAGTCTCCATTCGTCTGATCATGACATAGTGTTTCAATGATATGGTCACTGTTGGTAGGGGAAGTTGGAGGTTGAGAGGAAGAATGATCATTATGATCGCTTTCAAAATCGTTAAAACAAGCTGCGTGACCAGATACACTGCACGAAGATAGAAAAGTTCCTTCGACATCGAGTGGTGTTACCATTGAATCAGACGCTGAACTGCTATAACATTCCCCTTTTCATGCGTTTTACTTCTCCAAGCTGTAGATCTCGGAATCTTCGCTTCTTTGTCATAAACCCACGCTTTCCGTTTCCCCCTTTTGTACGCCATATTGGTCAGAACTGGAATAGTGCGAAAACAAGGCAACTATCGGAGCGGGAGTCCTGGGCTGAGGTTTTCGATTGGACAGTGCATATGCATTCCCACGTGAACCTCACAACTCCGCGCCCTGGAGATAAAGAAATTTCGCACATACCGTTTCACATTGTCACGTGTGTTCAACGTCGAGGGTTTTCTCTGTTAACCGTTGCTTTTTCTGTTTCACTGTTTACATCATGCAACCATCCAAAAGAAAGAGATGTGCTCCTTCCTGGCTCAAACAGAAGCCTTATGTTAAAGTAAGGTTTACTCAAGACGGGATCACAACGAAAGTGATGGAATCTTGGAAGATCAAGCTGGCCGAGGACGGTAAAGAGTTAGATGGCTCTCTCGCTAACTTCAGTTTTAATGTTGGCGAAGTAGTTTGGTCCTATTGGCAAACCGCAAATGAGAAGGAAAAGAAATATTTTGAGGCAGATGTTACTGAGATTTGAGACGATTCGGTTATCGTGGAAGAGACCTTACAAAGCGAAGCTGATCAAAAAAGTTCAGGTGTGGTACTTGACGACGTGGAAGGTAAGAAAAATTTCATACTTCAACCTCGGCTCTGCACAAAGGTTCCGCATACACAGTAGTTTGAAAAACTAATTTAGTTTGTAATTTTTGCCCTTTAAGTTTAAATGAATGATGTTAGATTGAAACCGAGATGATAATAAGGGTGAAATCATTTCTATAGACCTTGGTATGCATGATCAGAGGCAGTTAGCATGCCGCAGTGTTTGTAGCGGCTGGTGTTTGATGTTGACTACTATTAATGTGAAGTTAAAATTTTCTCTGAAGAATCAAGTATCATTCATGAAATTATGTTTTTTTTTTCAACTCAGTTATATGCAAGTTTCAAGTCTAAACTAAACTTATTTTATATGTCAGATGCCGACGAGTTTGTCCCAGCACCAACAAAGCCTAAGAAAGTCGTCAAAAAGACCACCAAAAACCGCTGGCTCGAAAAATCTACCAATGAAACTGACAAGGCGGTAATACACATGTTAATAGCAAAAGAGCCTGTGTCCACAAAAACTATGGTTAATTTAAGCTAGCGTTGTTTTCATATACCGAGATAACAATTAAGAGCAAATAAAAAAATTTTAGCACATTAACCAGCTGGAGGACAATTTGCAGTTGTCACTCGGGTCAAATTTTAAATCGGTAGACTGATTTCTTCTAAAAGCTAAGAAAGATGACATCAAAGAAGAAAATGTTTCACACATCTGATGCCAACATTTAACAGTTATTTTTTGTGGAAACTCAGTAGTCAATGGGTTGTAATATTAGTAAAATAATAACCCTTCTGTGAACCACACTATATCGATTTTCTTTGGTACATTTGCCTTTAGGCAAAGGCTGCCAAGCGACTGGCAAACAAGGAGAAGGCCGGCAATAGAAGAGAAAGTGAGACAGGAGGACAACCTTACACAGAGCGTTGAATTACTGAACGTCTCTGATGAAGCAATGGTACGTGTATCTAATGATAATCCAGGATTGCCTTGGTTGGATGTGTATTTTGGGGAAAGCTGTAGGTTGACACTGAGCTCTTTAAGTGTGGACAGAACAAAAACACATGGGATCAGTTACCTTGTACTATGCTATTGAAGCAATGATTCTTCATGATTTCAGGACATGACATTATCCCAGGGTTTAAACCATTAGGTTAAATTAACAGTATGCTAATTTTCAATCATGCAGGCAAGTATTTTTTACTGGAGTTTGAAACTAACAGTAAAACCATCTGTTTAGTAAGAGAGCTATGAAGAATAGTACAAAATTTAAAAGTGAAACTTTTATTTTTACATCTGTAGGATATGATGTATGACTTCATGAGTCAAATAACTTCACGACTGGAGAGCATAGAGAGAAAAGTTGATGCAAATCAAGAAAATTTGGAAAAACTTCTAAAAAAGATTGAAAAGCGCAAGGCAAGTAGAGCAACACTAAACCATTACTTTTTGTGTAACAGCATATAGCCTTAAATCTGTTAACAGTTTATAAAATCTTTGGCAGTATCAAAGGCTCCTATCAACTCGCAAATGTACATGTGAGACAAATTTTTGCTCCGTGCGTAACCGATTGTATATTCCATGATATTTACGAAATTAGTAATCTAAAGTGCATCTACACACTTGGACAGTAAAATTTACTGTTCAAGTGTGTATTCAAGTATCATTTGATTATCCCAAAAACAGATTAGAACCTTGCCAATAACAGTGTTTTATTTTGTAATACAGGATAAGTCACTTCCTGTGCAAGTGTTTGTAAACAAATCTGGTGAAACCTCGGAGAAACCAGCCTCACCGTGTCCTTCACAGTCAAGTGCCAGCAATTTATTTCTGTGTTCAACTCCAAAGTCGACCCAGTCACCTTCTGCAAATGCTTCAGAGGAAGAAAACATAGAAGATGACTGTGTAAACTTGGAACCAGATAGCCCAGGTCATGACCAAGCTGCTAACACTACAGAATCTTCTCTGGGAGAAAATGACATGGGTGAGTTTAATGTGTATTAAACACCCAATCTTTTGATTGGCACCTACTATACCTCAAATAATGGTGAGGAAACAACTTTTTGATTAGAGATGCCCTATTTTAGAGAGTTCCCGCTCCCCATTCCCCGTTCCCGCTTTTAAAGATAGCAGCACTCGTCTTGACTCAATTTTTCTTTCGACTCGAATTTCAAATCTCGACTTTTTTTTTCAACTCGAACTAAAACCTCGACTCATATTGTTTTGGACTCTAATTTCAAATCTCGACTCATATTTTTCAACTCAAATTTTTTTAAAGTCGACTCGACTCATAATTTCTTTTTTCGACTCACATTTTTTTCACTTCAACTCGAATATTAAATTTCGGCTCGTGTTTCTTGCCATGACATCTGATTACTATTATATCATTTGTCAACTTTTATTTTGTAGACTTCGACTTACCTTTTCTTATAAACTTTGCTGCATTTTACAATTCTCGACTTACATTTAATGTTTTTCAACGCATTTTTATCATCGATATGTTTTTGTGCGCAATGGAACGCCATACTGAAGGGTGATGATGGCTCAAGACAGCTAACTGTTAATTGATCAAGTCAATATTTCACAACAATCATTACTTCGAAAAGTTACCTCTTGGACAATTTAATTCCAAAGAGAGGTTCAGCGCATCTCCAACATCAAGGGGACAAATGGAAAATCTGTTTTAAATCCAACAGTCTTAGCAGCGGTAAAAGGTAAGAAGACAAATTAGTACCCAAGGTGCAAGCACATTGTTAGCTTGGGAATACAGCCACCCATAGTTGCTGCTTGGTTGTGTGAATGCACCTGTATGGTGGCCAGGTGCATGATGAGAGAGCCAGCTGCTGTATTTGCAGGGTATCAATAATTGTTGCCACAATTGGTTTGCATTATTTGCCTCTAAGCTAAAGACAACATGCTTTAATTTCTATAGTGAGAGCTGATGTTCTGTTAAACATTTTTATGAAAACTAACTTGCTTGTTGTGTTTGATCTTCTAAAAGGAACCAAGTCACCTCATTAGTTTAAAAAAGAATATAAACCTACATGTGTAGCGCTCTGTTTTTAACTGCATTTTTTTTTAATTTTCAGGGCAACGTAACAGGCAATATAAATGGACAGAGGAGGAAACAAATCAACAGTGGGGAGGAAAGTCTGGAATACAACAAAAAATTACAGATAAATGCAGAAATTTAAACAAGGGCAAAACTAAAACTCAGCCATAAACGTTATACAGTGGTATTTTATTATCTGTCAAGCAATTTCTGTAAAAATGTTTTTCAAGGTTACATATGACTTGTATGTTACTATTAAGATTTTAACTCAAGTTAGTAAGTTTACAGACCAAAGCTGTGTTTTATTTGTTATTTATTTGGATATTTTGAATTAAAGTGATGGCTTGAATTCAGAGCAGTAGATGTTTCTTTAAGGTATATACAGGTGCAGTACTAATTTGTAAGTGTGACCTGGATGGAATGGTGGGATCCCAGAATACCTGGTCCATGGGATGGCAGCTACACTGTTAGCATGCATTCAGAGCAGTGTTCGAGTACAAATGATCCCGGGATCCCACCCACAATTTCTGGTGGAATTGGCAAGATCCTTTGTGGGCTGGATATGCAGGATTCTGCACCTAGCTACTATGATTAACTGGTGGGATTGAAGGGATTTTCTAAGGCAGGATATCCCACCAATGACTTCAGGTGGGATCCCACCTGGGATGGATGTAGGATCCTGCTAATGATTTCATCGGGATTGGCGGGATCCCACCTGGGATGAATGTGGGATCCCGCTGATGATTTCAGGCGGGATTGGCGGGATCCCGCCTGGGATTAAGGGCAGGATCCCACGTGGGATGTTTCATAATCCCGGGCGGGATCCCAGGTGGGATTGGTGGGTTCCCGCCTCATAATTTTACCTGGGGCTTATTCAACTTGTCATTTGACATCAACATGTGAGTTTGACAGCTGACAGTCATTTCAATGGCAATTGCATAACTACGGATAAGAGTTTTCAAAAAACAAAAAAGGATATATTTTTTCTATTGTCATTTATAACTGAAATAAAAAAGTGTTGACATTTTGAAGGACGATTAGCTGCTAACTGCACATTGCAAATATACTCAACAATTTTCTCACTCTCCTCCTTCCCCTCCCCCCCCCCCCACCCCCTTCTACTACCTACACTTGAATGCTTCACACAGTACCAAGAAACGGAAAAAATAAAAATGTTATTTGCTGGCCTAGGTCGGTCCGTATAAGGAAAAACTGTGCCCTCGGCCTACAGCCTCGAACCGTACTCAAGGCCTTGGGCACAGTTTTTCCCTATACAGACCTTCCGGCTGGCAAATAACATATATATATTTTCATATACAATAGGGAAGAACTGTTTGCGGTGGAAGGCACTAAAAGGCAAGCAAGAGCCACCTTTATCCAGGAGTCACAAAGAGATGGTTGGACCTGATTTTAATTCTTTATATAACATCACAGCATCTTTGGTTTTTAGACCTGCAATAGGATAGCTGTTGTTATTTTCAGGTTCATTGCAACATGATTTAAGTAAAGTTTTTACTATGGTAGCATTTGAAGGGCAGTTTGTGCCTAAAAGTGCAGGTGCCTCTTCAGCTTTTGTTTCACCTGCTGAAAATAACAGAATTTCTGTGGATGAAAAAACAAGTCATAAAAGGTCTCACAGGCTAGTTTTGGGCCTCATCTAAATACAACGACAACCCATGCATGCACGTTAATTCTAACTTTTTCAGCTCAACAACAAAAACTTTAATAAACTTATCTGATCCTACTCAAAGTTGTTTTAGAGTCTGTGACAGCAAAGAATATAGATCGAGAGCTAAACACGCGGCTAGAAGAAGAGATTAAGAGGAGGAAGGTTCTTCAGAGTGAGAATCTAGATTTGGACAGGAAACTGGAGAAAAGATAGAAAACGAGTAACATGTCTCGCACATATGTAGGTCAGGTACATCATAGTTGCGAGTCTTCAAAGAAGCATATTTTGAGGGTTCCTTGTAATAACATTTGAAGGATTGATCCAGCTAACTTGACTCTCCAAGAAAAAACTTCTCATGCTCCTGGGGAAGGGAGTTTTGGCCGTGTTAAGAAAAAGAAGTCCCTTGACATTGAAGAAGCAGTGAAAATTCTCAAAGGGGATGCCAGTAACAGGCATTTAATGCACGAAGCAAATGTGATGCATTGAATTGGAAACCACCTTGAAGTGCCTTTTTTGTATGGTGTTTGTGTGAAGGACACTAGTTTCACGCTCATCATACAGTACTATTCACTAGATGGTAAACTTGTCACTCTCAGTGATGCAGCAGTTTCTAAGGAGCTGTCTTATTGCTTTTGGTCACACATTCTTTTCAAGCTAACTGAGGCCTTAGTGTTTATTCACAAGAAAGGGTTTGTGCACAATGATCTCAGGAAGCTGGTCGCTTTGCCTGGAAGCGGATTCACCCAACGGTGATTCGCCCAAAGTGAAAGATGTTTGCCCGGATGTTAAAGGCGTTTGGCCAGATGTATCAAAATCAATGAAAATTGATAATGAAATACTGATATTCTTTCTTTCAGACTTGCCCGTCATGCTCTCTGGTGATTGTACATACACTGCCCCACAGGCGAAGTCACATTAAAATATTCTGAAATAATACTTCTAGCTGTGACATTGTAAGAAACGAAAAAAGGTTCACGTACTTGATGCGTGCAGTTTGACTCCAACCACACTTTAACTTCACTGATCCCCAAAGCTCGGTGAATGGTGAGTGAACAAATTCCCCTGCCACTCATATGGAGAAGGTTTTTTATAATAATAATAATAATAATAATAATAATAATAATATTTAACCAGGGAGCCCAGTCGCCTTGGCGGTTTTCAGTGGGGCCCTGCAAATTATAATAACAATAAAAATTAAAAACTAAGAAAAGAGATAAAAATTGACATTACAATATAAAACTAATTTTACGAACCAAAGAAGTCCAAAAAATGATAAAGAAAAAATGAGGTAGACTAATCTTTCCTAAAACAAGTGTCTCTCTCACTGTGTCTGCCTCAATTAGAGTCAAACTGTGTGACATTCGATAACTCTTTCATTTTACTCGTTACTATTATAGATCAATCTCCTGTCGAAATTCCAGAGCCAATGGAGGAGTCGTCACTGGAAAACCCGGTCCTGACCCCGCATCTGCAGAAGCAGAAGTCGGACAGGCCGTTATTACAGTGTACTTATGAGATCATAGAGGAAGGCACTAAAAGGCAGAAATGGAAGCTCCTCGACAGTACAGGTTACTCATACAACGCTAAAGACACGGAAGAACTACAACTTACTGGCAATGTACCCCTCATCCCAAACAGAACTACTGCCATACGACCATGAAAAAGACAGATGGGAATTTCGTTTCTTGATGCCAGAGCCACAACCACTCATCGCAGGTCAGAGCTTTACAGGCAGCCCACAACGTGACGGTTGAACAAAAAGCAACGGAAAACATCTTCAAGCCAGCGTCAGCAATTGTTGAAGAGGTAATAAACTCTACAAAATGTTTAGTTAATTTCCCTTTAATATTAAGATAGAAATTTAAAACTCTGAAAGAAATCGCAGTTATCAATTAAGAAATTTCCTTTTGATATTAAGACAGAAATTTAATTTACAGCTTTGCTCCTTTTTACACAGGCGTTGCTTGATGAACTGAACTCTGCATCATGCCTGGCGCTATCAAAGCCAGTCCACCTTGCCAGATGCCATTGCCTTTGTCCACAAGATCCGACATCCCTACCGAATTCTTAAAGGCAGACCTCAGGGTAAAGGAAAGGCGGCAACTGAAATTCGCAACCACACAGCAGTCTGAGCATCTCTCCAAGGCAAGGACATGGTATGTTGACAGTACTTTCAGGCTCGTGAGAAAGCCGTTTACACAGCTCCTTAGTGTGAACACATTTGTGAAGACGGGACTACGTGAAACAAGTTCTGTTGGCGTTTGTTATGATGTCAGGGGAAAAAAAAGAAAAAAGACTACAAGAAGGTAAGTAGTAATCGTAAGGTCAATTTGCTAAACAAAACATACACCGCGAGCAGTCTCTCTTTTGCTCTAAAATCAGTGCTGAACGAAGCGAAAATAGCGAGCGTGAGCGAGGAAGATTTTCGAGTGGTGAAGCCGCAAGCCACGAGTAGCACGTGCGCGGGCGTGAAGAGCAAAAAGAGAGACTGCCCTGCTTTCATACTGCATTTCTGAAGCCCTTTGACAGTTTGCATCAATGAAAGGCATGTCCATTTTCGAACATGTGCTGGTGTCAAATTTTTCCCGCGAATGTTAGAGGGAAACAGACTACTCGCAGTGTCGCGAATCGAAGCACTCTGGGAAGATGCGATGAGCAGTTCCACGGCAAAGAAGCCTGTTTTGAACTGGGCAAAGATAACAAGTTCTGATCAGCTGTCAGTGTCAGATTTTTGTCGTTTGTGTAAAGTGTTCATTTAAAACAATCTATGGAAATTTTCCAACAAAAAGCACCTCTGGAGAACTATCCGAAGAGCAACAGCCCAAGACATCGTACATCAGCACAGAAATTATTTTTAATGTTTCTTGTCGAAGAGGACAAGAAAGGCCTTCTCTGAACTCTATTTTGGAACAGCTTGGATTTACATTATTGCAAAGTGATTCACTTTCCTCTCATGTGTGCAGAAAATGTGTGCCCAAAGTGAGAAATGCGAAGCCCACTACTACATTCATCCAGCAGGAACTGAATTGGGCACACCATTTACTCAAACATCAACAAGAAGGAAAGTTCGACCAGGACAAAGAAACCGATGTTATGGAAGAAAGATTCAAGCGAATGTCTAAGTCGCCACATGGCTCACAGAAACCTAATGTGTCCAGGACCACCGTAGAAATAGGCTGCAAGCAAAACAGAGACTGCTCTCAGTGCAGATAGAAAATGACGCAAGCAAAAGAATCCGACCCACGCTTGGCACTTGCAGATCTCTGATAATGAACCCGGGAATGAAAGATAAAGTGAAGAACATTCGCGAGGATCTGCTGAGCTACAAAATGTTCAAAAACGCCTTGACAACGTTGGAAAGCGAAGTTGCCGTGAAGGACAAAGGTTTTGTAAGGGTAATCATTCCGGATTCTCGATTAACTGTAAGAACACCCCATAACACCCCATGTCATCAAGGTTAGCTCAAGTGAGTGCTAAACTCCAGACAGTGCACAGTAAAGATGACAAAGCCGAACTCGAGCAAATCAAAATTACACTATCTGAATTTGCGACTGAAAGAACGTGTGGTGCTATCATAAGGAGTAGAGCACGTTGGTACAAGCATGGAGAAAAGAACAACAAATATTTCCTTAACTTAGAAAAATTAAATAGCAAGCGAAAACAGATATCTTCCTTGATAAACAGCAGTGGTATCAGAATCAATGATCCCAAAGAAATTCTTAATGAAGAGCGGAATTTTTTTAAACAGCTGTACTCCTCCAGGAACATGGACCCCAATCGCGATGTTTGTAAAGATTTCTTCAAGTAGACTTCAAATTATCCGATGAAACGGCCAGCACTTGAAGGAGAGATGACATTAGCAGAATGTACAAAAGCTTTGATGATGATGCAAAGCAATAAAACTCCTGGCTCCGATGGGCTAACAACAGAATTCTATAGGTTTTTTGGGGACGCCATAGGTGTCTATGCCGTCAATAGCTTTAACTACGCCTTTAAAACAGCAAGTTTATCTATTTCTCAACGCCAAGGGATTATTTCTTTTTTTTCCAAAGAAGAAGAAGGATACCCTGTATCTAAAAAACTGGAGACCAACATCTCTACTTAATGTAGATTACAAGATTGCGACGAAAACTATTGCTCTCTGGTTAGAAAAGGTGTTGCCACTTTTGATCCATCCTGGTCAAGCAAGTTACGTAAACAAAAGGTTCATAGGGGAAAGCATTGGATTGATTTTAGATATAATGGAGTATACTAAGCAGAAGGACATTCCGGGTGTGGCTGCCTTTTTAGATTTTGAGAAAGCTTTCGATTCTGTAGAATGGAATTATATCCAAAAGTGCCCATTTACGGCAAAATTAACTTAGTGAAATCCCTCGCGCTCTCCAAACATATTTATCTGTAGTGTAATGGAAACACCAAAACTATTTGCTAATGAAGTAAACAAAATCACGTTAGATTTTACATGGAATCATGTAAGAAAATAAAATACTCAACACTTACTAAAACCAAAAAAAGAGGGAGGCTTAGAGATGAAACACTTTTCCCTATTTGACAAATCTTCAAGGTTAAATTGGGTTAAACGACTTTGGTCAAACTCAGATGTTCCTTGGCAATACATCCCAGTCTCTTCTTACCAACGTTGGAGGGCTAGATCTTTTCAAATGTAATTAGGACATCAACAAACTTAACCTAAGCAAACACCTTCCCAGTTTTTATCGTGTGATAATTGCATACTGGTAAGATTTAATAGCTGACATTCCAAGGAACAGAAACGACGTCCTTGAACAAATTATCTGGAATAATAAGTTTATTCCGTTTGATAAGAAATCGATATACTACCCACAGTGGCGGCAAGTAGGAATTCTGAAGATTAAGGACCTCTTCGACACCCAACAAAACTGTTTTCCGCCCTTTGACGCTTTTATTAACAAATTCAAGGTAAAATGCAATTATCTACAATACTATGGCCTTGTCAGCTCTATCCCTCGAAGCTAGAAAAAACTCCTTCACACCGACTGTGAGCAATGCTCCACTCCACAAATAAATAATTCTTATAATAGAAGAAATTACCTGCAAAAGAATTTATACTAAGCTACTGTCTCTTAAGCATGCGCCTCCACCAACTTGTGAGAAGAAACTCTTAACTCTTGGTTACTGAAAAGATGATTTGAGCAAGTTGTATCTTCTGCCCTTTGGGGTGACTAAGGAAGTAAAGCTATCAATGTTCCAGTACAAAATTATTCATAATATTCTGTGCACAAAAAGTTCATCATTTAAACTGAAAAAAGAAGACTCCCCAAGCTGTCCCTTTTGTCAAGCAGATCACACCATTATGCACCTGTGCACTGAATGCACACAAGCTATTTTGTTCTGGAAAAAGTTTCTGGATTGGTCCTCGCACATTGTGAATTCAGGGCTACTCCTCTCGAAATATGAAATCATGTTTGGCATCATTAACAAGGATTCAACACTCTGTTTAGCCCTCGATCATTTAGTTATTATAGGAAAATATTTTCTTTATGTAAATGCCCTTAAGGTTACTCCGGACCTTCGCGGGTGTCCTCCCATGTCCTTTGGGAAAAAATTCGTATGCGCGCCATTTTAAAGGAAAACACGGCAAACTATATATTGTTGGAAAGCTTAATAAATGTAGATTTCGGAAAAAAATATGAATTGCCAGTTTTTTTATTTCACTAAAGAAAATTGCAAAAATGACCGCAAAAAAAATGACCATGCGTCCTTTAATCAAACAAATGAATTAATAGGGTACCAAAATTCGGCAAATTTCTTTAAAATTTGGCCTGAACATTCCTTAGCTGTTGTGAAACAAAAGTGTCGGGGATTTTTGAAATTTATAATATTTCACCCGTGGCGATCATCAATGCAATGCCCATTGCACATTTTTTGCTGCTCGCACTTGACAAATTAATTAAAAAATTACCAGTCAGAATATTGAAAAATGCTGACACACTTTTGATGATTGATCTTCTGTAGTTAACACTGTGCAGTTATTTTGCCAATGCAGAATGTTTCCGTTGTTGTGGAACACGAAGGCTCTTCTTCGGCATTAAATCTCCACTTTTTGTAGCCTGGATTCTCGTCGGACATCTTGGATAACAGACTGAGCAGCCAAGCCAAATCTGAATCAAACTGCGCCGCCTGGGTATGAAAGTCTGACCAATGAAATACTCCAAAATTTAGGCGGGAAAAGAACAATACCCTCAAAGCGAGGCTACCTCGTGGGTTGACTCAGTGCACGTGCCGCTCTAGTTTCAACGTATCTGCGCCCGTTTTTCAGCGTCTTGCTCACCTTTCACGTCTTCTGTGATTGTGTCTGTACTTTTTCTGCAACATCGATTTACCAAGAATTTGATAAGGTAAGAATTTACATTGTTTCAGTTATGTTTTCGGATATTCATGGACATTAAAACTTAACGTTTGGGATTGAACAAACTGGAGAAATATTTGAATGGAGAAGATCAAGTTTCACTACGTGGTCATGAATAAAAGCGATTGTGTTTTCAACAAGGTTATAGTTGGAGATTATCAACCTTAAAAGACCAGGATTAAGTGTGTATCGGTTCTGTTGAAAGATAAGTTGACTGAATATATTGTGAAAGCAATGTCTGAATAAGATGTTTAAATTGCATTTCTGTTACCGCGTAAACTGCTCTTTGTAAAACTCGCCATATACAGATAGAGGAGATCGAATTTCTGGCTACAAATAAGACCAGGATTGAGTATGTGCATTGATTGAATATACCGTGTCAAAGTGCTCTTTGTAAAACCCGCTATAAGTTATCCAGTTAATTAGTTACCTTCGGTTTACAAAAGAAAGTAAATTGAACAATGGAGAAGGCTAAATGAGCTTAATCTGTGTTGTTATCTTTTTGGTCTTTTGTTGACCTGAATTGGCTTGTATAAATAAGTTTTGTTAATTAACCAGAGCGATTTTTCCCGTGAAAACACATGGCAGAATAAATCGATCTTGCTCTCTGCTGGTTGGGTGGAAAAAACTGTCAATTTTTAGGTTTTACTTGAAATATTAAGGAATTATTAGAAAGGGTTGAGCAAAATATCATAATTAATTTTCTCATACTGAAGACAGAGGCAAATAATCCCTTTTTTTTCTCCCGGTATTATGTCTGATAGTCGATTAACTCATTTTCTTGCTTCTGACCATACACTAGAATAAGAACTAAATGGCATCATCAAAGACAGTTGCCAAAAATGCTGTGGTTTGCTGGAACAAGCAAGGAGAAGAAATCCTTACAAATGAGCTGGTTGAGGCGGTGAGCCTAAAAGACCTTATTATCAAAGGTAAAGGGACACCCCACAAAGGAACAGATTTTTCAATGCAATACAAAAATGAACCATGGGAAGAAAAAATATCACCTGTTCACGGCAAGTCTTGCAATGTTACAATGGATTTCTTGTGTGATTAACAACTGAAAAATCATTAATTACTAAACCTACATTAAAGCCAAAAATTTTGGGACACATTTGCATGTAATATGGGACATTTTACTTCAACGGACAAAGTTTTGGTCAGTACAGTCAAATGAAAATTCGATACATTACAAACTTAATTGGTTGTCAGTATTTTTCCTAGTGTGAACCTTAATTTTTTTTCATGTAGATACACTCCTTTAGCCATTTTCTTTTTTTTTCATATTGCCCTCCCTCACCAAGACCCCAGTCTGCCAGCCAGCATTCAAAATACAAACTGAATTGCCCCTGATAGACTTGTTTTGGCGTGTGTTTTTGTAGCAAAACTGAGTGTAAATCGTCTAAACATGTAACTGGGACTTGTGCCACAATAAAGCAAATTGGTCACCAATGCAGCACCTTATCCCTTCATTTATCATTTAGTTTGTTCCATGACATAATGCACGTGATAATAACTGATTGAACTATAGATTTGAACTTATACTACAGGAAAATTAAGAGCATCTTCTACTGTTCATGTGACAGATAGAAATCAAGGACAGATGTCAAAAGAGGAAGGAATTGCCCTTAGTGTAAGGATGAGAATATCATGGTTTTTTTAGTATTATGTCAACTATTCTGCCATCTGTGTCTGCTTGCTGACTATAAACCTGCACTTCTTGCAAAATTAATACATGTATGTGTTGCCAGTAAGTTCATCTACTGAAAATTGCCTGATTTTGTAAACACAGTTATAAAGCAGATTGCTATCTTTATATCAACTGAATTACACAAATTCAACAGATTTCCCTATCATTTCCGTGGTTTTGGGGAAGGGGTCCATTTATTTAAAAACCGTCAATTCTGACAACAGAAGCCCTGTATATTTATCAGATAAAGTTGTTCCAGACTTAATATTTATTTCTTATATGCATGGATTTATAAATAATACATTGAAACAGAAGTCTATTTCATTTTTTTAAGCTCACAGAGCTTGTCAATGGATCAGGTGTATGGATCTGTCCAAATAAACGTGGTGCAGCAATAAAAGATGCTGAAAACAAGTCAAGAACAGTGCTGGTCAGGTCCCTCCTTTGCGCATTTTATGGGAAGGATGAACTTCTTACAAAAAATTTCAGTGACCTTGACAAGGAAATAACAGAAGCTTGTGTTGGTATGTATATACAGAACCCAAGTGAAACATTACTATAAAAAGGCACGTTATTGGTCAAGAAACTGGTCTATGTATATGTTCTGCAGTCAAGTGGTATTTTTAATAAGTCTGACATATGTTCATCTACAATCATGCAATATTTGGTAAGAGAAACGTCATCTATGCATTGAGCAAACCAAGAGCTTTTTCAATCATAAAAATTAACATAATATTAATCGAATGATTAAAATGATTCAGTTAAAAATGGGTTGAATATTCCTAGGGTGTTTATATTAAGTAATCTATAACATAGACTTTGCATTTTAATGTCTTCAGATTTTCCAATGGTTGCCAAGCTGGGAGATGTAAAGCACACAAAAAAGGCTGACCTCCGGCAGGCTATTCGTTGCAAACTTCATTCTATGGAGTTTCAGAGCAGCAAACCGGGTTATTATCAAGGTGAGAATTTTAGCACTGGAGCATATAAACATCACATTGTAGTTTATATGGATGCGGAACAGATCGGGGTAAATGGCATAGGGCTCCAGGGGATGCAGGGGTTCGACACAACTGGCCCTAATATGACAATATTTGTGAGGGTGGGGTGGTTCTTGTGATGTTGCGACATCTTAAATTTAATCCTTTTTTTTCTGATGTCTTTTTCAGAGTACTGAAAGACTTACACTGGCCCTAAAAAGTCAAAATAACCTGAGAAGAAAAGTGAATGAAGCATGAAATATAATGAGTACATCAATCAATACATATTAACATATGAATTTCATATATTTACATACATATTAATACATATTGATATCATTGTTTCGGGTTTATGTGTTATACAGTTGTTCTTCCCAGTGAAGCTATGAAAAAACTTTTTCCAGATGAGATGTACAATACTATTTGAGTTCCTTTTAAAACATTAAAACGTTTTTAGCAGCATAAAGTGGTTTGTATGTATGCAGTCGAAATGTGCATAATTCTTTTCTAACACTCCTTTTTAGCTATAATATTTTTTAAATATTTTACCAATATTGTTTCCATTTTTATTTTTTGTAAAATATACATTAATTATTCATAATACTATCTTGCCTATTTTACTCCATTTTTTGAAATTTTGCCTTTTGTGCTATTTTAACCTACAATTTAATCTATTTTATTCACATTTAAATGCTATTTGTTGCCTATTTTTACCCTGTTTTATAACTATTTTATTTTTGCGAAATTTTGTCTTTCTTGCTATTTTATCCCTATTTATTGAAGTAATGCACCTCTATTTTAACCCTATTTTAATTTATGCTTTGACACTATTTTTTCCCTGTTTTTTGTTTCAAAATAACAGGTTTAAAATAAGGGAAAATAGCTTTAAAATAGCATGGCACTGTCTAAAAAGTGAGACGCCAATACTGCAGATTAAAAGGATTACCGAGACAGAGTTCCCATTAACGCACACGTGTGCATATTTTACGCACAAAATTCTAAAAGGACACAAGCTTTTTTGAGCCTGTGCGTCCCAGGGACACGCAACAACTGGGTACTACCCTGACATCGTTTCAAATATCTCTTTCCATGTGCTTTGTCGATTCGCCATTTTATTTAGTTGGACATGTTAACAGAGAAAAACCCTATTTGCCATTTATAACCCCCCAGACACCGAAACCAAGTCAAACTTCGCCTACCAGACAGAAAAGAAAATCAGATGCAGATCCTCAGGTAGTTTCAGGATCCAAAAAACGCGTCTTTAATTCCAAATGGCTTGAGGAATTTACATGGTTAGTGTTTTCACCAAAAACCACATGAAATCCAAAACATGTGTCAATGCATATGGACGTTCAGCCAAACCATCCCAAGCTTTCGTGCACGGTGCAACTAATTTCCAGCAATCTGCCTTAGTACGCCATCAATGGGGAAATGACCATGCCTTGGCTGTGGAAGTCACAAGACAAAGAAAATGTAATGAAAAGATCGTGCGTCAGGTGGAAGAAAAATCAAGTACGGCTTTGAAGGCACAAGTTAGAACGACCCTGCTGATGGCATACGAAGCTGTGGAAGCTATTTACTCTGCCTAGACACTTCTAATCCTCTCCTTTGAGCATGAAGCAGCATCAAACAACAAGGAAGGTGCAGCCAAAGCAAGGGGGATGGTTAGAAACTACTTGCTTTCTCCATGATGTCCTTGGACTCATTACCAAATGCAGCAAAGTCTTTCAAAAGGACATAATAGACATTGATCAGATGCAAGCAATGCTGGAAGCAACTGTGGCAGTAAATGAAAGACATGAAAGAAAATCCAGGAGGCCATTTGGAAGAACTTATGTCTCACATGGAAACTAACAACTGTGAGCACAGAGGATTTTACTGAGGCACAGAAAAATTACTTCAATGGAATCAAGGATAAAATGATTCATAACATTGTTGCTTAAGAGGCCGTCTGTAAAAACCACCCACTCAATTTTGTGTCAAAAAAAAGTTTGCCTGAAACTCTGGCAACTGAAAGACTTTAACGAGGGTAGAACTAAAACAGGTTTGGTTTGGTTCAAAATGATATTCTGGCTGCGCTGGGAGCCGTTAAATATTTTGTCCCGTCTGGGCCCTTTTCGACGTCTCAAAAATTAAAAATTAGGCATTTTTTGTGTTGTTGTAAAATATTTGATTTGCGTCCTCTAGCAATGAATTTTCTATCAATTTGCTCATAAGCCTTTCTAGTTTTCTAAATGACTAACAATTTTCCTCTCGATTTAACTTGAAAGGTGAAAACAGTCGTATTATGAGCCCTCCCAATCGTCATCCAAACGAAAGCTAAAAATACCCTTGATTTGGAAGCTTATATTTATAATTTGGGACGTAGTTGATAGCTCTAGCCTACATAGCAGGAAGGTTCAGTCCTTTATCTGCAAGAATATGCAAAAACCCTTGTACGGTTTCAGTATTTCAAAAGTTATGACCGTTTGTATCTTCACATTAGTCTGTATCTGCGATTTACAAATCGACCTATATCGATCAGATTTTGTCACAAATACAGCTTACCTGCTTCGCAGCTTGGGCTTATTTCCAACTTCAGTCATTTTCCAGTTCCTTAGACGTCTCAATTCCATAACAGATTCAGTCAATAGGTGGGTACTGCCTTCGAAGATTGAGCAGGGCCTCTGTCGTGTCGATTGTTAGCGAACCAAAACTCGAAACCATGGCCACGTTTCCTGCTAGAAAAAGGCTATTGGAACATCGAGTCGAGGCTGAATTTCTTCGAGAATCAGACAATTAACTATCCAAGTTTGGTATTTAGGAAGTTAACCGAGAATTGGAGGCTTAATTTTCCAAGAAATCTCTGCCATTAAATTGCTGAAAACGTCTGAAGATCACTTTGCAACGCTGTTTTCACAGAGATCCGCTTTAACCCTTCTGAGTGAAACCGCTAGCCACGCATATAGTTTTGAAAGTGAGGTTTAAAAAATTGCAATTCGGCTGAAAGTTGTTTTCACTGAAATGGAATGCAAGTGCTTATTCAAGACAGGTGGGGAGTCACTCTGTAGTGAGTCTAATGCTTGCAGTTTGATAAAGGTTTCCGAGTGCCGCAGTAATGTCGACGATCAGTTACACGCGTGGCACTTCAGTCATCTCAAAGGAACTGATCCTCTACAGATTGGGGTTGCCACACGACCTTTCTTTAGATCAGATAGAGCAGCTGTGGATATGCAAGAAGCACAGAGAAAACATGGGGAGAAACTGGCGACTGTGTGGCACATGCCAGTACCTGCTGCATTCCAGCCGGAAAAAGTAACTGAAGACCAGAAATGCGTTAACCCTTTCACATTTTCGTGTCAAGGGAAATTAACACTATCTTCGGAAAGCATGTCCCAACAGGATCCCGTAAGACTGATCTAGCTATTCTATTCTATTCTATTCCATAAATCAACTGTCTTTCCAGTTAAAGTATACACCAACTAGGCGTGTTTGTCACCACAGGTTACTCGTATTATGTGCACTGCTTGTTACCACATTTGTCTTTGTTGGTTTTGCTTAGTTTGAAATTCGATTCGTTTCCCAGCGCATCATTGTTTATTTACTGTACTTTTCAGTGATTTGTGTATCTTGCTCTAACCTGCCCAAAGTCAAGCTTAAGGAGAACATAGCATGGATGCAAGCACAACAGGCCCAGGACATAAATTCACAAGAGCATGAGCCTTCAAGGTGATTATAGGCTACTTGACGTTTGCTCGTATGAATAGGGCTACAATACTGGTTACAATTAGTTGAGACACTTCAGGCCAGCGCTTTTGTTTTCTTTTGTCTTTTTCCTTCTCGTGCTCTCCTATCAATGTTGTTTATCGCAATTCACACAGCAAATATTGTACCCAACATTAAGAAGGCAGGAAGACAGAATGTGTCCCAACTAATGTGCCTTGTACAGTGTATCAAAGGATTTTTGGCATGTACCCTATGTGAGTCTGCAGTGGCTGGAAAATTTCAGCAAAACGTGAGATCGTTTCCTTGTGATCATTACAATAAAGAACACTGGAGAGACTAAATGTACCGTCCTTGAATTAGGTACACGAAGAGGTTTTTTTGTGGATAATTTCCTGCAGTGGATAGTGCCGTCCAATTTATTTCATTGTACTTTTCGTGACACAATTCAAAAGGTCACCACAAAGGGTCCCCGTTTTTTCAATGGCTTTTGTGCTTAATCTTTTAGCATTTGCGATGAGAGAGGCGAAAGAAGTGAAAGAATGATAAAAACAAGTTTTGAAACCCGCAGCTTGAAGGCCTGTTTAGACCTGTGAGATTTTTAATTAGGGTTTTGTTCATGGTCACACTGCTACTCGCAAGAAAATGAATAATCCATTTTTATTTAACTAAGGGTGACCAGTTGAGTGTACACACGAATGACAACAGTAGTAGAGAGGGAGCTCGACAAATACCACCTTATTTCCAGTAATAACCTCGTAACCGTAATAACCTCGCTCTCTTAATTGGTTATTACGGTGGGAGGTTTAAAACACAAAAATAATGCTCTGGGAATAAGGTTGTATTTGTCTAACTTCTATATTACTACTGAACAAGGTGAAAAAACGGGAGCTTTGTGAGATAATTTACAAGGAGTATCTCGCCATAAAACTGAGGCAGCAAGTGGCTCTGGTCTGGGACGAGGTGCATGAGGCTCTTAAAGAGGCGCCTTTCGGCGAAGAACAAGGACGAATCGTAAATGTTTTGTTTTGTAGCGGAACTCCTTTGCGGCCAAAGGCCGCAAGAGTGGAGCCAAAAATTTATACTAAGAGGCATGCTGGCAATTTTTTATGGTCATGGCAAGCAGAATAGCTCGCGGGCATGTGCGCCGTACGTACAGTACTGTGCAAAAGCAATGAGAACGAATTTCGACGAATTTCGACGAAAAGCTTCGAAAACCTTCGAAAATGAGCGATATTTCGAACTAAACGAATTTTCGAATTTTCGAAGCTGCTATTGTTTTGCCGTTTGCGAAAAATCGCACTAATCCGCGAAAAGTCGGGCAAAATTTCGAACGCCATTTCGTCGACAGTAGCGAATTTTCACAACTAAATTCGAAGAGGGCTTTGAAATTTCGAAGACTGTTTCGAAAAGTGCTTAAAAAATTCGTAGACTGCTTCGAAATATCGAAGTGCTTGTGACCCGAACATCGTGACTGCTGCGTTACTCATTACTGAAATGCAATCCGCTAAGGTGTTCTTATGCAAATTTATTACACACCGCAGACAGTTACAGTTGCCTTCAAACGGGAAAATACTCCGTTTTTGAAGGCCCAATTTGTAATAAAGATTACTACTATGCGCCCAGTATTTCTTGGCAGTGTATTGCGTACGAAATTATATAATGTTTTAGCAAACATTAGACGTTGATGAGCGGGTCAGTAGAACTTTATTTGTTTTGCAAGCGTCACAGCAAATTTATAAAAAGTCATAGCTCCGGGTTTAAAAGGTCTATATAAAGATCATTGAAATGGGAAAACACTCCACATTTAGAGGCACAATTTGTAATAAGGATTACACAATGCGTCGAGTATTTCTCAGCACCATATTGCGAGCGAATGGTATATTTTTTTGCGTAAACATTAGCCACTGATGCACACGTCAGTAGCGCCTTTGTTTTGCAAGCGTCACTCCAGTTTTAAAAGACCTTTAAAGATGATTGAAACAGGAAAATACTAATCTCTAATAGAGATTACCACGATGCAGTATTTCTCGGTACCTTATTGCAAACGAATTCCAGTTTTTTCTTCACACTTGTGTACAAGCATGGTCACAGGTGAGAAGGAATATAAATATCCGAAGACTTTGAATAGAAAGCCACATATTAAGGTTTGCGAAAATATTTCCATTCATTACGCTGAAGTAGATATCACATAGTCATTAATCTTCGCAGAAAACGAAAAGAAAATCCGAACAAAACTCTGTGATCTAAAAGGTAATTCGAGACCTCAATTCTATCCACAGACACAAATACACCGTATGCAAATTTAGCATGATTTGCATGAATGACATTCTGTAACGCAATGAATAGTTCTCAAAGCCGTCAAGACAGCAAATTACCTTCTTAGCTGTGTTGGAAGGCATGGTGTTGCTTACATATTTCTGTGCTATTTCTTCGAGTATTACTGTTTTCTGGGAAATTAAAGTGGTAAAGATGCAAAGATCTTTGCCAATTCATCCACGAGACCATCAGACAATTGGCCGTGACCTCCTGCACGTGGTTCCATTGAACTTGTCACGTAAGTCTTGTTTTGTCTTCCCTGTCAAAGAAGAGTTCGCCCTGTTTGCCATAATTCTAGCTTTTGTACTTTGTTTCTATTTCTTGAATGGAATAAAACACTGAATTGAGTGAGTTGAGCCTGTATCACCGTATCAGAAATGGTGGAAATGATTGTTTACGTTTTGCTATGTGAGATCACATTTATCGGGCGTTTATCTTGAAGTCGGAAAGTTGGCGGATATTACATTTGAGTTGAAGCGAATTTTCTTCGATATTTCGCTGGTTTGAAAATTCGAAGAAGCGATTTTTCAATTAGCCTTGCGATTTTTCGCTTGCCTTGGCGAATTGTCGTCAAGATTTCGTTTAATTGTCGCGCGAACGCTTTGAAATATCGATCGAAAGTTCGGCGATATTTCGAAGAGATCAAAGCGCGAAATTCGTCGAAATTTGCTCTCATTACTTTTGCACAGTACTGTACGTACATACGTCGCATGTCATGACATTCTTACATGAGGCAAATTTTCGCCCAGCTTATTGCCAATGGCGTGTTAAACTGGACATTAGCTTCGCATTTTTTTCCTTGACTTTTCATGCTAATAGGTCCATTTATCTTTTATTACACTTTAATTTAAATGATATAATGAGAAAAATATGTCAGAAGAGCAGAGACAGAGGAAAAGAGAAGAAGATAGAGCAACAACGGGAAAGGATGAGAAACACCACTGAAGAACAGCGTCAAGCAGAACAGAAGCAAAAACGAGAAACACGAAGGAAAAGTAAGGTTACAGCAGAGCGAGAAATGCAAAAGACGGATGGTTCTGAAGAACAACGCCAGAGGAAAACTGAGAGACACCGACATAGAACTGTAAACATGTCGGGTACAGTTTTCTTGATTTTTATCAATTTGTGATTGGAAATTATTTTGCACCACCGAATAATTTACGTCTATGTTTTTGTATTTTATTTTACAGATGAACAAGGGGGAAGAAATCGTAATGGAGAGAGAGAACGGAGAAGAAATTTATGCCAAGTTAGAAGGTGTTCGGGTAAAATCAAATTCCGGGCTTTAGCAAAGTTTGTTTAACAAAAAAAAATGCACTATTACAAAAGGAAACTTTTCATCAAAACTTAAACCGCACCTTTTATGTCATTTAATACTACTCGTAGAAAGTGAAAAAAGAAAGAAAAAAAAACGAAGAAAAGGAACACAATTTGAGGGGGTAGTGCAAAGGTGATGGTATCATATTACAAGATTTCATATGGCCGCGTGCGTGGCCGAGAACGAGAGCACAATACCTTTTCAACATTAGACATGAAAAGATAGGCTAAAGAAACTCGACTGCCAGTCCCGAATGCCTATTAAGTGGAATAAAAATGTCAGAGAGGAGAAATATGGATTGCTTTGGCCATAGTAGAGGGGGACTGGTTGGGAAAGCCGGCAAACTTCAAAGGACGAGGCTATTGTTTCACGTTTGAGGTTCAAACAACAAGTCACGTGACAAGAACCATGCACAGCACTTTAACAAACATGGCGCACGACAGCGATCTCTTTCTATTCGGAGATGATTTTGACGCGATTTTAGAGATTCTGGAGACTGAAGATGATATCGAAGAACACTTTGAAGACACAGTAACTGAAGTAAGTAAAATAATCCCGTAAATGGCACGATAATTTGTAGAAGAACGCCGTGTGCTAGGAACAAAAACGTAGTAGTCCTAGTTGTCATCAAATGTAGATGTGCATTTGTAGATGTTAACTGTACTTGCAAGTAAACGATGTGAACTTTGTCTGGAATTTATACATCAATTTAAACTCCAAAATCTTTTGATTGTTGTTTTCTTCACTGTCCTGTAACACGCAAAATTCAACATTTCTTCTAGGTCCAGAAGGACAACATCGAATGTCAACACTGTCACAAAAGGTGCAAAAGCAAGAGTGGCTTAAAGCGACATGTAACTGCCAAACATAAAAATGTTGGAGAAAAGAACAATGTCACGAGCGAAGGAGACCATCGATACCAGCTAATGTCCGACGTTCTCGCAAGATTGATCAATGAAGCCAAACAACGACTGACAGAAAACAGAGCCTCCCCTAAGAATGTCAGAGAGGAGTTGAGGGATTACAACTTTACTGGAATCAGCGAAGAAACAGAGGAATTGTTGAACCTCCAAAATGCTTTCAAATGCTTGGCTAAAAAGAGAGATGGAGAAAAATTCTATTCAATGTTTTACTCTACTGTTCCCCTCAGGTCAACAAGCTATTTTGTTGGATTGTCAAGGAATGCTGCAACTTTGCTTTCCACTAAACTTGCTGACCACATCCTGTCCTACAGTAAGAAACAAGGGTGTACCAACTCTTCTACATCTGGTGCCAAGTTAACTGAGAAAGAAATGGCCGGATTACAATACATCGGAGGCTATGTGCTGAGCAAACTTCATCACAAGCTTGCTCAATTAAAATCTGGCGTGTCACCAGAAAGTCAACAGTCAATGTCAATACTCAAAGCTGGTAGAGAGGAATCTACTGATGCAAGTCAGAAGCTTGTGACCTGTCTAAGCCATGGTGGGTTATGGGGAATTACTAAGGCTGCAGAGAAAATATTTTTGCAGGCCGAAAAACACTTCAGGTCATCATGAATCAGATGGATCACAAAAGTAAAGCAAAGTATAGCTTTGGCAACAACATTCAAAGCTGGAAGTGACAATGCTAGCAAAGTGAATGACGAATCCCTTAATAATTGACATTGAGTATAATTACTATTCTGTTCACCCATTCTTTCTGTTCATTAATGTCACATGATGGTGCCTTTTATATCGAGTTTTTAGCGTCTATTTGTGCTCCCTTTGCGAAGTTTTGCTTTGTAGTCTCGGATATTGTTTTTATTTTGCTACTGATCGTCGTTGCGTTGTTGTAGTCTGAGCTTCGTGTGAGCATTTCTTTGGCTTAATTGTGCATTCAGATGGCTTCTTCCCTTCACCCTGTCCTTTTGCTTGGTCATTCGTTTGTTAGGAGGCTTAGTGAGGACCTTCGATCACAGTTCGATAAGCGGGCGGACGAGAATTTTAAGCTCTCGAATGATGCCACTGTTCATTTGCATGGCGTCGGCGGTCTTACTGTGAGAAGACTAGGTCCAGTGTAAACTTGGCGTTGTTTCTTCTCTTTCTCTGCATGCTGTTGTTTAGGAAATACCGGTAAGTACCAATGACCTTTCTGACCTTTTCTTACCGGAAATACCGGTAAGTACCAATGACCCCTTATTTACCAGACGGAGTCCGGGTTTCCCCTTGCATTACGAGGGACCCCACTTTTCGTGTCATTCTAACAATTTACTGTCAGCCATACAAAATCCCACCGCTGTGGATGCTAAACTTTCTAAAGAACTTGACGCTCAAAGGCTTGCTGGTCCTTTTTTCCAGTGTTTCGCGTATCCCCTCTGGGTTTAGTCCCCAAGAAAGTTGAAGGAGAATTCCGTTTAATTCACCACCTTTCATTTCCTAAGGGTTCATCATTGAATGATGGAATTTCGCCAGACCACACGAGTGTTTCCTGTGCCACCTGGAAGATGCCATTCAGCGTATCGGGACTGTAGGCCCGAGTTGTTTTCTGGCTAAGACAGATATTAAAAATGCTTTTTGGATTATTCCTATTCGCCCTCAGGATTATAATCTCCTTGGAATATGTTGGCGAGGATTATATTATTATGACTGGTGTATGCCTATGGGTTGCTCAAGCTCTTGTAAAACTTTTGAGACATTTTCGATCGCGATTGAATGGATTGCACAGAATAAGTTGCACATTACTCACATTTTACACTTGTTGGATGATTTCTTAATAATTTCTCCTAAGGATGACCTGTGTCAGAAACAATTAGATTTATTTTTGATGCTCTGTAGCTATTTGGGCATTCCCATGGCACCTGATAAAACAGTCGGCCCATCCCAAATTATTTCTTTTGCTGGCATTGAGTTCGATTCCATATTAACGGAGGCCCGGTTGCCACAAGAAAAGTTGGATAAGTGTCAAGCCCTTATTTCTGCATTTGTTAGGCGCCGTAAGGTCAGCCTGCAGGAGATTCAGTCTTTAACAGGATTACTGAATTTTGCCTGTTCAGTCGTTGTTCCCGGTCGGGCCTTTTTACGCCGTTTGATTGACCTTACACTTGGTGTTAATCGCCCTCACTTCCTAATTAGGTTGTATAGGGAGGTGAAAGCAGATTTGTTAGTTTGGCAAAAATTTCTTTCGGGTTTTAATGGTCGTTCATTTTTTCACTCGGAGGATTGGCATGATTCCCATCAACTCCAGCTGTATACCGATGCTTCTGGCACCCTTGGTTTTGGTGCTGTTTTTGGTAGAAATTGGTGTTATGGGGAATGGCCTGATAGCTGGCAGCATCGCAATATTGCTTATTTAGAATTTTATCCTATTGTGCTAAGCTTGCAACTGTGGGGACATGAGATGAAAAATTGCCGAGCTTTGTTCTTTACCGACAATGAGGCCTTAGTACATGTTATTAATAGACAGTCTTGTCGGGATGGAGACTTGATGTTCTTTGCACGTGAACTGGTGCTGGTGTGTTTGTGTCACAATGTGCACTTCAAAGCTAAGCATATTCCGGGTTTACACAACAAATTAGCTGATTCGTTGTCTCGGTTGCAATTGCAGACATTCAGGCAGCTGGCACCAGCTCACGTGCATCCATTCCCCACAGAGATCCCTCACCATCTACAGCCACTCAATTGGCATCGATAGCTTCGTTTCTGCTGCATTCAAGTCTTCAGCCCTCGTCTATTCCCACATATCAGCGTGCTTGGAAACTTTTTCATCGGTTCTATAATTCAGTATTTCAACACCCCTTTTTGGCACTTCCTATCTCACCATCTGCCATGGCCCTGTTTATAGCTTATTTGTATAATTCTAGTTATGCCTCATCCACTGTGAATACTTATATCTCAGCACTTGGCTATTGTCATAAACTAATGGGCCTTTCTGACCCCTCCAAAGTTTTTTTATGTCTCTCACATGCTTAAGGGGTATGGGAAAGTGGGCTTTCGCCTGGATTCTCATCTTCCCATTACACTTCCTATACTAGACAGACTTGTTGCTGCTGCATCTTCTCTTGAAGGTTCAGCATATCAAATAACTCAATTTCAAGCTATGTGCTCACTGGCTTTTTATGCCTTTTTATGCATTGGAGAAATTACCTCAGTTTCTAAGCAAGGCGCTCCTTCTCCTCTCCAACTTTATCAGCTCACCAAATTGTTGAATACTGCTGGCGAATTGACCCAATTTAAGGTGACATTTGGAAGTTGTAAACATAGTTATAATGAGCGCCCCTTTTCAGGGGTGGTTTCCCGTCACCCCCCTTCTTGTCCGATTGATTTATTGTCCAAGTATTTAGCTTTGCGAGGCTCTGGACCAGGCCCTATTTTTATTACAGTGGATGGGTTGCCTGTTTCTCGATCCAGTTTTTCTCAGTGCCTTTCAGCAGCTGTTCAGCTTTGCGGCCTGGCTCCTTCCCGTTATAAGGGCCATAGTTTTTGTATAGGGGCTGCCTCTCAAGCAGCAGATCGAGGTTGGACTGATGCTCAAATTCGTGCATTAGGTCGTTGCTTTCCAGAGAGATATAAGGGTACCTAGCCTCGTTTCCTAAAGGGCTAATACTTAATTTTATCACGTCCTTATTGCCTGCAGTTAGCATGGGCGGCTGCTTCTCTAGGCTACCATGAGCATGTTGTAGAATAAGTTAACTTCATGTAGGGGGCATCAGGGCAGGTTACGTTAGCATGGGCGGCTATCCCACCTTGTTGCCTTCATGTACTGTTGGCCTGGGTACACGTACGTAGGGTTAACACGAGCAAGTTTTATAGTAATTTAATTTCTTTTTCAGACATGTAGGGGGCAACAGGGCGGGTTAAGTTAGCATGGGCGGCTATCCCACCTTGTTGCCCCTCATGTACTGTTGGCCTGGATACACGTACGTAGGGTTAACATGTGCAAGTTTTATAGTAATTTAATTTCTTTTTTAGTCACGTAGGGGGCAACAGGGTGGGCTAAGTTAGCAGGGGCGGCTGTCCCAACTTGTTGTCCCTCATGTAATTTGTTGGCCTGGGTGCATGTCCATATTTAATCGGGTATAATTCCAGTCAGAGGTGGCATGCCAGGTTAAGTTAGCATGAGTGACTGTCCCGCAGTGTCACTTTAGATTGTATGGATTGGTTTCGATTAGCGTAGCTTTAATAATGATGTCTTGGTGAGTGCAGTTAGCATGGGCGACTGCTTCTCTAGGCTTCTCTTGAGTCATAAGTGCAAATTGAAAATGCTTGTCTATTTTTATTTGGGGCACCAGTGTGGGTGCAGTTTGCATGGGCGACTGTATCCCAGCTTGTTGGCCACTCGATCAATCAGTACCAATGTTTAGGATTAGTTTCATTTTTGCTGCTTCCAGTTTAAGGCATTAGGATTAAATTATCATTATTATTATTGAGGCATTGCTATAAGATTCTCATTAAGTTCTCTGTTACTTTTTCAACCATGTGGCTTCAGTTTGCATGGGCGGCTGTTGCCTTATCGGTTAAATTTTTATCTTGGCTATCAGCCTTGAGGGTGCCTTGTTTGTTGTGCTGCTCTTGCCTGGGGTGGGGCAGCATACGTTATCATATGCTTTTGGCGATTTTAGTGCCCACACCTTTACTGGGCCAAACTACTTCTGAAAGATTGTTAAGGAAATTTGATGTTTAAATAAAAGCGGCTATGGGCCTTTGCCCATAGCCATATTAGTCCAATCATTTGATGTGCTTTATTGAAGCCCAGTAAACAGAGCTCAGGCAAGGCAGCACTGGGGGGTGTTCTTTTGGGGTAAAGAAAGAAAACAGGAACCATGTGTGTAATTTATTCATTTCATTAGGCAAATAACACAAATTAATCTACATTTGATCACCACTGGAGATAAGTTATTCTCTTAATATTGAAATCATATTTGATCTTGTGGTTATTTTTGTCCAAGGAAAATGTGAAATGAACTGGCCCATAGAAATGGAACTGATTTCAAATCTAAATTGTGTTATTTACCCAATGGAATGAATAATTCAATAAGATCACCACTCAGAAAAACATCTTGCTACGAATTAGAGGAGGAAGAAACGGGTATGCTTAAGCATATTTTATACGATAAATATATGTATCTGATGTGGTTCAATTTTTTCTTTGGTTTAACATTTCTCAAACCAGCTTAATTTTGATTTTCCTTTGTCTCAGATCTGTTACCATAATCTGAGACACAAGGAAAACAAAAATTAAACTGGTTTGAAAAATTTTAATCCAAAGAAAAATCATTGCGCAGAATGGCCGGACATTCGTGCATATTTATGAGCTACAATGGCGAGTAATTCAAGCGTGAGCGCCCCAACCTTCCCCACAATAAGAAAGGGTCGATTTTGGTTAAGTAGGCTGACAAAAATTGTCATTTTGCAGTCGTTAGACATTGGTTTTCAAGTTTCAAAGAGCTGATTTTGGAAGAAGAAAGATATGAATGAGAATAAGTTGTAGACTTTTGGCTCTCAAAACTGTGCTTTTTCTCGCATTTCTAGTATGGGAAACGGCACTCATTAAGATTCGATGCTAATTTTTGAACGAAATAAGTAGCAATCTTCGTATCAAAGAGCGGATTATTGAAGATACAAGTCTTCCCTTCTTAAGAATCCTATATTTATCGAAATTCGAGCAATAAAAGTTGTAGACTTTTGCGATTGAAAATCTGAGGTTCAAAGCTTGCACACCTTCCAAGTGAAGTCTTTGTTCTTCGGTATGAAAATGGTTACCACGAATTAACAATAGGTTAGACTATTGTATTCAGAATGCACTCATCTGTAAACTAGAGGCCATTATATTGCTAATCATGAGCGAGCACAAGGAGAAATAGACTACGCGCAAAATTTGAACAAAACTAACACTCGCAGGTCGCGCGTGAAAACAGGACTGAAAAGGAAAAGCAAAAATGAGCGATAAAATCTTAAATGATCTAGACCAGGAGCTCTCTTTAGAGCTCATAGAACCCGTGGTCCTGGTCCAAGGAAATTCAAAGCCTCAAGAAATGGTTTCTGTTCAGTCGCTGCATGCAATAATCATTGTCTTCATTTTGTCTTCATTGTCTTCATTTAAGGCAAAGCTTAAAACTTTTTAAATTATGCCCTATCTAATTTGCAGGGCCCCACTGAAAACCGCCAAGGCGAGTGGGCTCCCTGGTTAAATGTTATTATTATTATTATTATTATTATTATTATTATATTGTAATAGATGCAATCACAGAATCACTTGTGTGTCGCATATCCTTATGTTCGCTACGATCGTTGACCATGATCAAGCTTTAGATTTTTGGCTCTCAAACAAGCGAAATGCTAAATTTATTTACGACACAGTCATCTCGCCCACGCAGTGATGATTCGACATGGCTCTCTTTCTGTGTTGTAACTTTTGCCCAGACAAAACCACTCTAAAATGCCCAGCAATACCGGATCAGAATGGAAAACTGTTTCAGGAAATGTTCTTCTTGAAATATGCACATATGTTCGATTTTATGAAACAAAAGGCGAAACAATAGCGCACTTCGTCTATTGTTTAGTTTGCCACCTACATCATGATAATGAGCATCGCTGTGCGTTCATGGCAACCAATGAATGAAGCTCTTTCTGAGCGTCTATGAATAATAACGCGCAATATGACAGATCTTCAAACTTTCTTGAACTGGAAGGAAATGTCCCGAGAACAATAGGCATTCTGTGCGATGATTGAAACCACAACATATCCAAGTAACAGAGATTTGTTTGTGGGTTCCACAACCTCTAGCTAGCCCTTTTTGCAATAATGATCGAGGCACTTACCCCCTGGTATGAAACATTGTGAAGTACCATTATGGAAGCTGTACCAGAATTTTACAATATTAAATGCCCATGTAATGCTATCCTGAATGCTAAGGAGAAACAAATTGGATTGAGAAAGCCAGAGATGCTATCAACCCATATGTTTCAATTGTACATAGCTAATTCCTTTGATCTCTTTTCAGCTCTCCCAGATGGAACTGCAAGAATAATTGTGTGACTCATAATGCCATACGTGTGGCCGACATACCAAGATCACAGCTAACTTCTTCTCTCAGAGCTTTGAGCTTTGGGCTTAAAAAGCACAGAAGAAATTAAAACAGGATTGATTCATGCTGTAGCACAAGGCCTGTTGGACCAAGGCTATATAAGGTTTTTGGAAGGCTAATGCAAATGCTTCAAGAGACAATGATAAGAAAATGAAGCCATTTTAAAACTTTTTGGTCTTTAATGTTAACGAATATCAACTGCGAAACTTATTGACCCTGCAGAGGCAAACAGAAAACTTGTAGCACTCTGTTTAAAATTACAATGTGAAGTAAAAAGTAACATTGACCTTACCTAATATAGTATTTAATATCTTTTACAAGAGACTAACCATAAGTTGAAATTTTTGCATATATGTCTAGCTTGGTCGTTGCCACTATTATCACAGCATAAAAAGCTTAAACCTTGACATTAATTTAAGTGCATTATTTTGTAGATGTTCGTTTTGGTCAAAAACATAACAAACTTTACCTATCATTATGGTGCCAAATGCTATTGTTCCACTCGCAGTACCAATGCAGCTATGGTGTTTGAAACCTTTTCCATTGATTGACCATGGCTTTGGAAGAAAACTCCTTTAAATCTTGTTGTATTTGTATTTTCCTTATTTGGGCATTAAAGGCTTCATGCTGTACATGGCCGGATTATGTGGTAATTTTGTCATTTTCTGGTACAATTGTTTACTAGCATTTTATAACTATGTCTTGATGCACACTTCTTGACATCTCCAAGAATGCCGACAGTTTATGTAATTCTATTTTTGTGCTTTACATTTTCCACTGTTTTGTTCTTAGATAATTCACATCTTCAATGGTAAGGATTATTTGCCAGCCACCAACAACCATGGAATTTTATTAATTCATTTTAATGGAAAAGTGAAAAAAAAAACGTGGATGAAAAAAGCCTCTTTCCCAACAATGCTTTGTAAAACTACCATTGATGATAATTTGATTCTAACCAAGTAAGGAATGCACAATACAATAACCATTAATGTATGGCTTTGCCAAGAAAACATTAATGGAGTTCTTTTAATGGGAATTGGGAAGTTCCCAAGAGTAGTTATTTACAATAACAAGAATGTTAAGCAACAGAATACCAAACATGGTTCTTCTGCTTCTCATTCATGTTTAAGGGATATTTTACATGGGGTTTTAATGAATATACCGGTAACCATCTATGGTAATTTTACAGAAACCACGAGTGGGATTTCCTGTCAACATTTATGTTAATCGATAAAGAAAACATTAACGGGAGATGTCCAACTTTGTCATTAACGGTTTTTTCCTCATGGGAAATTTGAAAATTCCCATCTATTTTACCCTTGATGTTTTTTTTTTTATTTTTTCCTGTGTTACGTACACACACATATTGCGCACCCACAACAGGCATTGCCCCAACAGTCAGGAACTAGCACACTATTACCCACACATGTCCACCAACAAACGATGACTCCACTACACACAGTTAACAAAACACCATCACACACCCACAATGCACACAACCTGCAGACAAAGCCACTTCACTCTGGAAATGGAACACCATCACACACACATCCATACCAGCGGCACACAACAGTAAAACCTGCTGGCAAAAGAACATCAGAGCCCACACAACCAAGCATGCTGCTGCAGACTGGTAACCGAACACCACTTCAAACACTGGATGCAAACACCAATCCTACCAGAACTTTCCATGACACACCCCTGTCGTCTTTTAATGCATTCTCACCACCAAATCAGGAGCCACAGAAGAAGGGAGAGTATGTATCCCTGCTGGAGGATGACTCTTCCAATGAGCATTTTGAAATGAGTCCTCCCACCGCAGCTGAAAACCACAATAAAAGCGAAAAGTGGGAGTCTTTTGCCAGACACTTCACTGCAGAGTTTGAAGCTCTGAAGGGAGAAGTGGAAATGCTCCGAACAGAAGTCCGGCAGCTTAAAATGATACTCAGAGAAGCAAAGGTAACCTCAATAGCAAGCCACTTACTATAACTTTAAAAAACACAAACAATATTCTTAACTTGAAACATTATCCAGCAAATGCCTTTTTCACCACTATCAGTCACATTTAATGGTACATTAACCTCCAACAAATCAAAAAGAACTTTTGATTCTGCCAATCACAGACCTTTTGTCCATGCTGAGCTAAAAATAAATATTTGTTTTCTTAGGCTTCTGAGCGAGGTTAGTTACACAATATATACACATACATGCATTTAGGCAACGCCATCATATTAGTCTCTGTCAGAATTTTGTATAAGAAACTCCACAACCATAAAGGCAAAACTTGATAGGGAACTTAGCCACAACCTACAGTAATCATTGCTTTACCTTTTTCCTTGTGTACCTCAAAGGAGAGGAAAGAGAATGACAATGAGTCTCAAGAAGGCACAATGGTAAGCTGATTGTTTATCATCATCATCAACATCGTCATTTGCATGGATTCTTGAATTCTTGAAGGTTGAAAATGAGTTGAATGTTTGTAGGCCTTTTAGAACGTGAGATCCTTATGCTTTTTACAATTTGCGAGTGACAGCTTTTAGTCAGATCTATAGGTGATTTGCACCCATGCGAGTGACCACATTTGTGAGTTAAAGAATGATTTTGGGTTGAAAATAAGTTGATTATATTTCTAGGTTTTTCTAGAATGTGACATCTTTATGCTTTCCCGTACGAAAATTTATGGCCTGACACAAGCGAAATTCCAGCCAGACAAATGTCCCGCTAAACAGAGAGAATTGAGCGAGAAAAAACTCAGCGAAAAAACTCGCGTTCTATGCTCGTGAATATTCATTTTCCAAACTACCATATTTGGAAACCCCTCGCTCCAGTCTACGATTTTTGCTTCCGTTGAAAATTGAAGTTTGAAGTTATAAGCGATACAAATGCGCAGTTGATTCAAAACTCAATCACTGGTTACCATAAAAATCAAGAAAGAACGAGAAAAAAAAAACCAGAAAGGAAAAAAGGGAAAATAATCGATCACATGACTAGCCTGTTCCAGGCGTTCAGATAGTGCAGCGCGAGCGGAAAAGAAAGCGAGCGAAAGAGCGGGGAAAAAACGAGGGGAGCAGGGCGGGAAAAGGAGGAGAGACTAGGGAAGAAGACGTCGTTTTTTCTCCGCTCTTTCGCTCGCTTTATTTTTCGCTCGCGCTCCACTATCTGAATGCCTGGAACAGGCTATCACATGACTGAAAGAAAAAGGCGCCAAAACCGTGTTGCACCGTTTCTTTGCAAACCGGAATGGATCAATGAAACTGCTCCGAATTGAACATCCGAAAATAATTTTTTGAAAAAGTTTTGATTGGCTCTAAAATGTGGTACAGGTTTGACGTTTCCTGAAAAATTGTTGTATTCATCGTCCAAAGTGGATTAAAGCTACAGTATGATTTCAGCATTGAAGATGGAGAGTGTAAAAGTAACACAAAACGTAGCGGTTACAGGTGCAGAGACCGCGGACGGAATGTGTCAAAACAACAATGAATCAAACAGTCAACTTATTTTGCATAACACTCTCTTTATTTGAACATTTGGAGTTGCTTGAACTTAGAGATGCATCAACTGCAGGTAAAACGATGTTATTTTGTGTAGTAAGCTTATAAAGCCCAAAAAATGTCGTCCTTTCAGTTAATTATTTAGCTAGATTTTGTAGCAAACATATTAACAATGCAAAATGTGTGACATGTGACACTTAAATATTATTTAAAAACGGTTCTCTTCAATTTTATTGTGTTAAATATTTTTGTATCATGTCTTGACATTTTGGTGTCAAATGTTTTCCGTGGCGGTAAAACCTACCTTTTGTGAACATTTCTTCATAGTACCACGGTGAAAGAAATCGTAAACACAACGCTAGACTAGTTTGGTTTGGTTTCGCAGTCTGATCTACTTCTAACCCCAGCGGTTTGCTCGATGTTGTTGCAATTACCAATTTTGTTGCCTGCAAAATTTCCTGCTCGGTCTTCGAAACCAGTATTTCTTTTCGCTTTGTCGTTCTGACGTTTGAAAGCTTTGTCAGCTTGTTTTTACCCGGTTTGTCAGCCATTCTTTGAGTAAGCGGGCGAACTTGGTGTGAAATTACGTCACCTCGTTCACGAAATTGATTGGTCAGTTCTCTTTCTCCTTATGTTTCAAATATGGTACTTGCGAAAATGAATAATTACGAGCATCAGTCAAAACCTACATATGCGAGTTACACGTTTCAAGTCCTTATGAGTTTCTGCCTGGACTTGATATTTTTACGGTACAGAGCTTGAAGGAAACTACAATTATTTCTCATGATCAATGTCAAACTCAGCAGTAAAAATGTAGATAATCATGTGCCACTGATAATTATAATTTTCAAGGACACATTGCTCACCTCAGTATTTGTGGTCAGTTCTTCCATATTCTTTCCCTTGTGGAAAAATGGACTTAAATACAATTCGAGAGTGACTTCAATTTGCAGCAATTTGTAGCAGATCAAAGAACCTAAATTTAGCGTGGCGAACATTATCCTTTGGAGCCAATCTGACAGAGCAGACATTTACAAAACGGCTTCAGATCTTCGCTCCAGGAAAGCAAAACATTAAAATCGTTTGCCAACTGAACTGCATAAGTACTTCACGCTAAAACTGTCTGCGCTTTTCTACGTTGTAAGTCAAATAACCAACGGTCGAGAATGTTTTCACGTCAATTTTGTAATGCGATCGGGCAGGATAACAAGAAAACAATCGTTTCACAAAAGTTGGCCAATTACATTTACGCCTCAGCTGTCCCAAGGGAACTTTGCGATAAAATCCGATGCACGCCTGTCGCGAAATGTGGAGTAATGGTGCTTTATTCGCCGAAACTGTGCAGAATCTTCCACTTGGAAAAATATTTTTTCAGTGCATTGTCATAAAATAAAACACATATAACGGATAGCCGTTGGCACAAAAATGGACCGTAATATGAAACCAGTGAGACTGAATCGTTCCGGATCAGTCGGATAACTACAAAATCTAAGCTTAAATCGTGGTGAGTTTTGGCTCGTGTTCAGTCCGTTATATGTTGTATTGAGAAAGATGTAATGAAATAATGAATCCTAATTAATTTCAGGTTTGAGTTCGTAAACAAAACACATTAGATGTTGGGCTTTTGTTACGTTTCTCACTAATTCAGGCTAGAGTTAGGCTTGAATAAGACTTTGTCAAGCCAGACATTTTCGTACGGGAAGCACTCAGACCAGATATACATGTATAATCAACAAATGTCTCTTTATCTTTGTCTCGTTGATTCTGACCGCATTCTCGCTCGTAATACAGCCCAACAAATGTCTCGTTGAGTTTTACGTAGCTTTTCAATAATGATAAGTTTAGTCTCGCCCTGTCACGTTCAAATCTAGCCAAATTCCCGCTCGGACAGTAGCAAGACAAATGTCTCGTTCTCGTTGCAAAGCGAGACAAATTTCGTGTCTCGCTTTGTCCCGTTCCATTCTCGCCACGAAAAAGGCTTTCTGGCCAGAATCAGGCTGGATTCTTGCCGTGTCTGGCTGTAAATTTTCGTACGGGTTGTACAGTTTGCGAGTGACGACTTTTAGTCAGATCTTGAAGTTGACCTGTACCTCTGCAAGTGAGCACATTCGCGGGTTAAAGATTGATTTCGGGTTGAAAAATTATTATTATTATTATTCTTATTATTATTATTATCATCTTACACAGTTCTGACTGTAGGATGAGAAAGAATCCTAACAACAAGATCGTTGCAAATGAAAAATTATCTAAGTTTAAGAGCCTGAAATCTAACTAGGTTTATAAATTAGGCTCCTGTTGAACAACAGTCTCATTTTATTTATTTATTGAATTTTGAATTAAATCACAGTTTTTCAAAAACAAATACAAACAGGCTCTGCTTGCTGCATTTACTTTATCCCCATTTTTGTGTCCTGTGATGGCCACAGTACCCCCAACTGCTTGTAAAAAGGAAGTTTCATACAACATATAAAAGTAATGTTTAGGACTTTGCCTGATTTTTACTTAGTATGGAAGTGGTCATTCACTTGTGTTGGCACCAAACGATTAATTTGTTTCTATTCACTGCAGGAACATCTGATGAAGGTCGTTAAGGTCTCGCTAACACAACCCTGGCCTTTGAGGGCCTAAAATTCATACTACACCACCTCTTCAGTGAGGAGGCACTTAGAGTTGCTGGTGGGGCAAGTACCGCCCTGGACAAAGAAAAATTAAACATTGTTTATTGTAGGTCAGTGTTTTTTTTTTTGCAACAAAATACCAAAAATACCTGGCTTTAGCTTACAAGTCATCAAGCTTCTAATGGCCAGCTTTTAATTGGCTGGATTTTTAACCTATATCTTTTCTTACCTGGAACACTACATGTGACTGTATAAACACAAAAGTTGGCTTGTAATCAACAACAAAGATTAATGCTGGCCTATTCAAACTACTATATTAGTACCTCAGATCAAGGGTAGTACAGTTCCTTTTGAGGGCCTGAGATGGTTTAAGGCTTGATTATCAGTCCAGGAAAATTACAAATGAATTTGCATTGCTCCAATAGGTTTGATGGAGAAGAAATACCACATTTCTAAGCCCGATGTGGACAAGTGGAGCTGCCGCCAACAAAGGAAACTGTGAGATCAGTATAAAAGAAATTTCAATAATTGATTTTTTAGATAATTAATATAATTCTTCATTTTATGGACTATTTCAGTTCTTGTTAATGTTCAGAAAAAATTATTTTGAAAGAGCTTTACATTGTTATATTTCATAAAAACAATAATTTATTTTTGGTCTGAAAAAGGTTAATCAAGAGAGGTTATACATTAAAATTTCTTTCAAACAGTAGCATCTGTACACTCATACAATACTAGGCTTGCTTCTAAATCGACCTATTACATCAATACCATCAAAACAAACTATGGTAAATTCAACATTCGCTTTGCAGCTGTAAAAGTTTGGAATCACCTTGATGAAAGCATTAAATACCTCCCCCTTAAAACGTTTAAAAACAAAGTCAAGCTAAACATCTTACAGTCTTACTGTTCATGAGTTTTCAACTGGTAGTTGTTTATTTATTTTATTTATTTATTTATTAATTTATTTATTTTTATTCATTTATTTTCTTTATTTCTTCTTTTCGTCTTTTTTTAATTGACTAATTAATTGCTTTCACCAAGCTTTAGTGCCAACCTACCTCTGTACTTAAACATCACTTAGTTTTACTCAGCTCGATTAGCTTTATAGTTATCCTGAGTAAACATTACCTATTTTTGTATTAATATATTATATTGTAAAGTTTAACTTTTTTTCCTTTTCTATTTGGTAATAAAGCTTGTTGTTGTTGTTGTTACTAGATCAAGACTTCATGACTATATTGGAGATTATAAAATTTTAAGCTATTTCAACAGTTTGCTTTTTACAGAAGTTAATTGAAAGACATTCAGTGCACTTTTTATGAAATCGATCCTTTATTATAATCTGTCCTTCACTTCTGAATTATGCATGAGATCCGTAATCGATGCTATTCTCATGAATTCCCAGAAATTCAGATTTGTTCTTTCAATTTTATTATTTTTACTCAGATTCCTAGGATTTCCTAACAATTCCTAAGAATTTTTTCCAAGCTAATCTAAGAGCAACCAAAGCTTGGAATTCCTAAGAATTCCGTGTTCCAATTACCGTGAAAATTGACACCTTCATTCCTAAGAATTCCTAGGAATCCCAGTTTCATTCTGAAGTGTAGCAGCTTTTGAAGGCTTCTGTGATTGGTTTACATACTTTGCACGTAATCTATGGGTATCAGGAGGATATCATTGGCTAAATCTCATAACATTGTTCGTGATTGGCTATTGGGTTTCACACATCACACTGCAAACCACGCTTCATAGTCGGTCATGTCGGGAGTTATCATAATCATCGAATCCTCACGAGTTACTATAGCATTTTATATCAACTGTTGTCAAGTAAAAGGCTGTGTGAAAGTGTGGATCTGCCTCTACATCGTTCTGCAGAGCATTACCAGACCCAATGTTATGAGATTTAGCGAATGATATCCTCCCAATCCCCCCCGATACCCATAAATAGTATGTAAGCCAATCACAGAGAAGCTTTCGAAAGCTGCTACACAGGGTTTGTTTCTTTTTAAAAAGTCCTGCTTTTAACTTTCTAATGTAAATTATGAATTGCTATTTTTATTTTTGGGCAATTTCTTTACTGTAAGCGCATTGAGATTTTTAAAACATGCAATGGAAACTTTTAATTATTATTATTTTTTTAAGGATCTTGAAATTTTTACAACACTCCAATTGTCAATTATTCTGATTTTTGTTAAAACTTTGCTTTAAACTTCAGGGATTTGAGTTGGGAAAACGTCTGACTGTGGCAGCTAACAGCCAAAACAGCAAGGCTTCCATTCAGCCACAGGGTGTTGATTTATGTACTCCGTCAACATCAGGAACCAATGATATACAAAGTTAGTACAAAAAAGTTATGCTTGCAAGCAATAATTATGATAATTTCAAATTAAACCACTCAAGGCAAATTTATGCCGTCTGGGGTGTCCATGTGATATCCAGAGTGCACAATAGATACCTTAAATGTTGTATGAGTAGAAATACAAAATCATCAATAACTGATTAAATTTATTTTTAATCATATTAATAAATCACCAGTCTATTTTCGTACTATATCACTGCTGTTAACCTGAAGCAAAGGGGACCGGAACCAAAAAAAATTGATTTTGAACATTGCAGTCAATCCGTTGATAGTCAGCTTTGTGTTATGTCTGCTCCCTCTGCCTCAGAGGGCAAGGTATTTAAACAATATTTTAAAACTAGTGTATTGCCATAATTATAAATGGTGTCATTTGTATGTTCCAGCTGGTAGACCAAGGAAGACTATTCCCAGAGGGGACATTTGGAGTTTTACCACGACATAAAAAAGTAAGTAAATGTAGATTTTGATGTTTTGACTTAAATTAAAAGTCATGAAAAAACATGCACTAAATAGTTTCAATTAAATCCATCCAGATAAAAATGCATCAGAGCCTGGCACGAAGGGAAAAGATTGTGACAAAAGTTCTGTCTGCTCTTCAGGCAGAAAAGTCAATCGGAAAGGGAATTGGTCGGGGGAGTGGGTGCAATGTGATGAGTGTGACGAGTGGATTCACGAGTGAGTGGTACTTAATTCAGAGTTTGATAATTTTTCAGGCATTAATTAATATTTTTATTAACATGCCTTGTAAATATACATAAAAAAAAAGATAATGCGAAGCGGCAGTTAGCAGACAGTCCCAAGTTAAACAAATAATATATCAAAGATGGTTTTTAAGACGTCACGCTTGCACATTTTCCAAGAGTATAATTACAAGCCCACAGGGGAAAGAGAGGATGTAAACAATGCCTGCTTTTCGTTACCTTTTTTTAACACCTCTTTAAATTGCTTTGCTGCTGTAACAGTTAGGGATATTTCGGGAAAATGCATGTTCTTGACATAAAAATCATGTTCCAAGTAATACTAATATTTCATCATTATTGATTTTTCGCATTTTCTGTGTCTTGCAGGGAATGTGCCAAATTGAAAACATTACCGAAAGAAACAGAACCATTTGTTTGCAGCAAATGCAAGCAAAACAAATAGGACATCTGAATGGCTCTATGCGCTATAACACCAGACTGATGTTAACTTTGTTTTCTTATTTTTGTCACCTAGCAAAATTTGAGCTTAATCAGATGAAATACGGTATGCAAATTTACATCTTCCTAGGTTGCAGCTTCAGACGTTATGCTGGCCCAGCACAGTTGTACCTTTTCAAACAGGGTATCCCAAAAATAAGCCATGTTGGCATTGCAAGGCATTTGCATATCATAATTAGGCTGGTCATTATAGAATCAATAACCTGTTCAAATTCCCTTCATTTCCCATAAACCGTTGGTCACTGTTTACTAGAACATGCTGTCAAAGGATGGAGTGAGAGCCACCACAAAGATAACTGTTTCCATGTACATAAGATGAAACACGTACTTTCATTTTTTTACTTGCTTTGAACAAACTCTACAACCATAAATTAGACATGCTTGTTAATTACCCCCACACCAGTAACATTTTAAATTTAATTCATTGTGTTATGCACGGAAAATATTAAAACTCAAATGAATAACATTTGCTTCATCCTCTTCCTTGGTTGTTTATTGTTTCCCATTCTGCTGAATTTCAACTTCAACCTTACAAAAGCTGCTATTACAGTAAAAATACTAAAGTTTCCTCATTCCAAAGCCTGTGGAGCTGGCAGTTTTGTTGTCGTGGTGATGCTAAATTCACGCGTGGCCTTGCCACGAGGGGAATGGAGAGGGAAAGAGAGAAACCTTCCTCCTTCGTGGTTCGTTCACACTGCCCTACCGTACATGTATTCAGCATTGTGCGCCCAAGAATAAAACTGCCAGCTACACAGGCCACTCACTTCACAGCAACAAACGTAATACAAGGAAGGAAATCTCATAGACGTGTCATTACAATGAATCATTTGTTTCTGAAAAATAACACCAATCATTCACTACAAAGACAATAAATGTAATAGCAAATTGAAAAAAAAAATCCTTTGCAACAAGATTTAAGCCTTTACAGGTCTGTGCTCTAGCAGTGCCTGTGTGCCACAGGCCACTAACTTTTGTCTCCCGGCGACAAGAAAAACTTAGTTTTTGGACACAGCTTAACTGCTGGGCACCTTAAATTTTATAGTTGGACTCTCTTTGGGCTCGCTATGATAACTCTTAGAGCACAGCCCTGCTTTGAGAACACTAAAATAAATGTTGTAGTTCAAATATCTTTATCCTTGGTTCAATTTTGATTTTCCACTGTTCTTTTCTAAGCTAATGTATGATAATAAATATCAAACAAAGGAAAATCAAAATTGAACCAAGGATAAAATAGAACAACAACATAGACAGCTGGCAATTTTTTAAATCTGATTATTACACTTCATGCACACCCACTTGTGCACTTATTCCTGCACTTACAAAGTATGTTAACAATGCAATTCAACTGATGACAAACACTTTTTGGAATAATGTTGTTCTGCACTCAGCAAAACGTTTGCTCTGCTTAACACAAATTTTCTTGAGGTACAGCTTGACTACTTAAGATTTAAATACTATTCGAATTTCATACATCTACTTAAAATTGTGATCCAAACTTTTGCTAACTATTGTGCAACTATGTTTTTGCATGACCATAAAATAACATCCTGAGCTATAGAAACATTACTTCGTATTGGAATTAACTGCTAAATTAATTAGGTGAACAGCTTAAATTAAGTCCACAAAATAACTATGAGGACAAGTACGGCACAAATTGAAAATGCATAAATTTATCCCTAACAATTTTACCCATGCCTTGAGAATTTTTCTTAAGAGTCAACAGCTGACTATGTACAATCTGCTCATTGTGATAAAAGTCCATCAAGTAGTTGTAAAGAAAATGGGCTCCAAAATTCTGGACACAATCAGCCAATCAGAAGACACCTTATGAGCGCTGCCACATGCTTCATTTTGCAAAGGACTAGCTGGAGGTAAACATCTAAGTGTTTGTGCCTAAGTAAACTAGATGGCACACTTTTACTGATAAATGGATGACTTGAAAACCAGTAAAAGTACCCACACAAAGCCTCGAAAACAGTCTTGGAACTTCCGTCAAACGACGGCAAAGTTTCAGTATCATCATCTGTATCACTGTCAACATCGCTGGCGCTATCCTCATCACTCGCAATTAGACCTTATTTCTTCGTCTTCCTGCTGAAAAGGCTCATTGGATGAATCAGATTGAATGGGAAACTACTGGCTGCAAGCAGACCTCGAGGAAGAATCTAACCATTCACTGGAAGAATCTTTGGACAATTCTTGATAATCATGATCCACCAAGCTAGCCATGTTACTAAAAATGGACTTGTGTCAGTGCGCCTTTTTCACTGAACACAAAAATCCCTTGCATAGATGACACTCGCATGGTGCAAGCGCTACTTTCCTTTCTCTATCCTTTCACTTTTGTTTGTTTTTTAGCACAGAAAGCATGACTCAGTCAGCGACAAAACAACAATAACCACCATCCGATTGATAGAGATTGAAGAACAACTGTTGAACGAAGAACCCTGGGGACAAAGTCATTGGTTCGACCAATCCGTTTCAGCAAAATGCACTACGTGTTGTCCATCACGTGATAGTCCTCAAGCATGCGAGCACGCTTTGATTTGTCTCGTGAATTGTCATTTTGAAGTGAGTTCTTTGTTTTGGTATTGAAAATCATGTCTTCACCGACCATTGAGATGTTAAATGCTATTATCACGCAACTGAGCCAAAAAATCAACAATACAAGGCTGGCATGGGGTGCGCTCACCAAGCAGACGCAGCCATAACTGACAATCAAGAAGTGTTATTCGACATTGACCGGTGAACAGCAGAGGAATTCACTGTAGAGCAACTTTTGCAGAAGCAAAAGAAAACTGAGAAAGCTACTCAACCACAACAAACTTTTACAGTTAAGTATCTACGCTTTTTTAATTTTACCAGTCGCTGTAGTCTTCTCGTTTTAAAATTTGCACAACAGAAAAAACATTAAACAAACAAGGCAGCTACTAGTTTCTAGCCTGCAAAAAACCACCACGTTTAAGAAAGAAGCCAGATGGTCTAAAATCTGTTATTCATCATGCAAAATGGTGGGAATTTTGCTTGTCTTCTTTCAGGCGTTTTTTGAGATTTCATGATCACTTCAGCTTATTAGCAACTTTTGGTCATTCAAATAAGCTCAAATCTTAAGGTTATATTTATCCGGTTAAAAAATATTTTAGATAGACATGTATACATCAGATACTGGATTACTGAGGCTAACCCAAACTGCTGAATTACATGGATCATGAACGTTTTGTTAACCGGAAATGTCTTACGTCTCATTGATTTATTGTTGTGTTGATTTGTACATCCGCAAATGTACTTCATGTGATTTGATTGACAGTTTTTGCACATGATTGAACGTTTTGGATCAGATAACACATATTGTAAAAAATTGAATGTACTGGAGATTAAACAACTTCGATTGAAGTTTATCTGCGTTTATTCGATTTATGACTACATGGCACCCGGCGTGGGCCATGAACCGACGATATGCTAGCAATGACCGAAGAAGATCTTCCTTGACTGCGCACCCGCCACGCAGGGAACAGAAGTGTGGTGACAAAACTTACCAGTGAAGTCAAAGTAATTTTACAGAAGGCTGAGTTCGATACGCAAACAAGGGATTGATCGCAGAGGATCAACATAATGCTAAACGAGAAGAAAACGCTGATAAATCAACTCCACAATCAAATTGTAGCCCTTTGCAAGGTAGAAGAAATCGACAAAGAAATCGAAGAGGCAGAGGAATTGAAAATGCATGTCATGGACATGAGAGCGGACATTCTGACATGCCTCTACATACAACGAAAGCTAATCTGGGAGCAAGCTCTGCCAAAATGACGATGCCCAATTTCGTACAACTTAATGTACAAAAGTACAGGAAATTCCCCCGATGTCTTCAGGATCTAGTCAAGGGATGCCATCTTTAAACCATTTCAGTCTGGATCCACCGGTTAAAGCGAAACTGCCGAAGCTCACTTTTCCCAGATTCAGAGGGGAGATAACTAACCTGTGGAAATGTGTCAGATCTGGTTGAAGACAGATGTCAAGTGTTTTTTCCTATGTGGCTTTTACTGTCCCAGAATGATTAAAACCATAGTGCTGTGGTCTTACTGAAAAAAAAAATATTGACCCAGAAATATAACTGTAATTTTACAATCCTCATTTTTCATACAGACTGGGGAATGGATGTGCACAGGGTGAGGAGAAAATTGTTTGAGCAGGGAAACTTGAAACTTTCAATTTCTCTCTGCTTTCCAATTAAGAAACTTCTGTAAAGTGTAGATTAGCAATGGTATGAATCTAAAATAACTAAAAAATTTCCAAGAAATAATTTTGATGTCCACGTACATATTTTCAGTTCCCAATGAAGGTTAAATTAATAACATGTCAGTTATTAGGTTATTTATAAAAATTGTATTTATCTCATTCTAATTTCTTAGGGAGAGTTATTGATATCCTGGGAATGAGTGTCTTGAAAGGCAATTTTAAAAGACTCTGTTTAGGCGAATTGGCCAGAAACTTGAACAATTTCAACCTGTGCTGGATGGTAAATGATAGGTGAAAAGTAAGCGCCATGAACATGCATTTAATAAATAGAAGATGTTTTCAATTGTTAGTTATAATCCCCTGGCTTACTTGACAAAGATGCTTTTTTTGTGGTTGTAGGAAAGAAAACACAAAAATTAATGTAAATAGGAAATGTTTTCAACTACATCAAAAATTACATTATAAATAAACACCCAATAATGTTTGTAAGGGAAATCTGTTTTATTCCACAGTATACACAGTCAACCCTAGCCAAAATGTGATAATAATAATATGCTTTACACCCTGAGCTTAGGTCACTTGGGCATAGCTGGCAACACATTTACATGCTAAGTAATATTTCAGAAGGGGAAACATTTACATGAGAGCACTATTTTAATGTACCACTAAACTTTGCAAACATGTATATTTGTTGCCTTTCAGTAATTTTCTTTAGCAATGAAACCTTTTGATATTATGCCGCAGAAGAAAATGTTAGCAAAATCTCGAAATTAAGAAATTAACAAAACATGCAGTTTTCACATTGCAATAGTTTACAACAGCTAATAGTCTAAGTAATAAGTTGCTCTTATTGTCTTGGAAAATCTAAACCTTAATAAAAATTGTTGGAAATGTTTATGATGATTGTATACATTGTACTTATTTACTCTTTCCTTTGTAGAGAATTTGTATTTTGATACTGCAGCTACATTTGTATGAAATAACAAAGTTCCAAAGCATTTGTACTTTGAATTATTCAAAAAATACTCACAACAAAATGACTGATAATAGTAGATAGATGATAATTTGTACAAGATATAACATGAAGATGAAAAAAAAATTCATGCTTTATCATGCATCAAAGGAAGATTTCACATAGTACTGGCCATACAAACAGTCAACATACAAATTCTCTTACTATTTTCAATCAATAATAATCATTTTGTTGTAATTAACAATTAGACGGCGGGCTTGATTTTTTTTTAAGCTTATAGTTGGTGAGGGGTGAAGCTGAACCAACTATTAAAATTGACAGAAACAGTGAGCAAGCCGTCTAATCATATCTGTTTCAATAAGTGTGCGCCTTACCTGAAAGAAACTGTAATAAATCGCCTTTAAGTTGTGCTATAAAACAAATGGTAAACGCCACAGCATATACTATTGAGTCATGTATGTACGCGGGAGATTGCTAAGGTTGCTTTTGCCTTGTGCAACTCAAATGCTTCTTTGTGCTTAGTAACCTCCCACGTACATCAATAACTCAATAGTGTACACCACGGCATTTAGCATTTGTTAACCATGTTTGGTCAAAATTTTCCTTGCTGGAATTTAGTCATGATTTTGTTCTTGTCATTAAAACTATCCTTACTCCTGGAGGTGAAAGATGTTATGTACATATATGTTGCAGTTCATTTTTTTCTTCAGGTAAATTTTATTCTTCCTTTGTTTTAAACTCATTAACAAAGATTACCATACCTGAAGACAAAGAAAGAATGAAATTAACCCGAAGAAAAAAATTACTGCAACAAAGGGCGTTACTAAACACCGGAACGGACCGGAACGGACCGGAACGGACCGGAATGAACCGGAATGAGACCGGAATGAACCGGAATGAGACCGGAATGAGACCGGAATGAACCGGAATGAGACCGGAATGAGACCGGAATGAGACTGGAATGAACCGGAATGAGACCGGAATGGACCGGAATGAGACCGGAATGAACCGAAATGAACCGGAATGAGACCGGAATGGACTGAAATGAGATTTAGAAATGCTTTTATATATTTTTTTTCGTGGAGGGTGAGGAACTAAGTTGCTTTCGCAAGAATGTTTCTGATTATTTCCCATGCTCTACCTCCTAGGAACCCCTTGGATTGGAAAGTGACCACCTCAGGGTAGTGTCCGGGGTGGGGTAGACTGCGAGCAGTCTCTCTTTTGCTCTAAAATCCCTGCCGGAGGAGCGGCGAGAAAGCGAGTACGATATTCGAGCCGCGAGCCGCGAGTAGCGTGGGCGGGAGAGTGAGCGAAGAGCGAAAAGAGAGACTGCCCTGCTTTCATACTGCATTTCTGAAGCCCTTTGACAGTTCGCATCAATGACATCACACGCCCATTTTCGAACATGATACGCTGGTGTCAAATTTTTCCCGCGAATTTTAGACCAAAAGAGTGACTGCTCGCAGTCTAGCGAATCGATCGAAGTGTTCAAGTTCAAAGCTGGGAAGATGTGATGAACAGTTCCACGCCAAAGAAGCCTGTATGGAACGGGGCGAAGAAAAAAATCCTGATTAGCCGTCTGGGTAGGATTTTGTCGTTTGTGAAAGTGTTCGTTACTGTATAAAGGTCATATCTGATATTTGTATGACGGACTCCTGTGGCTTTACGCCTGTTCATTTGTAATTCTCAATAAAATTTGATCTTTGATCGTCTGTAAAGCGACTTTTTAATGCCGCGATCGTTGAATTTGGCTCGTTTACGGACTTGATAGGTTTTTCAGCCTCTCACGTTTAAATTTCTGACAATAAAGGATCTGAAATATTATCCGCAACGTGACGAGTTTCTTTGTTTGTAACGCCGGGCCTGGCTTATTGTCTTAAAAAGTCTGTTACAGGATGTTGTGTTTCGCATCACAGAGTGTGATGTTTAGACCCATTTCATCAAGAAAGTGAAGTTGTAGCTTCTTTAGAGCTATGCAACGTGTAATAGATGGCTGAACTCGGCTTCAGTCAGATGTGTGAATAACTCCTCTTGAAACTGTGAGTTTGATGTCTAGCGGTCAGCAATTCTATTGACGGCAGCCGTTGGCGCGCACTGCATGTCTTCAAGTGATGATGACAGATACGCGCCATCGGGTCATAGACCGACCAATCAAAACACTCCGTCACCAGAGTGCCGGGCTTCAGAAATGCAGTATGAAAGCAGGGCAGTCTCTCTTTTCGCTCTTCGCTCACTCTCCCGCCCACGCTACTCGCGGCTCGCGGCTCGCGGCTCGCGGCTCGCGGCTCGAATATCGTACTCGCTTTTCTCGCCGCTCCTCCGGCAGGGATTTTAGAGCAAAAGAGAGACTGCTCGCAGTCTAGGGGTGGGGTAATAAGCATTTTGATAATTTATGTCCCGCCAAAAATAATTCATTTCCCGCCAAGAATAAATTATTCCTCGTACTTCCAACAACATGTCCGACAGTGAAGAAGAACAGCTTACTGTGCCGAGTACAGAGGGAAGATCTGATGAGACAGCTGAGGAAAGTGACGGGTAAGTTTTCGAATTGTCAGAACAGTCATGAAAATAATTATTTCAATGCTATAAAAAGTAACTCCGTGTTCAACCGGGATAGTGGTTATGAACACGGCTGTCACAGACTGAAAAGCTTAAATTTGCTTGTTTGCTTACAAACCATCTTCCACCTCTATACCCAATCTGTGGATATTGAAAAGTAATCACACTCCATACTCGTCGTCAAAGGCGTCTTAAAGTTTTCCTTAACTGTGGCAGAGTGTTTATGTATTAATTAACTCGAGTTACTGAGTCAGCTGAGTAGGAAATATTTTGATTGTCGTTTGCGAGCGCGTTGAATTGCAGTGTAAATGTGTGGTTTGTCGGGCCTGAAGACTGATCTTTAATCTTTTTAAAGTGTTGACAACTGATTAAGTCCTTGTTGTCGCTGAAAACACATTTGCTGTTTCTCACAACATTTATAATTTCGATACAAAAATTTGTATTCATTGTAACATGATTTCGCCTAATAAGCTGTAGTTCGGTAATATGATACTACGAAGAGTCTAGAAAGCGTTTTGCTTGGAGTCGATTTCTAGGAAATGCAACCTCTGTATTGAAACATTTTCCAGGAAGAAGCTTAAAGAAGCTTACATTAACTGTAATGTGTATTTGAAATTGCATACCCGGTTTTAATTTTTCAGATTTTCAGCTTTACAATCTGTATTCAATCCTGCTGAGTCCAAACATTTTGTTTCATATTCGATTCATTATCTAATCATAAGGGGAAAAGTGCACCAGCTAGGTTCGATTATTTCTATTTTTTAATACTATTTCTATTTTCTAATATTTCTATTTAATATTATTTCTATTTTTTAAATTAGCAATATTTTAGCAATCACAATGAAACTTACAGGATATACCGGTACCGGTAATTGTAGTATGACTAAAAATCTATCTTTTGGTACATGTCACGTAAGATGAAGAAGTCACATCACGTGACAATTACATAATGTCAAACAGCCGCCTTCTTGGATCCGTCATCTTGGATTTCGAAATTTTTCCAAAACATCAGAAAACCGCCCAAAATTACTAGGAAGTACTCAAAACCAATTAAATAAATAATTAAATAATTAAATATTCTGGAAGTTACAAAGAGGTGGGGGGGGGGGGTGGAATCCCCCCACCGGTCTGAAAAGATAAAAAAAAGCCCGGTCTGAATAGGGTTAACATAATATCTCTTAATGCACGAGAGAATTCAGAAATTATTTTGTATTTTCTTGCACATTAGGGATGTGGTATGTCTAGATCCACCAATGCCAACGGAAAATGTTAAATTCAGAGGAAAGCTGAAGGAGGAACCCATAGTCATTGACTCACCCACTAATAGCCCTGCAAAGAAGAGAATCAAGGAAGAGAAAGTAGTTGTGAAGGTAAATAGAAGAACTACTGTTAAATGACAAATTCGTAGAGTTCCTGCCGGACGACAGGTCCCAATCCCCGGACACTGATTGTCCGTTTATTTAATTAGCAAATTTACCGGGACGAGGTCAAATAAGCAGGTCAAATGCCACGTAGTGGGACCAAAACTGATGGCAAAATGCGCCACACCTGAATTAATACGTAAACAAATGCCAGGCTTCTGCCTGGAGAATGGAACTGTTTGATTCATAATCGTTATATCCTTGTTTGCAAGTGACTGTGGAATGTTGTTTTCTTCTCAGATGAACAGTAACCCGGAAAAGCCATTCATACGTCGATTATTTCGTAGCACAGACGAGGAACGGTGTTCTCCCCCTGTCTGCCAAGATGTGGATGACTTTTATCATGAAGATTCAAGTTTACCCGTGTATTGCCGTTTAAGTAAAGGCCTTTCGGCCAAGGAAATTTACAGCATTATTTTGGAGGGGCCGCCAGAAGAAAAACTCTGTACTACAAAGCCTGTACGAATTCAGCATAACACCGTATTTGTCGTAGATCTTGAATCACAAAGTGTTGGCGACTTAACAGCTGACGACAATGGCGTTTACATTGACGTGTCTTGTCCAATAAAATCGCACAAAGTTCGGTTCGCAGGAGGAAAGGTCTCCAGCGTGGTTGAGTGGCGTGGTGAATCCGCTGACCAAGAAAGTGACGTCTTTGTTTTAAAACGGCAGTATGGCACACATAAAGGCACCAAAAAAAAGAATGGAGTGCAGTTCAAACGCATCATATCCACAGTGAAAGATAACAAGGGTCAACCCATGCGATTTGCCGTTATCCAGTACTTCTTCAAAGATTCACCTGAAATACCGATTTTCCCAATAGCCCATGGAAATTCCAAAGATGAATCCAGAATGTTCTTTCCCACTTCTAGAAGTACACTGCAGTCTCTTAAACAACGCTGTAGTGAAATGAATCCATCCAATGCATATGATGCTGTTCACCGTGAGAGTGGAGATATCATGGCTTTACGAAGCATCTCGGAGGAACCCCGGGACAAAAAACAAGCCTACAACAGTCGTCACTCTCTAAGTGCAACGTCTTCTGTTCAGAAAGACGAAATGTTGGAGCTACACAGCCAACTTAGAAGTCATCAAGAAGAAAGTGGCAAAGGATTTTTGCGAGAGATCAGCGTAACTGATAGTCCCCATGCCTTTCTTGCCTTAGAAGATCAACTGGACAACGTGGTACGGTTCTGCACTAGTCCCACCCGCTTTTCAGTACTAGGAGTTGATGCTACATTCAAACTGGGAGACTTTTTTGTAACTCTGACGACATACAAGAATTTAATGCTGAGAAGTAGGCGCACTGGGAAGCACCCCGTCTTTCTCGGCCCTTCGTTTATCCATATGTCTCGCAACACCGAGGATTACCTAATGTTCACCCAGGCGATGGTCAGGAAAAGACGGGAGTTGGTCGACCTAAAAGCGTATGGTACGGACAACGAGGATGCTTTACGAAATGCTCTTCGAATCACTTTCGCTAACTCAGTTGCCCTTCTATGCCGCATCCACAAGAAGGAAAATATAGAGCATCACCTGCACTCCACTTTAAAAGTCTCGCACAATGTCAAGAAAGAAATTGTACATGACGTGTTCGGCCAAAAGGAAGGTTCCATCCTCCACATGGGTCTGTACGATGCCAAGTCTGAGGAAGATTTCGATGAAAAGTTATCACTTCTGAGGGACAAATGGGAAAAACTGACCCCAGGCTTTTACACGTGGTTTCAGAGATTCCAGTCCGCAGATTTCAAGCAGTGTATGATTTCATCGGTACGTGAAGCTGCACAAATTATTGACGAGCGGGGCGGGCAGGTTGAAGATTACACAACGAACGACAACGAGAGTGAGAATTTTGGTGTGAAGCAGTGGACGGGATTTGAGAAGTCGTCATGGCCCGATTTCATCGACAAGTTGCGAAGAAAGGCAGAATCACAGATAAGAGAAGAGGACAAGTCCCTCTACGGCAGTGGCGAGTACGAGTTAGACACGAGGTTTCAGTTCTTGCAGCTTGAACCTGGCAAGTGGCACACCATGACTGAGAAACAGCGTCTTGATTATCGTCGCAAGGCTCGCAGCTTGGCAACATTTCAAAAGGCCTTCATGCCAGAGTATGTCACAGGAACACCCAACAGAGAAGCTCAGAGCAGTGCATCTCAGTCAGCTTTAGCTGCTGGCATCGCCGTGGGATGTGTAGAGTCATCAAGACTTAGCCAAGAAGATGTTCTATCCTCCTCCTCTACAGGCTATGAAAACTCTTTCCAGGAACAGGACAAGAGGACGATTTCCCCAGCTGCAAGTGAAGTGAGTCTAACAAGTGTCCCAAGTAAATGGGTTGCTGACGTTTGGGAGGAGGCTGAAAAATTATTGAACACACCATTTGGTGTCTTGCGGGCAGCTGGAGCCAATCCTAATGCCAGAAGTGTCGCAAGTACCAAAGGTCCGCCACACTATGTTGAACGATTTGCAAATGGTAAATTTACCTGTGATAGTAAGTGTTTCAAGTACAAATCGGCTCGGATATGCTGCCACACCGTTGCTGCTGCACAGGACATGGGCCATGATTGCCTCCAAAAGTTCCTTGAGTGGAGACGAAAACTGAAGAGGGAGGTGACTCTCACCCCACTGGTTGTGCAGGCCAAAACCAAGGAAGCCACTGGAAAAAAATCTGATAAACCAAACAGAAAGTCAGGCAACTATCGGGGTGGGAGGTTGGAGGAAAGAAGGGAAAGAATTCCAGTTCCTTGTAACTCTCCAAAGCCGTGGATGAGTTCTAACCATCCCTTTGAGGCGGTCGAGTTAAAGAAAACAAGAGCGCAATTGTGCGCTGGCTGCAAGCAAACTTTTAAGAATGAAGAGCCTCCCCACGGGATTATTCTTAGGCATCCCGAAAAGGATTTCATCGCTGGAACCAACAAAGAGAAGATAACACCGACAGCGTCACCGAGGTATTACCACGTGGATATTCAGTGCATCCGTAGACGTCATGTAGACTGGAAGGCCACTATCCAGAATGTTAAGTATGATGCAGTCGATGACACGGCTAAGCTGTTTATCAAAACTTCGTTTGGATTAAACGAGGATTGAGCATGAAATTGTTACTGAAAGATGTGATTTTCCTTCTTCGATGACGAGTTTCTCTAATTATTACTGTTGTTGTTATTGTTGAACTGAGTTCCTGACAATAATTACTCTCCAAACTAGTCTTTCAACCATCATGGCCAGAAATCTCCGATTTTATATTTAACAGATATAGGACGAAATGAAGTTAAGTATATTAATTTGTTATGAAGCTTAATTTGGACTGGAACATTTCATCAATCCAGAGTTGAGGCTGAAGTGCTGAAGGTATTATCATGTTGCCTGATCATTACGATGTCGCAGCAATCGATACCATCAGTGCTTTGTACCAAAATATACTTGGTTCGTAATGGAAATCTCTGTATTCTTAACGCTATGCATCCACATTTCCGCTAACAACGAGCATAAATCCAAATTTCCATAGGCCGCAGTTCGCAAATTGTGTAAGAACAACACGAGCTAACAGAAGCGAGCATCAATGTAACTGTCGATCATTCCACTTTCACTTTCTGTATGACGATGCCTCATTCGACCTTTAACAACAGTTTAAATCGGTTCTACCGAAATCATGATGGAAGATAACAAACAAGTCGTAAGTTTGCTTCCTTCTGGAACTTTTAAGTTCAATTTGTATCCATAAGTCCCGGGACATAAGTACGCCATGTTTGGCACCAAAGTTAACTGTTGTCATACCGTATTGATATCTGGGGTACACGCAAATTGTTGGTCAGCGGACTACTTGTTAGCGTGACAGCGTGACAGTTGCGGGAGAAAACGGTCAGGAGACATTTTCTTTGAGACAAGTCGAGTTTCTAAAGTTGACTTTCAGTCGATGACCGTTCAAATAACTTATTTCAACAAGTAAGCAAAAGTATCTTGTTTGTATTATCCGTTCCATCTGTGACAGGCGATATGCACTTCAGGAATAAACTTGTAAATTAATTTCAGGAAATGAAACTTAGCTCGTCAAAGGGAAAAAAATAACAAAATTGGAGACCTATTAATAATCAAATTTCGTTATTTTAATTACATGTTTGTTAGTTCGGAAGAATGACTAACGCGGGCGCAAGGAACGAGATTTCTGGCCATGGTTTTCAGTTTAAAAATAGTGCCACAATGATATTGTTTAGTTCTTGCCCCAGCTTCAAGTTGTCAGGAGTGTGCGCGTATTGACGATTAGTCGTCTAGATTGTTTCACTTTGGTAGTAGTTTGTTCTGTTTTGTTTCCACTGATCGTCTTTTCTGATATTCTGTCTAGCAAACCGTAATTTCGTAAATTTTACTGCTAGGAATAATTAGATAATGAATTCTTCCTATTGTTGCTATTATATATGAAGTATTGAAATTGTCTCTGTAACAAATATAATAGGCATTGATAGTAGGAGTAAGGAGTTGAAATTACACACATTTTTCTAACTCGAAATTGAAACATATGTGAAGGATAAACTTTAAGAAACGCAAACATCTGAAACTACTATCAACTTGTTAGTAAGACTAAGAAAACTGTTCAGATTACTGTTATTTATATACTTGAAATGTTGTAATTATTTACACACGGAGATAGGTCCTGATGCTTAACAGCCGTGTCAGTTTTCCATGAAAAAGAAGTTTAATAAACGTATTGAGTAAAAGAACGTGAGTTGGAATTACTTATATAATGAATAGGCGGAGATGTGGAACCGCTTTCTATATTGTGCGTCACAATTTCAACATACTTATCCCTGAAGTGGTTGTTTTCCAGTAGAACGGATACTCGAGGAGTAGTGAATGGGAAATAATCAGAACATCCTTGCGAAAGCGACTTAATTCCAAACAGTCCACCAGAAAAAATATTAAAGCATGTAAACATAAAAAATTGCTTTTATTCTCAAGTTTATCTCATTTCGGTCCATTCCGGGCTCATTCCAGCTCATTCCGGTTCATTCCGGTCTCATTCCGGTCTCATTCCGGTCCATTCCGGTCTCATTCCGGTTCATTCCGGTCCATTCCGGTTCATTCCGGTTCATTCCGTCCCATTCCGGTCCGTTCCGGTGTTTAGTAACGCCCCTGCAACAAATACATTATGTTGTTGGTGTTCATTTACATGCCAGACACAAATTAAAATTTCTAGCCATTTCCCAGACTGAAGGAGGATAATATCTCATACCTTAAATCAGGAAAGCTTTCATACAACTTAGCTTTGAAGTTCTCTTTGATTTTTGTTTGGCCTTTCTCCACAACATTGATCAAGTTCTTGGGGATCTTCCCTTCTGCAATTCCCTTCTTTTCCACTGGGTAGCATTCTACCTCCTGGCGGTTGGCACTAATGAAAAACCCCTTTCGAAGACAGAACCAGGCTCCCTTAATCTGATCAGGAAAGGATGTTTGCTCGCAATGCCGTGAAGTGTGATGCACATCAAACCCTTCCTTTCCCACGTATGCATGTCGTAACAGTTTAAGCTTGCCATCAGTCTTTCACACATGGTTACAGTGGTATGGCCACTGGCATACTTTTTCAAGGGCTGAACAACTTCAGATTCAACGAAACCATCAAGCTCAATGCCATGACCTTTTTTTCCACTGAGGTTAACAGAACAGTTCTGTTGCATCAGTCTCCTTGTTGCCAGAGGCCACTTCGCAAGCATATTGACAACATGGCGGAAAACTCCTGTGTAGTAATTCCTGAATCCAAGTTGGGCATAGATTGGCAACTGTGCCTGGTACACAACTTCACGCGCATAGCCATCTCCATATGCAGTTGAAGCATTGTACAACTTCTGGATTGGACCGTAAACAAGAAATGCTGTAGCCCTATGTTGGAAAGCAACATCAGCTTTAGATGATGCTGTGATCCAATCCTTAAATTTGTCAAGAAGTAAAACACTCTCATCTTCTGCAACCTGGAGCTCTTGCTGACTTGGAAATGAGTCACTCTCAGAGAATTCCAAAGCTGCAGCTATACCATATGCCTCGCAGACATCACGAATTGCCTCTCTCACTTGAATAAGGTTACTCTCCTGAAATTTCTTTTCCTTGAATACTTCAGTGGTCAGTTTCTTTCTTTTTATGACTTCAAGTAGGATGTAGTGGAGACCAGATGAACCATGAACTTTAAATGCTGCTTCACAAAAGTAGCCTTTATTATGAAGGTCCCCAGGACAAAGACCAACCCATCGGTAAGAACCAGACTTTTTTCTCATTTGGCAACGAAAAGACTGATGCAAGTTGATCTAGAATGCTCATTGTTCCAACTATGGTGCTGTTATCTTCAAGTGACAATGGTAGGATATGAACATTACTCTTTACAACTGTTCCTCTAGCAGTGACAAGTTCACTTTCTTTCGGAACTTTAATCTTGTATTTTGCTTCTGTATTGAAGTCAGCATTAGAAATATACGAATTCAGTTCTTGTTCAGCCATGTCCTTTAGTTTTTTCCTCCCTGGGGGCAATTTGTTCAAGGCATTGTCGAGAGATTCCAGCAGAAAAGCATCAACAACTTTTCCAAATACAAAATCAGCCTTTCCTTGGTCACTCTGATAGAAAAGGTCATCAGGATCTAATTGAAGCACACTCTTTTGAGGTTTAAGGGTGGAATTCTCATTTAGTAAGATGTTCACCAAACCCTCTAAATTTGAAATTAAACAGTTTGGCCAGTGAAGTTCCACATTGTGGGCCCAATGTACTTGAACAGCCGGAGGTGATTGTGCTTGCCCCTGTACATATTGATGTTATCAAACATCAAGATAATTGGTGACACAACAGGTGTTTGCTTCGAAATCTCGTCTTGTCGTTTCGCTTTACAACAGTCAAAGAATTTCATTGCCTTATCCCAACTCACTGTAAGACCGAGGTGATTTAACAAACTGATAAACCGCATACCAGCGCCAAAAGAAATACACAGGCAAGTAAACATTAATTTAAGGTCGTTTTGAATTTTTCGACTTCTCAAACTGACCAAAATGGCAAGAGAGTGAACTACACTTCTTACTCGCATCTCTGAAACCTCTCTTCCACCAGTTTTGTGAAGTAACAGAGTGTCCAGAACATCAAAAAGAAGAGGGCACCTCTCCCTTGTATTGGTGGGCAAAGCCTTGAAGACCCCATCAACATCAATGTCCGACAAGTTCTGCATGCCAAGGCCAATATTTAGAAATCCAATGAATGTTCCAATCTCTTCGTTTAGTTGGGCTTTGTCATTTGCGCAAAGTTGTTCACAATGCGATTGGTGCTGAAGAAGTCCCTGAACTTCCTTTTCATACAGCTTTTCCAAAGTAGTTGACAATTCTTGAATTCTTAATTGTAACTTCCTCTGCATATCAACTAAGGCCCGGACCACGTCCCTTTGAATCTCTGCAGCTGCCAGTTGGTTGTCCAAACGCTGAACAACAGAATCAAGTTCAGTGGAAACACTTGCAATGAGCTGCTTGATATTGGAGATTTCTGATGTTTCCTCTAATGACACAGACGGCTCCTCCAGTGAAAGTGTGAATGAATGTTTCCTGGCAACATTTTTTTACATTGTAACCCTTTCTTTTAGGGACACTTAGGGAATGCATCGTTCATAGCATTTGTGGCGAGAGTTTTTTGACTTTGATCAATCTGAAGAGTTTCCAAAACTACCTGTTGACTCAACTCGGATCCTTCCACTTCACAGAAGTGGAAAGAGTTGGAGCCGAGCACGATCCAGTTACCATTTTCAGCGATGCATCACAACAAGCATACGCAGCCACTGTTTATTTGAGGTCTGAGTGGGATGACAGTTGTGTACAAGTCGAATTAGTTGCTTCGAAAACAAAAGTAGCCCCTTTGAAGAAGCAGTCCATTCTTCATTTGGAGTTGTTGGGGACAACCATCCTTGCCAGGTTAATGAACACTGTTCAAACTTCGCTTCTGTCAGAAATCAAGACCTTTTACTGGACTGACTCCACCACTGCCCTTTGTTGGATCACTAACAACAAGCCCTGGAAGCGGTATGTCCAACACAGAGTTCAAGAAATCCAACAGCTTGCGCCCAAGAAATCTTGGAGATATTGTCTGGGTCCTGAAAACCTGCAGACATACCATCAAGAGGCCTTAACGGAAACGATCTAGTCACCTACAAGTTGTGGTCGAATGGTCCCGAGTTCCTTCCTAAACCTGAATGTGAATGGCCTGAGTATTCGACGTTACACTTGCTGAATGAGACTGCTGCAAAGGAAATTATCAAACAACCGCCAACTGCTGTCCATTCCCTCGTAAACGTGGAAGCTGAGTTAGCTGACATCAACCTGCACAAAATGATCGATTGTGAATGCTTCAGTAGTTTGACCATACTACTATGAGTTACAGCTTACGTTTTACGATTTGTCACAAGAATGAAGAAGTGTTTGAAAAGGAACGTAACAAAAGTGGAACAACCTTTGAGGTTGAAAGAGCTGACATCAAACAGAGTCACAACAGCAGAAATCATGTGGATAAGAAATACCCAAACAACATTCTCCGAAGAATTTGCCTTCCTGTTATCAAGAGTCAAGGTTCAACCCCTATTCGCCTTCGCCAGTTTGGGCTGCATTTCGACGAACACAAAGTCATCAGATGCAAGGGAAGACTAGAGAATATTTCCCTCCCAGATAGTAGCAAGAATCCTGTGCTTTTACCTTCAAAACATCGCTTCATAGATCTTTTAATCAGACGTGTCCACAAATGTATGAAACAGCGGAATCAGAGATGCCCTCACTACACTGAGAGAAAGGTACTGGATTCTACGAGGAGCACTGTACCAATCAATGCCTGTTTCAGGTTTACCAACCGAACAGATGTCTGAAGACCCCCCTTCACACACACTGGTCTGGACTTTGCTGGTCCTTTATTCATTCAAAACGAATCTTCATCCATCCCAGAAGAATCAACTGTAAAGGTGTACGTCTGTCTAAACACCTATACTTCAACCAGAGTGGTTCATTTGGAGCTAACTCAAGGACTAAGCACAGAATCCTTCCTACGATCATTTCGCAGATTTATGAGCAGAAGAGGCCTCCCTGCGACACTGATTTCCGACAACGCTAAAACGTTCAAATCTGCCAGTAAAGAAATCCATGCAATCAGTCGTTCAGAAGTTCAGCGATTTCTTACGAGTAACCAAGTCACTTGGAATTTTATTGTTGAGCGAGCTCCCTGGTGGGGAGGGTTTCGGCAGTGGCTGATAGGAAGTGTCAAGAGAAGTCTGAAGAAAATCCTACAGCATGCAACTCTGAACTACGAAGAGCTGATTACCGTCTTGGCTGAGGTGGAGTCAATAATCAATTCAAAGCCAATCACCTACATTTATGACGATGATGAATCGAATTCATATCCATTAACTCCATCACATTTGATCTATGGTCGTAAGTAAGTGGTCGTCATATTACCACTATGCCAAATGATGGTTATTTTAAGTCATCAGCACCTACCAGTCCCTTACAAGAAGGATCAAGTACCACAAGAATTTGTTTTCAAAGCAGTGGAAACAAGGATATTTACTCGGTCTGTGAAAGAGTACATCTGCAAATGTACTTCCTGTGATTTGATTGACAGTTTTTGCACATGATTGAACTTTTGGATCGGATAACAAATGTTGTAGAAAATTGAATATACCGGAGATTAAACGAATTTGATTGACGTTTTTCTGCATTTATTCGATTTCAACAACGAGGAAAGATTGCAGATAATCCCATAACTGTGAAATTGACATCCCATATTCGAATAGATTAGTCCCAGTTCAATTAGTGCAAGATTATGATAGCACATTTATGAGTGAGCTCAAGTCAGTTTCAAGTTAATCAGTGAGTGGATTCTTTTTAAGCAAAACTATCATTTGCTGTATGTGTTGAGAGAGTCTGCAAAAATTTAAGTGGCTTTAGGAGAGTGCACCTCACTTCAGAGAAAGTTCCCCCAAGATGATGGAAAAATTCATGCAAAAGGTAAAGGTTTGGAGTTACTCTGTTGCCTAAAAAGCTTTTAGAGTTTCTGGGGGTTTCAACCTCTAGTTTTGGAAAATAATGTACTACAAAATAAAGATGAGCAAATTGAGGGAAAACGTCCTGCATTTTCAAACATATAATTATTGACCTTGGGCAATTCACGATATATATAGGTAACAAGAAAGGCTCTAGGGCATATCATGCAGTGCAAACCAAATGTTAAAGTTAAGGGCAGGGTTTTCTTGGCTGAGCAAAAAAACAAAAAATCAATGTGTCAAAAAAAGAAGGAAAGAAAAATAAGGAAATGGTTATTACTAGAGCTGGTTGTTGCCACATTGGTGGACGTTATGTTTGAACAAGAAGAGGATGTTGCTTCATTTTTGGGTCACACTCATGTGAATAATGCCTGAAATCTTGTATCTGCACACCGTAGTGAAATCTGTTGGTAGTCATTGTTGAAATGCTACCCATTCATTTTATTTCAGGCTACAAATGCTCTAACCCAGTTGAATTCACATAATGGCAAGAAAAAGGTGAGGGAGCACTTTTCAGAAATGCTGACCTACAGACAGAACCACCTCAAGAACGCTTAGTTCTGGAAGAGATCTGAAAAGGTGAACCTTAATAGTCAAGATATATTAAAGAAACTAAAAAAAGTCATGACAATTGATCAATTATTGATTTTAAATCACTAACTTTGAAGACATTATTTTAAAGCGCCCATACCAACCAAAATCCTTTGTGGGCATGTGTTATTGAATATCATCCGGGTAACTCGATACCTTTCACCAGACTAAGTGCGAGATACACACCTAAGCTAGAGTGCCAAAACGGACAATAGCGGCAAGACATTCTGTTACGCATGACTTCTGCACATCGGAATAAAAATTAATGGCTCCAGTGCACGTTAATGCATATGGATTGCTGATGGAAAGAGATATATGCCACAACAAGATGCGTTGAAAGAAACCGGCAGATGGACTGAAGGAACCAGCAAAAGAACAGTAAGTAAGCGATTGCACTTTAACTCACCTAGCTTCATAGTTAAGTCCTTTCAACAGGAAAATGCAAAGTTGCAAGGTTTTAATCTACTTCAAAGGAAAGATTAGTTCAAAATTGTATACAAATATTCTACGACCAAATAGATCTGTCGTCACTATTTACTTGCCTGCAGTTATAAGCTTATGTCCTCCTCGATATACATCAATGTGCAGTGACGTGTGATATTCTCTTTGTGTAATTTTCATTTTTATACTTCTGCCATTACAAGAATACTTGCAGGAGAAAATCGGGAGAAAGAAGACGCGGCTGCACTTGCCGTGATAACAATCTTCGTCATTTTCAAAGGTGTGACTGCGGAGCCACAGGCAAAGCTTGCTCCAACAACAAGGATTCCGGCGCAAGACAGCGAGCTACATGTGTTGTCCCGACAAGAGCCGCCACCAGTGCAGTGGCATGCAGCTGACCTTGCAAAACAGGAAATTCAGGTATGAAGTCATGTTGGTGGTTTTCTTTCTAATTTTTTTTAAGGACCAGACATTGCCTAAAAAACTTACAGATGTCATCACAAGTAAGGCAAACAACAGAACATAGTAGCTTTCCACTAGTCCAAGTAATATGTTTGTTGTGGTGCTGTTGTCCATATGTATTTATGGTACAGTCTAAGGGACCATTTTTGAAAAGCTGGGGCTGGAAATTTTACCTCCTAAGTTGTTATTTTTGGCTGAAACCTCTTGTAATCAACAGCCCAGTCTGAAATTCTTAATGTGATCAGCCCCTACATGAAACTAGTATATTGTCTCTGACAAAATATGAAGTTGTGCAGTTTATTTTAGATTTCCATATCACTGGTAACTACTTGTCCAGCTGTTGGGTAAAAAAAAACACTGGCACCTTGTCAACTATTGACCTATTTTCAGTCTTTTATCGCAACCCTGACAACTGAGCAGAGAGACAGTTTGCTGCTAGAGCTTCTTTCAAATGGCAGAGGCAGTTTGGATTATGCCAAAACATGGTTTCTGGGGACCAAGGGCCTGAAATAGCACCGTCAAGCATCGGTGGTGTCTGCCGACCAATGCAAACACCAGAAGAGGACAAATGTTGTGCAAAGCGACAATGTGTTGCTTCTTTTGAACTGTTCTGCAACATTTGCCTCAACAGGGAGGTCCTGTCTATTGCTAGAAGAGCGAGGTGCAACATAAGGGTAGAGGAACCCGATTATGAATCTAATAGCTACAGAAAAGCTGCTTTCAGGCTATACATTGTGTGGCGTTTTGGAAAATTGGGACGGGGGGAGCAGAAAAGTCTGCCCATCTTGTGTGGTTTTAGTTGTAAGGAGGTCTTACCCAGCTTCAGATGGACAGGATATGGGTCTCTGCCAGTCACAAGGCAAACAGCATTTGAAGGGCTCTGGTAACTAACACCCCCCCTAACAAAACAAGCAAAGGAATCATTCTTTTTGGGCGCAAAATAATATCAAATCACTGAAGCATTCATATCTTTCGGGGGTGCGTAAGTACTCAGATAAAAGTGAGGAAGTGCAAATTATTATTTTTTCATGATGGAATTTTTTTGTGTTTAAAATTTAGCCCTGTATTTTTGATAGCAATAGTCTGCACAAAACCTCACACGTATCATCCAGGAATTTCATTGATGTTCAAAGGTTGTTTTACCACGCAAAAGTACATGGCACTACACAACATTTCATCATAAACGACAAAACTATACTTACCTCCCAAAATACATCAGACTGATAACCCACTTTGACCACAATCCTGAACAATCTCTCAGCTCGAAATGTCTGGGTCTGAGAGTATTTTGTCCTCCACAATGATCGTGGCCGTTCAAAAACGAATCGTATAGTTCTCACCAAAATGAAGTAGATGTCGTCAAAATCGAAAAAAAGCGATTTTTTCATTAAAACCATCTGGCGGCCATTTTCGCGGCACCCGAAAATGGGTGTGAGGAGTGCAAAGGATTTTGGTTGGTATGGGCCCTTTAAAACTTGTGCTAAGTTTTAACAGTTTAACACATAAAGCTTTTGCTTGTACTCTTGCCTCAGTGCTTTTAATCTTTGCAATTTCTTTTTCCTAATAATTATTTTAAGATACAGCACAACACTTTTAAGTTTTAAAGAATACATGTTTCGGCATCCCTAATGCCATCCTCAGTTGAAGGAAAATGCTACAACAAAGCTATTTATATGTAATAGTGATTAGAATTGTAAATGAAAATATAACCAAGAATAACAGCAACGAAAAAAGCATGATTATGTGAAAACTAAACAGACAGTTTTGAATTAACATGTTTAACCTGTTGATTTAACGTGGGCATTTCCCAGTGGATATGTAAAGATTCTTTGATTTTGAGTTGAAAGCTAGTAGTGGCGTAGTCTATAATACTGAAACAATTGGCCAACACAAATTGCGGCAACTTTCAGATTGTTGCAAGTGTTTGTATACGTGACAGGCCCTATCCGTAGCTAAATGCTCACGTAGGCGCGTTGAAAAGTGACGGGTAGTTTCATCGACGTAACAAGTGTTACAGCATGTGCATGAAAATTTTTTAACCACACACGAACGGAGGCTCCTAGGGATAGGGTCTTTCACGCTAAACAATCGTCTGATTTTAAAAGGAAAAAATTAACTTAATATCAAGGTTATCACAGTAGCATTTTATAAGGTGGCGAATGCGTTTCTGAGTGATGCCAGAATAAAGGCCCTATATAAGGTAACTTGAAACAAAAAGTTGAGACCTTGTCAGGAACACAACCCGCAGAACAAACCTCGCTTTCGACCCTGGTTACATATTGATTAATAACCCTTTCAATACGCCACTATTATTCATTTTTCTGAAGTCTATCAAGTTTGGTGGTTAATTTCCTGGCCTTGTGTAATTTAGGCTGTTAACTTAGGCACCAGTTGACTCTCACAATGAGATGACGTTTCTGTAGTATTATATTCAGCCAACAAAATTCATCTTTCTTGGAATTAAAGCTAGTAAAAGCCTGGAACGTCTCGAGCACTGGACAAGTACTTATATGCAGATACATGTATAATAATAATATGGGTGTTTGTATTCAGTGATCAATTCCTATAATTATTATTTTCTAATTGTGTCTCTTTCCTTTGTGTTTATATTTCAGCTTATGCAAAGAAGTCCATGCCATGCATTGTGGCAGAAAGAAAATAAACTCACAAAGCCAAACAGGCAGTATGACTGGAACAAAATGGTTCGTAATAGTTAGCTAGAGTGCCTGTGGTTCAATTCAAAGCATAGAGGGCAGAGATGGTACTGTAGAAACAGTGTTGAAAGAGTGGACAAACGCCTGATGGAGATCAAGCCCCCTAGTGTAATCACTAGAATTCCCAGAAGTATTCAACAGCACGTGAAATTTTGGAAAGGTAATTGTTCTTTAAGAATATTATTTAAGTTCTGCATGATCATTTTTGGAAAAAAAAATTGTTCAACAGTGGCAGGAGAAATATTTTTAATAGTATATGTATAATAAAGATATAATCTAGCTGTCAATCATTTAGCCAGAATAATGATGTCTTAATTTTCAAATAGATAATATATTTTCTCATTTATTATTGCAGCAACAGAGTGCTGCAACTGGTTGTTTTACTATTCCCTTCCCTGCATGAAAAGTGTTTTTGATGAAGAGAAGCCAAGGATATAGTGTTACAACTAATGTGGACATTCCGTTATGTATGCAACTCTTCGTGTGTCATACCACAATTCTACCAACGATGCAACTCTTTCTATTTTTAAAGAATTTAGCACCTTTTTGTATCTCTATTGCTGGAGAACGGGTACTTTCAGGTGGCTAAAAACATATCTGTAAAACGAAGAATCAACTTAACCCTTTCACTCCCAGAGTCAATTATGGAGACATTAAGATGACTCTAACTTCAGAGTCTGTGGATGAATCCTACGGTATGGCCATTCAAATGATACCTCGTCAGCAGTACCTTCACATGGTACTATTTATATATTTTTTTTACAAAATGAAATTTGAGATTAGTCTTGAATTTTGATTTTAGACGCCATTGGGAGTGAAAGGGTTAATAAAATTGTGATAAATAAGGGAAGAGGGAGGAGTGTCAATGGGTCCTAGATGTATTCAACTAAGCAGAACATTTTTTTAACCACCCATTAAGACTGTGCTCTTCTTTATTAAGACTTCCAGTGTTCTCAAATTCATATTTTTCGTCTAAAGTGCTCTTTCAGAACCAACAGAACGCATCTTAAAGACGAGTTCAACACAATTGGTGCATTAAAGAAAGGCAAACCTGATACACCTTTTAAAGATGATCTTCTTTTGTTCCTGGGCATGGAATCTATTTCTGATGTTACACTTTTCAATCGAATGCAGTTTGGAGATGCAGTATTCCCGAATGTACAAGAGAGTTTCAAGAAGAAATAGCTTCACTGTTACCTAGCAACATCAAGAAGGCACAAGATATGGGCAGATTGAAGTATTCTTTATGGTCCTGCAGGATCCAGCAGTAATATGTGGAGCTGTCATTGCTCCGATGTCAAAGTCTGTCCAACATATTTGTGAATGCCATGAAGTGCTGGATAACCCAATACAGCACATTGTTTCCCTTCAACATCCAAGCAAGAACAGATTTGATACAGTCCTTAACGAAAACATCATTGATGTATGTCTTTACATGAAGTTTTCAGATTGCGAGGTTGGATATGCAGCACATTTCCCAAATAATTTTGAGAAAGACTGATTATATGTTAAGTTTCTTGTCCTATTAGAGTTCTGTCAGTGGAGTACATGTAAAATGGAAAAAATGATCGGGACTTTCATAACCTGAGCCAAGTTTGTGATGGGTAGTAGTGTTTATTTTAATTTTAGCTGAAATAGAAATAGACCGTTAAAACTAAGGTGGCTTTTTAGATTATTTCCTGGTGTACCAAGAACAGTATGTAGTAAAAGTTACAAAATGATACTATGTAATCACATTTTTATTTGTTGTTTCAACAACTATATAATTAGTACGAAAATGTCATAAAACTTGTTCAACTTAGTAGCTGGTCATTGCTTCTTCACGTGAACAACATCACTAATGTGATGCGATTAGTGACAAGGTGAAAGACTGTAAGAGTCTAGAATGTGAGAAAAGATAAAGTTCAAACAAATCAGCTCTATCATGAACCACGCTAAACTTAATTAAATAATAATGATTTAACTGTTATGATCCGTGTAATTTATTATATTTATTTAGAACCCAATAAAAACCTACTATTGAGACCTGGAGAATATCAGTATTCAAGCCTTTCTTGTTTTTATTGCCAAAAATTGTTTCATGATGCGTTTACTTCAGACGAATAATCATTGCTAACTTTTTTTACAGGTCATACTCCACAGCTCAGAGTACAGGTCACCAGCTAAAGATAAATAAACAGGACCAATACGTGTCCCGAGCCCTAATCAGTATCTAAAATGTCATTTTAGATCAAGGGAAAACTATTTGATTTAGTTACCTTTCAATAAAACAGTGATCTGTGCTTATGACCTGTGGAATATCACCTGTAAATAAAACCTCCTCTATTCATCATTTATTCATGTATCTATTTATTTATAAAGATTGAGGGTGTACATCCAAAAGATGTACAACAATGGGACATGGCATCCCTTACAAAGGTTGACCTTTAATGGTCAGTAAGCATAGCAACCTAAAAACAGACCATCCCACTGGGGTCTACATCCCCTAACTCTTAACAGCAGTATGGGTTCTTTTACGTCCCCCTTGAATTAAGGAGAAAGGGTGAAGGGGACAAGGCCAGTGGCTTAACATCACCGCCCAATGACTATCATCTCAACTGAGACAGAATCTTTAATCGCAGCCTGCATGAACTTACCGGTTTTTTTTCAAAACCCTGGTTAGTAGCCCGTCCGTGGTTCGAACCTGCGACCTCCTGCTCAGCAGACCGGCACTCTTCTGACCGAGCTAACCAGGCAGCAGTTTAAGTCAGGCCTTGCAAACAGGTACAGTCAAACCTCTCCTAACGGACACCTCCCATGAGTAGACACTTACAGTCCGACCCACATACAAACACTACATTGTTACCATGCCTTAGACGGACACCTCTCTAGCAGACACTTTTTCTGGTCCCAAGGGTGTCTGCTTAAGGGAGATTCAATTTCAAATTTGCTCAGGCCATCTCCAGTCTAACTAACAGCTTCCAAGCAATCCAAATCAAATCACATGGAAGGAGAAGCTGTTCAAAATTTAAAAAAATGAAATTTCCTAAACTGGTGATTGTAATCACCAAACACTGCTAATTGAAATAAACACCTTTTCACCCCTATACAGTTTCCATTGATATAAGGTAAGAAGTATACACAAAGTATTTCAGACCCATACAGATCCCATATAGTTTTCGTATGGGAAACCTATGAGACCTGAAACAAATTTCTGTCAGTTGGTATGGATAACCTATGGAGCATTACACGTGGATACTCCATATCATATCCACAGATGAGATTTGGTAATCAAATGTCTCATATCTATGGAACAGCTATGGGCATTTTTCCCCAAAGCTCTCCCATAGAACAGATAGCACCGGCTTTTTTGTTTCCCATGCATTTTCCATAGCTTGAAATGTGGCAAAATCATGGCCCATATCAGTTCCATGTTATCATCCAATCTTCCCATACCATTTCCACATATGGGTCAGATATGGCCTAACCATTCCCCTATCATTCCCATACTTTTTCTTTGGTAAGGGATGCTACACTATGGCAAGAAAATCAAAGAAAAAGCTTAGCTTCTCAAATGCCAGCCACTGCAGCTAAGTGGACTTAAATATTACATACAAGATACCCTAAGCTGGTTAAATGAAATTTGTTACGAGTGGCAGTGTCTAGCTACTGGAGTGCCCAACAATCAACAGAAATATTTATGTCCAATTTGAACTTCATCTTATAAAGCAGTGTAATAACGTTATGTTGGTTTTTTTTATGCTTATATTACACTGTATACCATTTTCATATTTTGTGAACAATTAACATACAATAACAAAAGTTTAATTGTTGCACATGTTAACATACAGTGTAAAAAGAAATACTAAAATTGTATTAAAGGCTTTTTCTTGGGACATTTCGTTTCATTGTGTGGTTTAAAGCTGGTTCAGTCTATCTGATCATGCAGTATCATTTATCTATTAATTACCAGCTATTCACTATTAAACACAAAACTTTATGAACAGCTGAAAGGCTGCAAAATGGTTGCAAAAGCCAAAATTCAGTGAACTTGCAGTTGTTTTAAAAGCCAACCTTTCGTAAGTTTCTCAAGAAATACATGTCAGTTATGTTGCAACAATGGACGAACGAAGAAGAGCTCTCGTCTCTGTGACTGTTGAAAATTCGGCTATAGACAAATTATTTGCCGAAATAAGAAGTCCTGTGCTGATCCAAATCACTTCTCCTTGTGATATCACCATAAGGTCTTAGTGTTCTGTGAAATTTTAGGTTTGTTTACCGAGGCAAACTATCTCTTGCTTCAACTTTGTTTTGTGATCAACCCGTTCTTAAATTAAGTTATGCGGCAACTTCTCATATTCTAAAATAATGGAAAAATTCATTGACCTCCCCGTTTCTTCCTTCTTACAGTGTCTCGACTCCAGTAATCTTTCAGGAGATGGTCTGGTCAGAACATTGATTGAGTTGGTCTTTCAAATTAACACCCGCTCCTGCTGCACTGTAAGGGAGACCGAGCGTGATAAAAGGCTCTCCGCTCGACAGACATTTTCCACCAGTGGAACTCAATGAATACCGCGGTAACTGTTCGAGTTTGATGCCTTGATGCTTGGTGGTAATGATTTCTGAGACCTCTACCAATTTCTTTCCTGATCTTCATGAAGAGGACAGCCATGTATTCAGTGAAGATGAGTGTTCTCTCCAAGCAGATGTCCAAGACAACTCTAATGGTCACCACTCTGATCCCAATGAAGTGAAGTATTTCTCAGAGTCGTTTTCTGTGAAAGAGTCATTCTGGGGGACCAACTATCAGGATGCCCTAAAGAAAGTCATAAAACTGACATCTTAAGAGACAACTGTTCTAGTAAGAGCCTTTTCTGAAACAAGCAATTTGACAGGCATGAATGCCATCACATTTGAAGTTTTTGACAGTGCAGTTGGGCTTGTTATTGGCTACTGTGGAGTGGAGAAAATTCCAAGGCTGACAAAGGCCATCCAGAGAGAAGAAATTATTTCCTTCAAGGTGTGCTACATAAAGAGGCAGTGGGTTCCTAAAATCAGGGATCTTAGACTTCATGTTGCAGTGGCTATCACTAAGAAAGGTCGGTGGGACAAGCGTGACAGCAAGAACCTCAAACCTTAAGCTCAAAACTTGTAGAAACTATGACACCTGGGAATTTGACAAAGAATCTAATTCCTTGGTCTCTTATACATGGCAGTTTTTGTGTTGGTTAAGAGGCTTATGGAATTGCAATATTGTAGTCATTTTTTATCAGCCTGGTTGATCTGAACATTAGAAAAAAGAACACCTTTATTTTATTGGCAGGTGGTCAAGATGCTCTTGACCCCTTGATGTGTGGCTAGACGATATCCTTGTACATGTATGAGAACAGCTACAGTTTTTTGCTGAGGCACGTGACAAAGAGTGTGAAAATTACAGCCAAGCAATGCTATTGTCCCTGAGAAATCGCACTGAAAGATTTCTAAACACACCTCCAAAATAAACAACCGTGGAATTCCCCTCACCAAAGATCCTCAGCTTTTTCTCTCAAACCAGATGTTAGATGCCAAAATAAAACTAGAAAAGACAGCATGCAAAACGCAAGTCACAAACTGGCTATCGAGCTGGAAGATCTCAAAAAGCTCAAAGACAGTGAACTTCTTTCACACACCCAGCCCCTTTCTCTTCTGAGAAATGTTTGTTCCATATTTCATTTTTTTGGTGACCTCATGGCTTTGAAGGCTAGAGAAGTCTTTAAAGAAGCAGTTTCATATTTTCTGAAGAGAGAAACATGCTATGAACGTAAAGATGACTGCCAAATTCCGTTAACCTACACAAAGCGATAAGATGATTGTACTTTCATTAAGGACAGTTCGCGGGTGAAGCAAGAGGCCGCAAAGATGCATGACTCTTGTCAAACATATGGGAAGGGCATAAAAGTCAGTGGTATATGACAGATTCACTAACAGAGGCCTGGATCACTACCATTGCACTGTCGAAAGCCAAAAAACCACAGTTACGCTACAAGACAAAGAAAATGCCCCTTTGTTGCAATGGTTGAATTCAGGTAGAGAAGATAGTGCACACAAGAGAGTCAAGAGGGCTAAAGACCAAACTTCAATTTCAAGAATGCCACCTGCAAGGTTACCACTAGTCAACGGTCTGGAAAGCAGTGTGGTTGTGGGCCATCGGGTGACCCAAGATAGCTTGGAATACTTGGTGAAGGGTGCACAAGACCCTGATATTTCAGGAATACGGACACTAAGAGAAAACGTGGACTCCTCTCTTGTGACAGCTTACACGACAGAACAGAGGGCTTCCTCGATGCGAAACATCAACCCAAATGCACCTCCTACATTCAAGGGACACACTCGTAAAAACTATCTGATTGAAGGTATCGTGAGAAATTCTCTTTAGAAAATTGTCATAATTTGGCGCAAGTTGTAGAATTTCTAAACATTTAATTTCTGTGTTTTGGAAAAGACTTGAAGCAAATGTGTTAGTGTAGCATCAACAAATCTGATGAAAGAAACCAGTATACTGCTGACAATTAAGCTTTTACTTACTTTTATCATCGATACATTGCTTTTTTCTGCAGCTTAAATTTAACTAATATTTGTGGCAAATTTGTTACGTTGCCAATAGCCAGTGCATTCAATATATTGATTTTACATATTAATATTGTTATCATTAATTGCACACACGTAAGATTAGATGCATTATCTTACTTTCAAGTAGTAAAATTCATACATTACTCATGTCATCTGGAGCCATAAAAAATCAACCCACGCAGCCCTAGCAGCCCCTCCTCCTCTGAGTTCCCTGGAATAATAACAATGCTATTCCCTTGCAAAGATTTATGACAGGGTTCTAACTCCTATGCGTCCCCCAAAAAACGAACATTTTATAGAGCATTTTCACTCGTGTCTAGCAGGTATCAAAATTTATTGGAACAAGACAAAGTGTTTACATAAGAAAACGTTTCAAATCCCACATACTTTTTGGTACAGCAAAATGGCTGCCATGACATCATATGAACACCCACTATACAGGAAATTGCATTTTTAAAGCTTCCTCGACCATTGTTCGTTTCTGAGCTGCAGATTACTCCCAGGAGTATGTCGCCGGTACCCATTTATACAACTGGCTGGAGGGAGACTACATGTAGTGCAAAGTAGAGTTTGTTGTCTAGGCAACAATCAGAAGAAAGTATTTGCAGCTCAAAATTCGTTTGGCCAAAGAGGAAACAGCTTTTTTAAAAGGACCTATCAGAAGAAAATCTTTTTTGACGGTGGGGATTGCATGCGTCTTTTAATTCTTCCACTCAAGCTCGCAGTAAAAATATTTCATGCCCACTACATGGATGCGGATTTAACTGCTGACTTTGTCGGGGAAATCAAAGCACGTTTACAGCAAATTGGGGCAACATCTGTCTTCTTGAACTAAGGGAATTTTTTGGATCGTAACGAGAGCCTCCAACGTGTTGAGATCAAGGGGTCTAGACAAATTTAAAGTAGACCATACGCTTACAAAAGGTAGTAGTAGTAGTAGTAAACTTTATTTCAAACTCGGATTGAAGACTAGAGAAAAAAATCATGAATGTGTATTCTCACAAAACAATTAAATAGAAACATGTTTTCTGTGGTTTTTACACAGTCACAAAATTTTAAGAGTCATTGGTACAGTGTGCCAGTCACTCAAGTTTTTGTTGAAACAACTTTAACTAATGGTAATGAATGTGAGTGTTCTATGGGACAGTGTCCCGAGCAAAGATAGAATGGCACAAAGCCAAATTTCTTGTTGTGGTGGCTGCCTTAGCAATAGTTTTCAGTTTAAACATGTTTTGCCTGAACTACACTGTTGCAGTGATTGCGTATGCATAGCAGTAGTAATCTACGTCGGGATAGGTATAAAAAGATGCCGCCGCCGCCGCCGACCTGTCAATCAAACCCTAACCCTAGGTCACGTACACGGAAAGAGGGTTCATTTGCATAATAACCCTAAGCACGTACACGTAAATGAGACTTAACCCTAACTTGGTGAACCATTAATAACCCTAAATAACGAACCCTAAATAACCCTAACTTCGTTTTGAGGTTAGAAAAAGAAAATAGAAGATTGACCCAACCAGGACTCGAACCTGGAATGTTCTGATCTGGAGTCAGATGTCTTACCATTAGACCACCGGGCCATTCGATAAAAAAGCAAGAGATCTGCGAAGTCTTTCGCAATGACCTCAAACTAGTTTCTTCAGAGAAACCATCGTAACATCAAAGTGCCTATTACTTTTGTGTGGTATCTTCGGAACGACGTTCAGAGGAAATTACCATGGGACATACTGGATGCCCAGAGGAAGAAACCAGTTTCTTCAGAATGCACCAAGCAGAGGAGTGAGAAAGAGCCACTCAACTATCGGGGAGTGCATGCCATCTAGATTTGAACCCAGAGCTTTACGTTTTGAAACCTATTACCTTAACCACTGCGATGTCCACCCAAGTGGCAATAATCACACCACAACTTTTGGATATCTATCAAACAATGATTTATTGAAAAGTGTCAATCAAAATACAGCGTGTTCTGTTCGGCAAAGTGTCAATGAAGCTGGCTTTAGTGACAAATTTGTACTCTAAGATACAGCGTGTCCTGTTCGTTCAAATCCTCACGAAATTGTTCCAGCAACCTTTGATGGATCTCCTTCTGTTGAGTGTTCCATTCGTCCAAAGTCACAGACAAATAACAAAAATCTTGCTGGGATTCTAAATGAAGACAGATCCTGGCTTTACACTGTAACGCAAACGCAGGGTCAAGTTCTTGCATAATCTTTTCTAGGACCAAGGTCATCAGGGTTTCTCGGCTAGAGTTCACACAATGGACTTGATATTCTTGGACTTCGATACCACGTTTGGGATTTTTACGTTGAGAAACTCGGAGAAAACGCACTGAACTATCCATGATGCTGAATGAAATAAAGCGATCACATTTATGTCCTTGATTCTTAGAAATGAGAAAACCCTATTGTCCTTGATAATCACCATATGGTAATGTGTCTTTTGTGTTTGAGTCAATCACGCGTTTATCATAAACTAATTTGTAAAACTTAGCTTCCGTACGTGTTTCAAGGGCATAATTTTTTGCATCTCTAAAAATTTGGAAAGATTTAATCACTTGATGCTCGCGGGGTTTGTTCAGAGGTTGATTGAGTTCAGCCAAAACATTGTCACGCATGATCTGGTAATTCAATTGTTCTTTGCCCTCAGAGTTAAGTCTAAATCCTCGGACTTTGCACTCAACCTTGCCTTGTTTGGTCTGATAGCCACAGTTTTTGGGTCCGCCGCTGACGAACTCAACCAGCTAGTCACCGTCTTCACATTCGTCCGTGAAATCCCCCAAATAATTGCCGAGGACGGGTTGTGTTTCGTTAGGATCATCGGGGTGTTTAATAAACACCACGGAATCCATGTCAAAGTAGAGAACGCGATGACCTAACAGTTCTAAAGCTTCGTAGAGACGAGGTTGGGCCCAGCAAGTGGTGAAGGCAGCCACAAAGATATTAAGATGTGGGTTGACGGGAATATCCTCGGTTTGATGTTTGTAGTGAACCTCCACCAGCTCGGGCATGCGGATGGCAACATTGGACACTTCAATGACGTCTGAGTCTAGAAATTCATGGAACGCACTGGGGTCGTTGAAAACACGGATCTGGGTTTTGTTGAGGTTTTGCCCAAATTTACCCCACATACTGTTAAGGGCAATTTTGGCAACAGAGCGTAGACCCGGGTTCTTCTCAATTTTGTCATAATCCAACTCGATGCCCTCTTTAGCTCGGTAGTCGGCAATGTAAGCTCGTTTCTGTTCTTCGGTGTCTACACCACTGGGCCACCCTGAAGCCTCTTGCTTAATTTTCAGCCAGTTATTTACATAACTGGCGAAAAGTCCCGTTTGAGTTTCTGGAAAATGCCACACCTCATGGATTTTGTCGATTTCGTAGCCCAATTCGAGTGCTTTTTCCACTTCAGGTGTGCACCATGTTCCGGTCATGGTTCGTTTCTCTCGGGTGTGATGACAAGTCGCTGACCGTTGCAAAAGAGGTTTGGCCAAATTTTCCTCCACACAAGTGGGACAGAGGGGGAAGGTCAATTTGGCTTGATCTCGACAAGGTAGGACCGGGTGGTACAAACCAAACGAGTCGACGATCTGGCATTTCACAAATCCAAAATAGCGTGAGATATCGAGGGTGTCAGGCTGGTTAATAAACACCGGATGTTCCTCGGCATATTTGGCCGTTTTGTTGACAAAGGGGTACAAGGATGTATAATCAATGTACCGGATCCTTTCATTGTCTGCAGCTTTGTAATACAGTTTGGTGGCATTCGTACGTCCTCCACTGAACGCGTCACAAGGGTTGAGAGGTTCAATAAAGTTCAGTTTATTGACATACGTTTGAATGTCGGGGTTGTTTTCCTTTTCTTTCTGCCAAGCACACTCCCACATTTCCACCACGTGGAATCCTTTGTCACGCAAAGTTTGTGTTCGCTTTTTAGTGCGCTCGTACACGTCGTAAAAAGTGAGATCATTGAGTCGCTGGTGTTTTTCGCTGCGCCTTTCTCCGCTGGTGTAACAAGTGGGACAACCATGGTAAAAACACCCATGAAATTCATAGATGGTATTGGTTTCAGCGCAATACCCATCTACTTTGAAGTTGGTGCCCGGCACCGTAAATTCACCCCCATTGTCCACATGTTGAACATAATGGCGATACGCGGGATGAGGGTGATCTGGGTAAGCTAAGGCCATGAGGTCATGGGCTTCCAAATCTTCCATCACTTAACTCGGCTAAGGCGGCTTGGCGTAACTGATGGTCAGTCCAGTAGAGATATTCGCGGGCCACATTGGACTGGTTACTATGTGTTTTCCAACCGTGAACCGGTTCTGACGCAATACTCCTAGGAATCAAGTGATTCTCACGCAAATCGCGATTACACCCTGAGGCGATCGTCAGGCATTCAAAGGGGTTGAACGTGGAGCTTTCTTGCCATTTGTTCATGAATGTCATACATCCTTCTTTTAACAAGCGAACATCGCTTTTACAGTACTCGACAAGTTCCACTGCAAAGTTAAATTCCACGTGACGTTCCCGTTGTTTGTGCCAGGTTTCAAATTCTTTTCTGCCTTTCGGAGACATGCTTTCTGGCATGTAATAATCTTTGGCAGGGATTTCACCCACATAGTCTTGGTGTTCGGGCACATTAAATGAGGGAAATATCCCTTTTTGAGTTCAGTGATCCCGAATGTTTTGGGAAAAGCGGCCAGCGGCATGGCCATGAAAGACAAAGAATCAATGGATTGCCAGTCATCAACGCGCTCTATTTTGGCTCGAGCAGTGACAATAGCTCTAGCACAGCATAAATTGTCTTTGTTTTGGATGGGCATGACTGAGTGTTTCCTTTTCTTGAAAGCGTTCATGGCTTGATGACCAGGTTTCAGTTTCCTTTTGGACCCAGACCCCGGGGTTGTTGACGTACATGAGTAATGCTAACCTGGAAAGAATCTTCCAGTTCAAAGTTTTCGTTGGAGTTCAAACTGTTAGCCATGCGCTGAAAAAGGGCATCCACATGATCACTGCCTTGGCGCCATTCCCGCACAGTCACACCCCAACCTTGAAAATTGGACGTTAAACGATCTGATCCAATAGTAAAATACAAACGGTCTTGATCTGACATGTCATCATCCAACACATTGTTCATGGCTCAACGTAAACCCTGTTCTAGTTCATGGGTCAGATTTTGTTGGGGAATGAAATTGCCTGTTTGGCGCACACGCGTGGAGAAATGACATTCCCGTACCCCCATTTTGGTTGATGCCCGGTCCACATAAGGTTGTAAGTCAAAATCTAAACGCCCCGGTCCTTCTAAATTACCCCGTTTGACTCACCAAACATTGTTGAAAATCCAACTGATTAATGGCACGTTCACAATCTTCATCATCACTCCAATCCACAGGTGAACTTTGATCTTGTGTGCACAGGGAACCCAACACTCCATCATCACTCTCATCCGCAGGATCGTCCACAGGTAAACCAAAGCCTTGATCTTGTGCGCACAGGGAACCCAACACGTGATCCAAACCAAGTTGTGCCGGGGGTTGGGTACCAAACACTTCTAAACACTCCAAAGCTTGCACACAAGGTTCATCCTCTTCTAAATTTTGAAAGTAAATATCAAAATCACTCCACATGATGACTCAAGGTCTTGTTACAACGAACGAGTGAATAGAACTTCACACACCGATTTTATACCTCTCTTAAGGATCGAAATGCACCAATCAGGAATCGACCCACGTTTGAACATGTCCAAGTTCACTCAAGGTGACCTTTTGTAAAACCTTGAACCAATGAAAGTAGTTTATATCAAATCCTTTTGTGTAAGGGGTGAACACACCATCTTAGACCAACCAATCATGTTTGAGATACCAAGGAAGCGCGCCATTATAAAAATTGAAAATTGCGCGCTTGATTCAAATGTCTTAGCATCAAGTACGACGTTTGCGAAAGGAGCTGTCTTTCCTGCACGATAGACGATTGGAAACCTTTGCCTTCCAGTTAGAACGCGAGGATTGGCCCGTCTTGTACCCCCAGTTTACATCGTCTTGGTATATTGAAGGTCTCCATTTCTGTTCTGAAGAATGGCAACATCGTCAAAAAAGACTAAAATCGACTGTCTCCATGAACGTAGTGAAAGCACCGACGAAAGTTACTGGGACAGACTCCCAATCGAGCTGCAAGAAAAAATCCTCATGATGGCTGCACGGGACGTGCACCGTCAGCAATGGCAAAAGGTACGTAGACATGTTTAACGTACGCTCAAGGCGACTCGATCGTTAAAAAAGAAAAAACCTTTCGTTTCATTCTTAGGTGATTGAACAATTGTCAGGGGTTTGGAGCAACCCGCATCGTATCTTTAACTCAGTGTGGGATGAAGATGATATGCAATTTTTCCTTTACCCTTTATCTTAGGTCCTGCACGAAATCAAGAGCTATTGGGGTTTTGGTAATCTAGAAAACGCTGTGGTTATTCGACGTCGATTTATTGCATCACGAGTAGATTTCATTCGTATGCGAGGTCTCAAACTCTATTTACAGCTTATAGGTTCATCATGAATAGAAAAGCTTGATTTATGTACATTGTCTGCTAAAACCATATCTTTGTTTTAAACAAAGGTTTGCCAGAACTTGTACCAAATTTGGACCATCTGTGACTGCGGTCCTAAACATTGGTTGAAAGAAATCAAATTTTACCGTCAAAGAACCAAGATGCATGTGATTGGAATGAAGAAAACGTTACGTATGCAAGGTTATGTGGCGCGGCATGAAAATAGTTGGAAAAACATGACACACTGTGAATATATCCCCTGGAAGGAAGTGGAGTACTATAAATAACACATAAAATAAATAACATGTTGCGTGTGTGGTCTCTTAATAATGTTTTTCTTTCTTTTTCTAGAATGATTTTCTTAAACATATTTGCCTGGTGCTCGATCTCGACAGGTATCGTGTCCAGTCTGGTTTCATTGTACGCGAAATGGGGTGGTGTACGAGTGATGGTGATGCCCGGAGTCTTCATTTTAGACCCCCATTCAGATATGCTAAATTAAGCGCCCAAGACAAAGGCACTTCGAAGCATGTGTATCAACATGTCCACGCGCTACCTTTCAACGTGCAACCGGAAGAATTAGCTGTGTCTGGCAGAATTATACCCGCTGTGGTTCGTTTTCTCTATCTTAATTCACGCACTTTGGATCGTCCTTTTGTGGCTTATAAAGGTGGTAACTTGGAAAAAAATCCACTCCAAAAATTAAACATACCCGTTATCAATCTAGAATGGTTCGGTTGCCCACGGGCAGACCAATAAGGTAACTGCGAACTGAAATGTGGTTTTCACCACAAAAACATTGGGCATTGTCCCCGGGGAGAAACTTATTTATTTCAGTCATGGATTTCACAACAACTTTCCATGTAAATTATTTTATTAATAAAATCAGCAACAACAACAACATTACAATTTTAGTTTTTTCTTGGCTTGCATGATGCGTTTGACAACTCGTTCCATCTTGGTTTTCTTGCCGGGTAAACGATCGATCGCTTTGATCATTTTGGTATCCGCTTTCCATTTGTCTTGCAAATTTCTGGCTTTTGCATAATCAATGTCATGCTGTTTGGCAATCTTGTTGAGACGATTGATACCAGGATCTCCACGTTTTAAGCGTTTCTCTAAATGGGTTCCAGGTCCCATGTACTGAATAACCGGGCCAATGAAATTCCAGACCTGTTTTGGCTAGGGCCTGTTGAATATCCAAAGCACCCCCTTTCTTGTAACGCATAGAACCTCCACGTTGTCTACCCACACCTGCACGGGCTTTTTGATGTCGTTTCTGCTTTGGTTTCCACTGGGTTTTACGCTTGGCTGCCATTAGTCACTATCGTAATCCAATCGACGTCTTAACTTTTTCCCTTGGGCCCAATCTGTCCAACCGGGTAATGGTTTTAACTTTTCAACTTCCGTTTTCCTTTTCCTCACGGGTTTGGTTTTTTGCACTGATTTAGGTTTGGAGTCAGGTCGTACTGGTAAAAATCGTTTGGCTTTGGGTTTTGACTCTTTGACTTTGTCTGAGGGTATGATGGCTTTCAGGGTGGCGGGGCTGCCTTTTATCATTTTTTTCACCCATTGATCCACAGGTCCTCTGACTAAACTTTCATCTTCTTCTTCTGACCCACTGACCCCTACACCTCCAGGAAATTGTCGAATCCGTTTGGTCAGTTTACTCAATTCACAACTAAGGGGTTTCACCTCGGCATTGACGATAGGTGGTGGTAACTTGGAATCCAACAACAAATGTTTTTTGGCCGCTAAGGTGGCAGCTTTGTTTAATTGAGCATTTTCGGTGAGTTCACCTTTCTAATGCTGAATCAACTGATTTAACTCCGTTTTAGGTATCATGTAGACCTCCTCCATGCTTTATTTGACTTCGACTGAGTGGTGTGCACCATATTTATGCCTCTTACACTCCATCTGGGCGCGAACGAGTTTTTCTGCTGGGGTTTTGGGGCGTTGAATTTGATGAAGTCTCCAGATCAATTTAGCATCCGCTTTCCAATAATCTGTCACACTTTTAGCATGAAAATAAGCCAAGTCGTGTTCGGCCACGATTTGATCCAAATCATCGCAGACATCGACAGACGACATCGTTCAATCCTTTGAACAAACCACTTCCACATTGTTGCATTAACAGTTCCCGACGTTTTTTGACAGATTGGTTACGTTGTCCCAAGGTTCTTAAAGCTTTTTTGTGGGGGCGGAGTTTTGCCATGAGGTCAGGTGTCAAGGGAATATTGTTTTTTAACAAATTCAAAACCACTTCACTGATCGCATTAATTTGATCTGCATTAGCATGATGCAATAACTCTTGACGTTTCTTTCGATTGGCTTCTTTCAACACGGATTGTAAAAAGGGGAGCTGACGTTTTAACCCACTCATCTTCGTCCACGACGACGTTTGTAATGCTTCACATTGTCCGTAATGCCTTTTAAACCCTGACTGGCCAACTTTCCCAACAGAGTTGTAAAGGTAGGAGCAGGTCCTGATAAAAACATACTAGCCCCTTGAGCAATTTTATCCACCACACGAGGTTTGCGCCGGTACAAGGCACCACCACATTGCTTTTTTCGTCAATGTTTATGTTTGGTTTTCATGTTGAACAATGACACATTATACTTCTTCATACACGTTTTCATATTTTCCTGTTTTAGAATTTTTCACTAATCGCATGATGGTGCCTTTTCTGGGATGCGTCCAAAATTTTTTCCTGATGATGCCTGTAGGACCTACCAAACCGTTTTTCAAAATGTCACCAATCCAAAATCGTTTAAAGACATGTTTGGTAGAAGGAATCAACTTTTTCACAGCCGCTTGTGCCACCTTTAAAGCCATTGAAATACTCCCTTTGCCAGTTTGTCTTAGTCGTCGTTTGGGGGGTTTTCTTTTTCGTTTGACTGCCATAGTGTCACAGTGGGGTTGGTAAGGGCATCGTTTTTATACGCTCCGTCGACCACGGTTTGATGAAGTTGTTGATATTTTTGAATACAGCTGGGAGGTAACGGGGGTGTTAAATCAACGACAATCTCATCGACGGTCGCCATTTTCTTTTGAAATTCATCCGCACAGGTGAGGGTCCTTATTTCCATCAAAGCTTTGGCATACGTGGTGTAAGCAAAATGACACAAAACCGCTTTAAAGCGATAATGTTTGAAATCACTCCAACCTTTCACAAAGGCGCCGGCGGCTGCTAAACAGGCCACCAAGATACTATTTTTCAAAATGGGACCTACAATCATACCTGTCGACACTAACAACAGGGCCAGACCATTGAGACAAGCGTTCCACCATTTGTAATACTGTAATTGATATCGATAACACCACCATTGTCGATGATACAACTTATACAGGCCCATTTTCACCAGTTGAATAGGCGGCGTAACACGTCGGGATCCATCATCATGGTCCATGCTCGATCTTTCAAAGTCCAAATGAGTTCACGAAAATAAGTTTCACCGTACTGATCCACCACACGTTCTATCTGAGGCATGCGCCTTTGTCTGATTAAATTATATACGTTTTGCATCATCGGATAATCCATGTCACTCAACAGCATGGAAGATACATGATCGCCAGCCACTTTTTCAAAACAGACCCAAAATAAAGGGGGTAATAACCCTTGTAATCTCCGACTTTTTCTTGGTTTACCTGAATCAGACATCCAGTACATGAAAGGTAGTTTACTGGCCATCGTTTGAACGCTTAATGTAAGCTCGTGTCCATCCCTCGTCTTTAAAGACATGAGCATACAAACGACGTTGATCGGCAAAGGCGGGGTGTAAATCCATGAGCATGTAACCAAACGGGCGAGCGGTCACATGTTGAAAGGTGTGCAAACAATCTTTCCATTCGTTTGGAAAGGACTGTAGTAACACATTACATACCCCCAATTGATCCCTAGGGTTTTTGAAGGCCACAATGTAATGAGCATTGCGTGAAATACTCTTGGCGTATTTACCCACGAGAAACATGTCTTGACATAAGTCTGGTTGGCTGACAAACCTCTGTAGTCAGCATGGGGTGTTCCATGATCCAATTTGTTGGCTGTCCAGGCGGGAGGGGCATCAATTTGGTTCAACCACCCAGCAGGCTTCAGCACAGTTTCTCCATCTCGGTCATAGTTCAAAAGGCGTTCAAAGTAAGCTTTGTAGTGATACGTGTCTGATTGAGGACTAATCAATGTCCCATTCAAATGTAAATCAATTTGTTTAATAATCGAATGGGCCAGGTTGTTGACAGGAAACAACGTTTCATTCGCCACCAAATTATTCCCATCACTCTTTTTCAACCCTAATTTCATCGTAAAATAACTACGATTGAGATCCACATAACTGTCCAATCCTGGAACAACAAATTCGATAGGATTAATCCCTGTGGTGGTGGGTTGAATAGTGACCATACGATATGCATCAATACTTCGATCTGTGGGCGGAACCTTGAAAAGGTTCAGCGCTGAGTTGATCACTGTTCCCTCTGCCATGATGATTTACTTTCTGAGTGGACCTGTACTCCTTTTATACTGTGCTCTCATTAAATGACCTAAATCATACCCTGGGGGTTTAGGCATTTCAGCCGAAATCCATCCACCTACTTAAGGTTTGATCCAACGAATGCTTTGAAACAATCCTTTACCCCCTTTCATGGTTTGGGGTCTTGAACGTATGGGTTCCATGCTTACACACCAAAAACATCTCGGGCTCTTTTGACTTGTTTGGGAAACAATTGATTGGCAATCTGGACAGCCTGTTTCACGTTTTTGTTTTTCAACACTTGTTTGGCTTTCCTGCTGATTTCTTTTTTCAAAGCGGTTTCAGCTTTTCGTTTGATGCCACGTGTCAGTCCTGTTTTAAGTCCACCAATCGTATTGCTGGGTAGTTTCAATGGACTCCGTGTACTCGTCACTCCTTTTATACCGCCTTTCAACATATCTTTGAAAAGGCCAGCCCCTTCCTGATCGGCTTCATCGGTGCGGAACCGTGTCAAACTTCCTCCTCGCATGATGTGTCTGTGTTTACTTTTTACGTCGAGTGGCTCTCTTTTTATACTGTTTCTTTTTCCACAAACTCTTCCAGATTTTCTTGGCTCCAAAACCTCCAGCTGCACCGGCTGCCCCTAAACCGGTCACTTTTCCCACAGCCAATAACCCAGGCACCAAAGCAGCTAGCGGTGCAATGCCTCCACGTTGTCGTCGTCGTCGTCTTCTTTTGATTTTTGGCATCATGAAAATGATTCTCCTCGTGGCATTCTTCTTTTTATAGGTAACAGCGTTTGAATGGCTTGACCTAGCTGTTGACGCATTTTGCGTCGTAGTTTTAGTTTCAGCTTATATTTTTTGAAAGTGGAGCGTGAGGATGGTGTGTCCATCACCAAACTTGACCAAATCTTCACCAGTTCCTAGGGTCTCAGCCACTTGTACTTCAATAATTTCTGTCACTTGGTTGCGAACAGGTACGTAGTGTATGTGGAGAGGTTCAAAATAAACAGAACCTCTACCCTCTCGATGGTACTTAATTTCTCTCAGTAAATCGGTCATTTTGTTGCCCACCATGGAACTAGATCCCACATCAGAATACATGTGGAGAGAGCGGGTGGGTTCTTTGACCACAGCGCGGAACGCCACATTCAGGTTAAGAAATTTCCAACTCAGTCGCATATCCAACCACATCCATTCGGTACCATCCTTATCCTTTTTGGTGGTGTAAAACAAGGGATTACCGGGTCTGTCCGTAAAATCGGCTGGACTTTTAGCGGGTGTTTTTTCATCATTGAAAATCATGAGCAAATTGGGACCCAGTTTGTAGGCTTTTCTGGTCTGATCATAGATGAACCATCCCATGTGTTTCCCCAATTCGATATTAAATGCCACATAGGGCCACTTGAGGTCTCCCGTGTAAGGAAAAGTTTTTCTGATGGCTTTGGCATTGTCCAACAACACATCCTCACCTTCCCATTTGAAAAGAGGTATCGTGGTTTTATTGGTGTCGGAGGCGGTGTAACCGTATTTGGTTTGATAGAGTTCTGTAAACTGTTTGTCAAAATAGTGAAGAATGGCTTTCATAAAACTAACCCCATCCACAATGGAAGGTGTTTTTTTCAAGTCAGCCAGTTTGATTTGTACGTTTTTAGCCACAAACGTATCAGTACTATCCTTGTAGTAGCATCCCATCCCCCACAAGTAGTGTTCAGGGTCTTTCAACAAATGGGTCAAATGCACACTCGTGTCCGGAATAGAAATGAAACTCAACCCCACTTGCCAGTTTCCATCCGTTAAATGTAGGGTGTGAGGTAAACGGTTTTTAAACCAATTCGCTTGATTGTTAGGAAATTCTTTTCGATTGGCATGGCTGGGCAGTGTGACGTAGAAAGACATGTTAATCCGTCCCAATCCTCACTGAATGATGTCTCACGTTTTCGTGATCCTGTTTAAAGTGAAGCGTCAAGAACGTGGTCCCCAGACCCAATGGCACTAAATCCCCCGATTGTCCTGCGGTTTCCCCAATTTGTACTTCCACTGTTTCCACCATTTGATTCTGTACCGGTAAGTATTGAATGTGTTTGGGTTCAAAATACATAACACCTCTACCTTCACGATGACACTTGATTTCACGCCTTTCAGTTACCTATCATAGAACTTCCATTGACATCGGAATACATGTGCAGAGAACGGGTGGGGGTTGGGACTGGAAACGCTGCATTCAAATTGATGAATTTCCAGCTAACACGCATGGTTAACAAAATCCATGTCACCCCTGATTGATCTTTCCCTGTTCGGTAATACTTGGTGTTTCAATCGCCATCGGTCCAGTCTGCCTCTTGCTTGCCAGGAATTTTACCGTCATGAAAAATCATGAGTAAATTGGGACCCAGTTGGTAGCCTTCCTTCTGATCGTACGTGAACCAACCCATTTTGATAGCCAAATGATGATTGATGGATACATGGGGTAGAAAGTTACCCACTCCCGCCAGAAACGTTCTGGCTACTTTTTAGTTATCCAGTAAAAGATCAGGTCCTTCCCATGTTAGCACCGGGAGGGTATTTTTTCCCTGGTGTAGGGCTTGGTAGCCATACTTGAATGAAAACCCCTCGGTAACTTGTTTCTGAAACCATCGGACGAGGGATGTCATAAAACTAATGCCATCCACCACGGGGTGGGTGACATGTTCCATTTTCATAAAATAGGTTTTCCACTGGGTAGCACCTTTGTAATCAATATAGTACCCCGACATTTCCCACAGGGGTTCATCCTTAGGTACCAAGTGTTGAAAGGGCACCGTGGCATCGGGCAGCACAATGGAACTTAACCCCACCTGCCAGCCCGCCTCCGTCAGTCTAAGAGGGGTAGGTAAACGTACTTTAAACCAATGAGCTTGATTGTTAGAAAACTCATTACAATGACTATCACTTCTAAGGGTTACGTAAAGCGACATCTTAATCAATCAACACAACACTTCCTTTTGAGATCAAACACATTTATTCCATCTTTTTAAAGTGGAGGGTCACCAACGTATGACCCTGTTTAAATTTAACCAACTCTTCGCCTTTTCCCGTCGTTTCAGCTAGTTGCACTTCAAGGATATCCAACACTTGATTTCTCACACAGTGATACTGGATATGTTGTGGTTCAAAGTAGATGCGCCCTCGTCCTTCTCTTCGATAGTTTATTTCACGTAACAAATCAGTGGTGCGATTACCCACCATGGAGCTGCCTCCCACATCCGAGTACACATGCAGCGAACGTGTGGGTTCCTTGACCATCGAACGAAAAGCTAGATTTAAATTGGTGAATTTCCAACTCAGATGAAAACTTAACCAAAACCAAACGGTTTTGTCTTTATCAATGCTACTTCTCAAAAGAATGGGTTCTCCATTGGCATTCAGAAAGTCATATTGACCTCGACGGGGCACTTGGTCCTTGTGATAGATCATGGTTAAATTGGGTCCTAGCTGCCAGGTCCCCTCGGACGTTTTTTGCATCCACCCCATTTTCTCAGCCAACACGGAATTGACCGCAAAATGAGGCATCAGATGATCAACCCCTATGCCTCTGAAACGAATACGCTGTACGGCACTGTTGTCTAACAGCAAATCGTCTCCTTCCCACTTAAAACGAGTATGTAAGTATTTTCCATTGTCTAGGGTACTGGATTCGTACTCTCTCTTAAAGTCCTCCACCGCATCTTGATGCATCCACCGTATATAGGCTTTCATAAAACTAACTCCATCCACAATCGAATCATCCTCTTTCACGTCTTCCATGGCCATGTATCGATTATCAAAAACATGATTACGAATATCTGTCACTTTACGTACAATCGAGGTCCAAAACACCTTTTGTCCCTCGGGTACAATATGGTCCAAGTTGAGACCTGTATCTGGTATGGAAAACAAAAAGAACATAACCCCACTTCCCAGTTTCCATCCGTTAACCGTAGCGGGTGAGGGAGTCGATTCTTGAAGCGATTGGGTTGATTGTTTGGGAATTCTTGTCGATTGGCATGACTTAGTAGTGTCACATACAACTACAACTTTTTGACGTCCTTGGTAGACACCCAGCTGTTGTACTTCTCGGGCCAACCTTTCCACTTGACCAATAAACGATTTTTCTCCCGCTTAAGTACTTTTTCCACACAGAATAAATCGGTCACACGTCCTTTTTGCAAATCTTCTTCATAATACGTACCACCCACTGGCGTGTCATCCCACTCTTTGATTTTGTAGGCCGGTAGAGGACCCGGTAAAATACGACTCACCACAAACACTTCTTCGGTCCAACCAGGGGTATACGCTTTTTGAAACGTGCGATAAAGTTTGTTTAAACGCACATAGTCCCCTTTTTTCAAAGTAGGTCGACGTTTCCTCTTTTTGGGTTTACCATACAAGCGTTTCCACATGGCTGGTTCATTTTTCCAAGTGACTTGTTTGGGTGCCATACCAATACTATGATGGGGGGTCGCATTATACCCATCCACCAATGCTTGTAAATGACTATCAAACTCCAAGGTGTTAGCCGCTGTAAAATATCGATACAATCTTTGCTTGATCGTACGATTGAATCGTTCCACCACACTCGCTTTGGCATCACCCTCGGTGAAAAAATGTTTGATCCCTTGTTCTTTGAACCAATCTTGAACCGTTTTGTTATAAAATTCTTTACCCTTGTCGGTTTGCAAACGTACTGGTTTACGTCCTTCATCCACAATGGTTTCCAAGGCTTCCACCACACTAGGACCCGTTTTGTTTTTCAGAGGTTGGACCCAAGCGTATTTGGATAAGACATCAATCACGGTTAACAGGTAACATATACCCTTATTGTATTTGCCCAGGGCTTGAACCTCGATTAAATCAGCTACCCATTGATCGTCTAAACCACCTCCCACGACCGGTAGAGTGGGAAAACGTCTTCGTCGTGGTTTGTGTAACGTATAAGCCAAATCTTTTTCAAAGACTTGTTTAGCTTTTTTGACAGGCAATCCATAGGCTTTAGCAAATCGTTGTACCCCTCCTAAACTACCAGGTGCTTTAGGGTCATGATACCGTTTTAACAACGTGTCGGCCACTGAAATCTTTTTCTCCTTTTTTGGTTTGCCCATAGTGTCATCACCAAACGATGTATGGTAGGAATCATGTGAGGGTGCTCTTTTTGTAGTTTTCTAAACCAACACGAGGCGTGGGGGTAGGATTGTAACCAAAGGACATACACGACCCACCGGTAAAGATTTTTATCCACATGGGTATCACCAAAAACTTGTAAAGGATTTTCACTTTCCTCATAAGAGGGAATCGGGATTTTTTCACCCGGGCTTTATCATATAACAACCGACAAAGGGTTTGCAAAAACATTCCCACCACATGATCGGTTTCCAATGAACTTTATTTACAAGACATACTTTTATGTTCTACATGACTTAAAAACGGGTACCAAAGCTTAAAAGAGTCCTGTTTGATTGTAACAGTCTTTGACATACGTCTGGGGTTTCTCCCAGGTGGCGGGTTCTCTCTTGGGTAAGTAGTCATAGTGACAGTCCTGCAACGTTCTCTGAAATTCCTGCTACGAATCACTGTACTTGGGTGGGGGACCTGCTGGTGGCTCCAACAACCATTGTTGCACATTGACAGGATCTTGCCAAGCTGGATCCGTCATGGGTAGATTAGACAGATCTTGAATGGGTTGATCCGCCAAACGAAAGAACTTGCAACGTTGCTCGGGCAGACCAGAACAGCACAGGTACAAACGATCTGGATTCTTCTCGGAGCGACTTTGCTTCAGGATAGGTAACTCACCACAAAGACAAGTCATGGTACACCACTGATCGTACACGGTGGGATCCACTGTTTTCTCCACTTTTTCCAGAAACTGGGGGGGGCCTGTTTTTCGTCACAGAACAGTTGACAATTGTAGTAAGGACGTTTCAAATATCGTCATCCCCCTTTGGACTTGCGCTGCTCCATTCGGTTGGTGTGAAAAGGACACAACAGATAGTCTGGTTTTTTAGGTTTGGATTTTTGAAAACCAGGACTTTGGAAAATGGTGGCCAGTTGTACCATTCTTTTCAGACCCTCATTGTCTTGACTGGTGGGTGGTTCCACAGCCAGAGAACTGGGTGGGTCATCCGTCCCATCATCGGCCGCCACCACACTCTCAGCTGCTGGAGACATTTGTAAGTCATCGTCATCGTCATCAAAGTGTCTTCTTTCTTTGATGAGTCCAGCTCTTCCACCATTTGAGTAAACTCTTCTTGGAGAGTCTTGCGAGCATTTTTGGTAATCTCAGCAGCAGCTCGGGTCTGTTCCACCATATTGGCCACTTCAGGCTCTATTTCAAACCGGGTTTTTCGTTTGGGCTTTTTGGCTTGTTGTTCCAGATCTTTGACCATGTCTTCTGCACTGTCGTAAACACCCACCAGTTCCACATTTTTCTCAAACTGTTCTTGAAGGGAATCCTTCTTGGCTTTACGCTTACGAGTAATGGGTGTCATCTGATTCATGGTGAACTCCTTGATCCGTGATCTGATGATTCTCGTCGTTGGGTCTCGATTCTTATAACAGACCTTTGCTGGGGGTAGGATCGAACTTTACCCTCTGACGTCACCTCCTTGCCCAAACTTGTCCAATCAATGTTCAATAGAAGCACCCCACCATTGTTTACGACAACGCGTGATGCGACGCCAGTCAGTATTATTTTGAATCCATTGTCTTACTTTTTTCTTATAGGTTTGACCACACATCAAAGGTACTGAAAAAGAACAATACCCTTCAGGTGGTTTAGGTGGAGCCACGTGCTCGCGATCACAAACGTCACAATCAACAAGTTTAGACGTGCCTACACTTGCCTGACTAAAGGTCAAGGGCAGGTTTTTGATTGGTGCCTTTCGATCCGACCTCTGCTTTAAAAAACTCACTGTGTGCCAGTGTTAGTCACTCGCTGAGGGGCACCTATGGACTACTATAAAGATCTCAAAGTAGAAGATTTTGATTGTTATCAAACCTATTGGTTAGGTTGTGTTCTCAAAGGACTACAAGCCCACTACACGTATCAACAGTGTCAACAACATCGTCTGTTTGACATTGGTTTACAAGCAGGACTTACTCCAGAACAACTACTCAGTCTCTGTCTTTGCTTCAAAGTAATTATCACATTGCACGCAAAGCACACACCGTGTTTGCTTTTGGCACCTTGGAGCTGAATCGCAAAGTACTCAAAGGTGGGACGGGATGGACAGTACGTATGGCCATGGATCTTGGCAAAGAAGTGTTCGTGTTTGACACGGTGACTCAAACCTGGTTTGAAGTAGCCACGACTTACCAATCAGGCCATTGGTTAACAGCCGAAACCAAGTTTGTACCCACCAATCAGAAACCCACGCTTCATCAAAGTAGCGCCGTCATTGGTTGCAAACAAATCAACCAAGGAAGTCGAGCAGAACTACACGATTTATTTCATCGCACTTTTTGTACCCCCGAAAACTTGGATGAAGTCAAAAGAGAACTGACCAGTTTTCAATTATGACAATCAGGCACTGTATGTTTTTCTTTCATAACAATAAAGTGGATTAAACGTTAAAATTGTTGTCATTCAAAATAAAACGGACAGTCGGCACATTCAAGCTACCAGCCCGCCCACGTTATGAATAACCAACCTGTAGGTTCTAGTTATTCGAGCTACCAGCGCGCCCACGTCATGAATGACCAACCGTGCTTATAATATAGAAATCTATTCCCTTATATTTGACATGGACCTTGCATTCGCTTGCTTGTGGGAGAACCTCATTCTAGTACGCCTGCGCCTGATTTAAAAAAAAAAAACAAAAAAAAGTTGCAAGGACCAGGATTCGGCAGCGGCATCCTTTGATACCTATCCCAACGTAGATTACCACTCATAGCAATGCTAACACACGAGAAAAAAACTAGAATACTTACACTTCGGTCGAACGGGAAAGGCCCTTCTGAAATAGTACGAGTCCTTTCTGAAGACGGTATAAAGATCAGCCGCTGGAGCGTCATCAGGTTTCTAAAATAGTACCAGAGAGGCAGACACTCAAGAATACCCCAAAATCAGGCCGACCATTGGAAGGAGTAACCACTGAGCTGCTGAACTTCATCGACTCCGAAATGGGAAAAAACAAGATGACTTCTCCCAAGCTCGCGAAAAAATCCATGGGCGCTCGAATTGCAGTTTTCTCGTGAAAAAGTCGTGCATCTGGAAGTCGTGCGCCGGGACGAAATAGTGTCAATTAATCAGAGAGCCAAACAGAGTAAAACAAACACCTGGAATTCAGCGAGAAGTGCCTGCGAGAGAACGAACAGTTCAATAACGTCATCTTCACGGATGAATGCTCAGTTCTGTCAGAGAAACACAGTAAACTATGCTTTCGCCGAAAGTGGGAACCACCAGAATTGAAAGGAAAACCGAAGCACCCATTAAAGTGCATGTTTGGGCTGGCATTTCGAAGAGGGGACTAACGAAACTGATCGTGTTCGAGGGCATCATGGACGCGCAGTTCTACGTAGCTGAAATTCTGAGCAACAGGCTCCTGCCATTTATTCAAGAAAAGTTCCCGGACAGCCATAGATTTCAGCAAGAAAATGACCCCAAATACACCAGCCGCCTTGCTAGCAGTTTTATGACTGAAAATGGAATAAACTGGTGGAAGACGCCTCCGGAGTCCTGCGATCTTAATCCAATCGAACTACTCTGGCATGAACTGAAGCATTTTCTGCGCACCATCGTAAAACCACGGAGCAAAGAAGAGTTGATGAACGGAATACAGCGCTTCTGGGAAGAGAGAGTGGATGCAGCGAAATCCACCAAATACATTGGGCACCTGCAGAAAGTTCTCCCAATAGTCGTCGAGCACCAGGGAAGAGCTCCTGGGCATTAGCTGACAAACGGCACACGAAGGGTTCTTTTTTAGAGCCAACAACCTAACGGCTCTTTTAGGAGCCACCGATTGTAATTAAAGTCATGACCAACAGTCCCAGAGCCCCAATCCCCGGGTTCCGATGTATCAGTTCCATTGCGTTTACAAATATCTAAAAAGTGAGTGAAATAACACACATACGACACTAATTATAACAGTGGAAAAAGAGGGAAAGTTCGATGTGTTTACAAACACTCACGCACTTCGTACAGCATAACACTAAAATCTTCTCAAATGCACACGTATCTCGTTCTCTTAACACAAACAAAAAATACGTTAAAGTTCCCAGAATGTATGAAGTGTCTTTGTTCCCCAAACCTTATTTTCCCAAAGTTTAATCCATGCATAAATCTCATTTGGATCCAAAATGCAGACTGCAGCGGAAACAAGTATAGACAGCAAAGTTTAGTTCGTTTGAATACAATCCAATCTGGGAGGGAAATATGAAACAAAACAAAAAATAAACACATTGTCAGAAATTATGCGTATTACAGTCACTGTAAAACCCACAACACAAGCCTGCTATTGTAAAATTTGTAGAATGATAAATCAAATGGAAATAGGCGATAGAATGTTTGTGTTTTCTTAGCTGTCTAAGTACAACTCAGCTGAAAATTTCATTGGGTACGAATCAACCCAGTGGAAGCTGGCTACGAATCGACTGGGTAGGAAACAACCGCAATGAGTGTTTACAAAGTGTTTGTCTTCCTGAGTTTACCAACAAAAAAGACTCTTGGGGGAAGTTTATGCCTTTCTTTTTCATCTGGAAACATTCGGAAATTCAAGGATCGCTTACTTACCGCTTAGATGGAACAGCGGCGAAAGCAAAAAAGGGAAAAAGGCTTGAGAAAGGTAGTTGTCGAAGTAGTGAAGTAGCCGTTTTTGACCGCAACAATTTCTGTGACATTAAAAACATAAGTGGTTCATTTACCCTATGAGTAAAGGAGCAGCGAAGTCAAACGCATGTGTCATATGTCATTTTGTTGAATCAAACTGCAGGACTTGCATCCAGACTGTACAACACTTGCAAGTTTGCCCCGTTGTCCGATTAACTTCTCCAGATCGATCAAGAAATCACTCAAGCGACAAGCTCATTAGTTTCTCAACTCAAAACTCGATTCTCAATCCTCGAAGTTCTCGAAACTCGACTCGAGACTTGATTCTCAAAATTTTCGAGAATGGAGAATCGAGTCTCGATACACGAGGATCGAGACGTGAGGGACTGTCAAATGACTGTCAAATTACATTTGACCAGTATTGTATATCCCATAGGACACGAGCCTCTGACGTGCTACAACCACCAGCACCAGCAAGTAAGGAACCCACGGGAAAAACCAAATTCAAGTTCAAGTACAACACTCGTAGCCCGGCAAACACGGAGAAACAAGTCTGCCCTTCTGTTTCAATTGAGGTCTGAACACTTCTTATTTCATGTGAAGTAATGGTTTTTCTTTCGATTTGCTTTTTGCTATGCCATTCCACCATGAGATGGCATTTTTTTCCGCCGTTGAAGCCGTTTTTATCGATTTAGATATAAATATTCACAGAGAATTTGTGCATTCATTAGTAAATTCTACTTAGTCATTACTATTCTCTACATAGAGCATACTAATGACACTTCCAAACAAAGGAAAACGATGCCTCATTAGTATGCTCTATAAGATAGAGCATACTAATGACTATACAGAAATACTAATGAATGCAGAAATTCTCTGTGAATACTAATTTTACCCCACAATTTCCATGTGCTTCAAAGCTCCCTCCCCCCCACTTTACATAATTTAAGAGTCTATGGAACATAGAGCATCGAAATGCTAGACTCTGATTGGCTGAGTGGGTGTGATCATGTTCTAAGTGTTGTAATAATACTGTTGGAGGAGTTAAATTTTTAATGTTGTTTTGTTTTAGGTCGCGGTGATTATGGTGGAATGGAGGAAAGGCAGCACGCTGAAACGAGATACGAGGGTGCAAGCACAATCATTTTTAGCTCACCTGAAGTTCAGTGAAACTAGTTTTATTTATGTTTTTGTGGGTGGAGCCCAGGTTGAGTTAAGTCAATCAATATTGCCTGGGTATAAAATTTCATTTTGATTTCATTACAAATGAATTGTTGTGGTAGACACGTAAGTTTTTATTGATAGAACAACTTTAAATGCAGTAATAATACTGCTGGGGAAGTTAAATGTTTGAGGTTGCATTGTTTTAGGTCTTGGAAATTATGGTGGAATGGAGGAGAGATAGAATAGAATAGATGACTTTATTTATACACGGTAGATTCCTCAGTATACAAGCAAAAGCTATCAACAAATATAAGAATTAAAAACAATATAATAAAAAAGTAATTGCAAAGTATAAAGACCTTATCTAAACTAACTAAACTAACTACACATTCAAATTGAAATAAATGAAAACAAAAAGTACTGCTTTTCAGGAATGCTGTGTCGTAAATTCACTCACATGGCACGTGGAAATGAGACACGAGGATGTGAACACAATCATTTCGTTTATCTGAACTTCAGTGAAAGTAGTTTATTTATGTTCATGTGGGTGTAGCCCAGGTTGAGTTAAGTCAATCAATATTGCCTAGGTATGGAAAATGATTTCACTTCACTACAAATGAATTGTTGTTGTGCTAGGCACTCAAATTTTAGTTGATACAACAACTTTACATGTGATAATACCACTGGAAGAGTTAAATTTTTGATGTTGTTTTGTTTTAGGTCTCAGTGATTATGGTGGAATAGAGGAGAGGCAGCACGTGGAAATGAGATACCAGGGTGCGAGCACAATCATTTTAAGTTTATCTGAAGTTCAGGAATGGGCTGGATGTTCTCTTTTTCACTGTCACGATTTTCCCTGTGAAGTGTTATAGTGTTAAATTTTACAACCAAGCACCATGTTCTGCACAGTGGCCTATTGGAGAGGGTGTCTGTATCTTGTGTGACAGTCACTGGCTTGAATTCCACTGGTGCTGATTTTTTTCCTTTCCATATGTTGTCGACTTTCTTTATTTTCTTTTTTTCTGTGTTCTATTTGACCGAATTAAGTGTTTTTTGTCTATTTGTTTTTTTTTTTCGAGGGGGGGGGGGGTGCGGTTGGAGGAAAACTTGCAAATTTTTGGGTAGGGGTGTGCTTCTGGGATTCTCAAACCCTCACCCCTTTTTCTTTCAACGTTATGTGTTATGTAAGGTTCTTTCAGTTCTGAGATCCATTCCTGTTCTTGACTAAATTGTTCTTGTTTAAATTGTTTCGAGCTGGAAGGGAAAACAGCCAAACAAAAATGCAACCCGCCACAGATTTGATGATAGAGGCCCTAGCAGAAAACGACCCCGTCAGTCCAACATGGATGAGATTTCCATGTTTGAAAGAGAAGTCAGAAACGTCAATAGCGAAACTTCAGGCCCACACAGAAAAGGGCTCCTGCCCAAGAGACTTGGGCAGGAGTTCAAGACGCAAATACATGCCATAAAGAGAGAGGCTGAGAGAAAATTCATAGGCGCATTAACCAAATTCCATTACCGATGCATTGAACCCCACAAGTCAGTCATTTCTAGGTCAAAGAAAGACACTGACCGGGCTGGCGAAACGCCACCTGCTCAGCCAAATAGTAGTAGTTACGTTCCGGAAAGTGTATCTAATCTCAGTACCACCTTAGAGAAAAAACTTGAAGAAATCAATGTAATGATGAAAGAAATAGAGGAGATTAAGCATAAAACATGTGAATCTTACCCGTCTGTTCTCTGAGTGTGGAACTAAAAAAACAAAGGGAGGATAAAGTGGAAAAACGCAAAATTAAGAACAAAAAGCACAACAAAAGAAAGAAAAAAACACACAAAGACATCAACGCTACAAAAACAGAGCGTAATAAGAAATACATAAAGAACCTATCAAACTTTGATGTAACAACTGACCAAACCAATCTCCTCTCTCGGGGGTTAAAATTCTTCCTACGCCAAGCACGAACGAAACCGCACTAAGAAGACAACTGTTATCAGCCTTTGATCAATTTGCCAGGAGAATGCGGCTCCAGTTCATCTTTCATGGCGAAAACAGTGATATCCACCCCTTCTACATTAAATTGAACTGGGATCCACCGATCCAACGGTCAGTTGCTCTAGAAAGTTATCTAGAAGAAATCAAAACAGAACTTGCGCATATACCGATAACCAGACCCAAACACAACCTACCGCTTAACCAAAGAAAAGCTATTACAGAGCTAAGAAACAACACTGAAATACACATAAAGAAAGCGGATAAAGGAACAACTACAGTCATCATGCACAAACAAAACAAAACACAGGAGGGTCAAGTTCAACTGGATGACAGAAATAACTATATACCCCTCCAAAAAACAATGGTCGAAGAAACTTCTCAAAAGGTTAAACAAGTAACCAGACAACTCCATCAGGGAGGTTACATTGATGATATGATTGTTAAATGGTTATCACAGACACCTAACTCACCAAGAGTCCCCGTTTTCTACACTCTAACAAAGATTCACAAGCCAACACCCGTTGGAAGGTCAATAATATCAGGGAATGATTGCCCTACGGAACGCATATCAGCATTCGTTGACAGTCTACTCCAGCCGATAGCAAAATCACAGAATTCCTATCTTAAGGATACAACAGATTTCATAAACTTCATTGAGAGGACAAAACTCCCAGAGAATACATTCTTGGTTTCCCTAGATGTCACCAGCCTGTACACAAATATCCCGCAAGGGGAGGAGATCAACACAGTATGCAGAGCATATGAGAACTTCTACAGGGAAAACACCCCCATAACGACCCTCTCCCTCAGAGAAATCTTAAGGCTGATTCTCCAACAGAATTCTTTTGAATGTCGGCAGTTGAGACGGAAATAACTAGTCTTAGCAACACAAAACCACTTGAGTGGAAAAGATATATTGATGACATATTCTCACTGTGGAATGTTGACAAAAAGGAGATAGAAGAGTTTATTGTCCTAGCAAACAGACACCACCCGACAATTAAATTTACGGCTGAAATCTCAGATAAAGAAATAAACTTCCTGGATACTACTGTCTTCAAAGGCGAAAGATTTAACAAACAAGCAATCCTTGATATCTGCACACATTTTAAGCTGACAGAGACTTCCCGGTACACTCACTTCTCATCCTGTCACCCACCAGGGGTCAGAAAAGGGTTTATCAAAGGTGAAGCCCTAAGACTTCTTAGAACAAACTCTTCAGCGAAATCTTTCGTTGAGAATATCAACCAATTTAAGGCATGCCTTCATGCTAGAGACTACCCTGACAGCTTAGTAGAAAGCATATTGTCGGAAGTCAAATTCAGCGCAAGGAAGTCGGCTCTTCAACAACGGCAGAGAGTGTGGAGCAAAATTCTGCCTTTCGTTACAACATTCCACCTATCTCTGACTAATTTTTCTGGTCTTGTTTTAACATGGTTCATGTTACCAAATGTAACCTGCTGGTTTGGTAAAAGAATTTTACCAAAGCAGCGGGGTTTCAGAATTCCTGAAACGGGTTAAGCTCGTCAAGCTTGCTGCTATAAATTGGCTCTTTACTGTATTTCTGAAATGTAGCTGAATAAATCTGTCCTTTAAATCTGTCCTTTAAAAGGGAGTATTCTAACAATAGATAAAAAAATGGCTGAGGTCATGTATACTTCTGTTGTGAAATATTCTTGTCAGAGTTATAACTGCTTGATCCTTGTTATTAAGTCAAATATGTTTATTTATATCTACTCTATGATAGGGAATTTAATTCTGGAAGAAGATGCTGAGAGAAGAGCAGGATTAATGTCATTGCTTTCTCTTCAGTGAAGCTCCTGTCATGAGGCAAGCTTCCTTCCAACATTCTCCAGCGTGACCAAGCAAGGAAAACCATTTGACGTCAACTGCTGAGCTGTGTATCATTCTATTGAGACCCGCAGTGGATATGACGGCCTTGCTGCTTTTTGTACCATCGTCAACATGCCCCCTCACAGTAAACCCGCCTATTACAAACAAGTTGACAACATTTTGGCACGTCTTGAGGATGAAGCAGCAGAGGAAATGAGTAAGCCTGGGGAAAGATTTCAACAGTACATCTTGGATGAAAACCCTGATAGGGACAAAGATGGCACTCATGATGCTTTGATGGCACGTGAACCAAACAAGGGTTCGTATCATCAATAGGAGTAGTGTTGTCCTCTCAGTAGACATGCGAAGAAGTCCTAGACTATCATGTCATGTCAAAATCCTGTCAGATATGTGCTTTAAAGAAAGCGAAGTGTTACAACATGAGTGTGACAAATTTTGTGGGTTGTTCACCAGCAGTGGAATCAGAGAGAGTTGCATTGTGGGGAAGATCAATAAAACGTCATAATCTGAGGTACAAAAGTCACAAGACCTTGCCAAGCAGCATCGATTCCGTCCTTGAGGAAAGTCATCCTAGTGCGGAATGGCAGCAAGATGCAGCACCTGACTCTTCCTGAGGTCTTCCTGGAAGTCTTTGGACCCACATTTATGACACTCACTAATGACAAACTCCTAGAGAGATGTGTTCTTGGCACAACCCAAAACCCTTGCAAGTGTGTGAAATCTATAGTTTGGATCCGCTGTCCAAAACACAAACACCATGGTGTTAAAGTTGTTCATTGTGCTGCGGCATCAGCAGTCTACCATTTCCACAGTGGAGAAAGCAGACTGAGAGTAATGGAGAGGCTCTCCATTCCAGGTGGAGTATTCACAAGAGTCTGTACGTGCAAAAGATGAGAAGAGGCTGCGAAAGTCTGATTAGCAGGCCACCATCAAAGAAAAGAAACGCCGTCAAGGCGAGCAGCTATTACATACTCAACACAAAGAAGCCCTTTCAGAAGCTGAAGGAGTACATGTAACTTATGAGGCAGGAGCCTTTTAAAATGACCCAGACACTTTTGGGGGAAAATATGAGCAAAATGGACACTATTTAAGCTTAAAATTGTGGCGAAATTGTATTTTAGTGTTATCTTTGAGAAAAGATATCCTCAGAAGGATTTATTCAATTGAGATGAAATTTCCAGGGTTTGTTGTTTTCAGTGAGATCCGTGTTTTAAGTAAGAAACTTTTCTGTACCTTGCATATGCTTGAAGTTATTAATTGAAACATATCCTGGATTTAGTGCATCAAATTTCATTAATCACCATTTGGTGTGTTTTCATCATTTCAAAAATTCCTGTGATTAAAACAGTTAAGCTATCTGTCCTCTTTTTAAAAAATGTAAAAACTACTCATTTTAATCAATTCAACGAGAAGTTATCTTTTCTCTAGTAAGCTTTGGTAGTGCCCAGCAGGTGGCATTTATGTTACTGTTCCTCTTTGATTTTTAGTTAAAGGCATACAGAGCCAGGAAACAATTGGCAGCCATTGATTGCAATCACCATTTGAACCTTGATGCTGCAAATTCAAAGGCTGGCGAAGTCTGTGCCACCCGGAAATATAACCAGAGAACGAAGGAGTGGGACTCAAAAGTTGTAAAGGTGAAGAAGTATGAATACACGCCAATGTTTACGGCTAGGATCACGTGCTTACAAAATGAAGATAACGGTGCAGTAGCAAGGCATATGTCTTTAAATAAAAGTGACCCTGCACTCATTGCACCAAACATTGAAGAAAAGCTAGCACCCCCATCTCAAGAGCGTTTCCAGAGAAGAAAGAGTAGATTCACAAAGAGGTGATAGTGGAGAAAGTACACTATCAGATTGAACTACAAACAATTTTGCACAGTTTTCTAGATCAGGTGATCATTGTAAATCTAACACAAAGACATTACTACTGTAAATATTTGCTCATGTTCACTTCCTTTGCAGCCTGGAATGTCATTTGCATACACTGAAATGCTTTCCAAATGCCACATATCTCATGTGCTCTATAGACACGTATTTTCATCCATGTCAGGATGCAAAACTCCACACTCTACCCCAAGAGTTGTCCTCTGTATTACACTGCCAAACATTTGCATGCTACTTTGCAGAATGCGTGAGAGGTGTGACAAGTGTACTGGGCCTGACGGTTTTAGTAAAATTAGTGTTAGATGGAGATCAAATATCTCTTAGCATTAATGAAGCTAGAAATCTCAAGTATTCCAAGGGCAGTCCGCAGTACGCGGGCATCCTTTGACTTGCACGTGTTGGTACCAGATTAGATTTTGGGGAGTACCAATATTCCCATTAAAAAAAGAGTCTCATTAGTGCAACAAGAAAACAAAGTCGAATGTATGATAAGCAAAACTATTTTTATTGATTATACTATTTATAGACGAGTACTTAAATGAAATAAACTACTGTTGAAAGTCACTGGGTTGCCAATAATTTGTTGGAATATGTTGACTGGCTTTGTATTTCTAGTCTATAGAGCACTATGCAATTGAGTGTCGACGGTAATTAAGCAATTGCTTTGGTTTAGCATTTGCTACGCTCTATGATTGGTTAGCAAATCTTCTGCCACTTTCTCCATCAATGTGAAGCAAAACCAAAATTAATGACATTCACGGTAACAGGTCTTTTTAATAAGAAAACTGTGGACAAATCCACAGGATTGGCAAAAAATCTGGTAAAAATACTAGACCTGTTATCGCACGTTTTTTACACTTTTAAGATATAGAACTGGTCTTTAAAGCAGCGAGGGAAAGGAGGGATTCATTAGAGGTCTAGGTGTTTACAGATCTGCGAAGGAAACAAGGGAAAAAAGGAAGAAGCAATGGCCTAAGCTTGAACAAGCAACAGCGAAAGGAAAACAAGCATTTTTCAGCTGGAACGAATGGGACAAACTACATAGATGGAATATTGGAATCTGAGTAAAAACTGGGCAGTAACCGACCCAAGGTTGCACATTTTGAATTTTTCAAGTGAGAAAAATGCCATCTTAATGTTGTCGTCAACTTAGAGCTAATTCCTACTCACAGAAGCTAGTGTCTGTATTGTTTTGGAAGTAGTCAGACATGACTCCAATTCAAATTAATCAGTCTGAAATCCCAGAAGCCATCATCATCTTGTATTGTGTTTCAGGGCAGTGGGTGCATGGCTCCCTGGAATTGAATGATGGAGACTTTCTGAAGACTAACTTTCCTGACCTTTCTCCCAGGGCGATTTTGCTGGGGAAAAGAAGGCAGAAGAAAAGGCTTCAAAACAAAAAGAGCAGAGTTTTGGAAGTTTCAGAAAGGTTTAACTGAGCCTCAGTGGAATGTCTTTCATTGAGGCTCAGTTAAGCAACAAGTTGATTTTGGACATGGAAGCTGAACCTTCTACAAGTGAAGTGGAAAATGGTCTTTTGTGCCACCTTAACCATCGCCTTTAATAGGTGAACATGAACTCTTTCACAAAGCCTGAAGATAATTTTCTACTATGATGCTCTTGCAATCACCAATGACAGAACACGGCCCAAACATAAACTGCGAATGTTTTACTTCTAGCTTGCAAATCTGTACCCAGAGTATCGCTCTAAATTAAAGTCTATTCACCTTGTGGCAATTGTTGAACAGAAGTGCTTGAAGAAATATGGTGAATACACCGCATGTTAGAGCCGTTTGTGGAGGAATTACAAGTACTTGGAGGGGATCTGCGTCGTGATTTTGAAATTCATGGTGGAATTATTCGTCTCTGGGGTGTGCTCCTGGCTGTTGTTGCTGATACCCTAGCAAGTAATATGCTAGGGAATAAAAGGAGTCTGTTAGTGGTGCCAAAAGAAAGTGTTATCATTGCCTGGCAGACTTGAAGGTCTCTGTCTACAGAAGAAAAAAAATTTACCCTTCGTAACAAGGAACTATACGAGCATCATCTCAACCAGCTGCAAGAACATTCATTTTTGTATGAACATTACTCTAAGGAGTGTTGGGTTGTCAACAGGAGCATTCCTACGGATGCCCCATATCTTGATGTAACACAACAACTGCCCCAAGACACATGTTTAGGTAATTATTTGATCCAGAGTTGTTTGATATCTACAAGAGAGTAAGTAACCAAAATAGACAGGATACAGCCCATTCTGACTCTTACTTGATAGTGATCCAAGAGATCCAAAGTGCCAGTCAAGTTACAATATCTAGCTGGTTGCATGAGTAAAGATGAATCACTTTGGGGAGGATACCAACCCGACCAAAAATGTCAAGACCAAAAATCACAATTACAAGTGCTATGAAGGAAATTGTAAACACCATAACTAATCAAATCGACAGGATACACTCCATTCTGGTTCTTAAATGACAGAGATCACAACAGCCAGCCAATTGATTGAGTGCAAAGGAAACAGTTAGGGAAAATACCAACAATGTTGAAACCAAAACCCACAATTGCCACGTGCTACAAAGCAAACTGTAAACACCACATACCAAAACAACAAAGTATGGCACTAAATCGGTGCCCCACACTAATCACTTAAGTGACAGGCCCACGGAAACCACCACAACAATTAGGCAATTGGCAGCAGCATCTCCATCACAACAACAATCTTTGACACACTTTTTCTTACAAGCCTCAAAAGCTTTAAGTCCCAAATAAATGTGCATGCTAAACGCAAGGCAGGAAGCAACACAAACAATTTGTCAGACTAATTGAACCAGTCTTTTTCTTTTTTCCAACAGAAAACTGCACAGTACAAGAATTACACTCCTCAAAAATACTTTAATATGCAATAAAAGTAGGGTTTTTTTGTATTTTGTACGTTATTGAATTTTTTACACAACAATGCAAAATAACAATTATTCATTGCCTTTTTAATGAGGATTCCCAATAAATAGCTTACGCAAGGCATATATACGGTTATTTGGGGTCAAGACGGCAACAGAATGAAGTGTATGGATTAAACAGGATACACTAACTTCAATTAAATATTTTCTAAATGCTGACTAAACTCGTCTTGTGTTTGGTACTGTTTAGATATTGAGAGGTAGATTATTCCAAAGTTCAGTCCTGTTTGGTCTTTTGTATTTTCAACACCATTGTATTTCAGTTATTGGTATTCATGTTGTTATTTAGTAATTCATATTCTATGTGCATTGTATTTATATCACACCGACTAGCGGTCTAATTTGCATTTGAAACTGAAGATGGTTGTAGATCATCCAAAACATGTTTTCAAATTTAAAACCGTGTGTCTTTATTTGAAGATAATATAATAGTTAACAACAGTCCACATCAGTAATACAATAAGTAGTATAATAACAGGTGGAATATATTAACATCACTGATGTCATAGGCTATTGTCTTGATCTCATGACTAAAATGTGATGAATTCTCATTAGCGTATAACCGGATAACCGGTTTGACTGGTTTGTCAATCATGTCATGTTGTATCATTAGCTTGTGGCGGTCATGGTTGGTATAACCAGTTTGACAAGTTTTAAGTCATTTTTGGATCAATGATGTCATAATATAATTTTATTGTTCTGGAGCCTGTAAAAGCTTGCTCCCTGGCAAGCGCATCACTCACAGATTGTGAGTAGATGAGTAAAGCCTTGGATTTCAACCATTTTACCACCTTAGAATGGTTTGAAAATTGCATTTGGCACAAAGAGATACCAAGTGATCAGCTTTTGGATCAAATGATGGCCTTAACATTGTCTGATGAGGTAGTCAACCCTATTTTTTGAAGTTTGGTTTTCATTTTTTTTTTTTGTTGTTTTCCAGTCCAGTATTCTAGTCGAATCTTCTAACTCTTATAGTCCTTCAGAAGTGTTGGAGCCATAGAGTGATTGGGAAAAAGAGTTTGAGCCACCAGTATGTGCTCTCTGACTGTATGTAGGTTGTGAAATAGTCATGTAGGATTTCAGCCAATTTACTGAGCCAATTTACTTATGAAGATTTTATTGTCCCAGGAAGTACAAGAACCTTGTTCTGGCCAACTACAAAGTGGCGCTGGTGGGAAGCGATCCACCGAGGTAGATGATTTTAGTATATACCATAGTAATAATCACTTTACTTATCTAAACACGAAGATTGTCAAAGTCTTTACATGGATTATTTTGTAATTTTGTAGGGTGATGCAAATACGTTTCCCACTAAAAGGTTCTACCATGCATGTGAGACTTGTGGAAAAGTCTTGACTCAATCAGACGCTCTAAAGCGCCACAAAGGGACACATATTAATGAGAAAAAGCACCAGTGTTCCAAGTCCGACAAGAAATTCTATTGCCAGTCGAATTTACAATGCCACAAGAAACAGGCTACATGCAGAGAAGTCTTCCACAACCTGGGGCCCTTTCAAGCATATCAAACAGCACACAGTAAACCCACCTCTACAACCACCAAACAACCACAGGGAAGTTGAAGCAGGTGCGAAAAACTTTTTCAGTCCTGTTTTAGTAAGATACAAATTATATTTTGTGTAAAGGATTAGTAGTATGTAAATTTCATAACAAATGGTAGGGCATGTTAGAGCAAGTCCTTTGCCCACTTTGATATGTCAATAAGGGCACACAAAAGATCCTAAGGCATCTTTGAGCACATCTTTTGCTTTGACACTATCATATACAGTACCGCTCGAAAGTATTGGTGCATAAGCACGCGGCGAAACCTCATCCGCCGCCATTTTGTTTTCCTCGAATTTGCCGTGGTGGGACAAAAACTGCAACCTCGGTAAGGACGAAAGCGACCGAACACCGCGGTTGACTTGACGCGGCAATGCCTCAGTAATGCATCAGTCAATTCCAGCTGTGCCCATCCCCCCCCCCCCCCCCCCCGGGCATTAGCCGGGCATTTGCTCATGTGTCAATCCCGGGGGTGGGGCATTTGAAATTTTATCACTGCCCGGGGGTAGGGCATTTGCCTACCCCCGGGACGACCCCGGGCACTTGACATCTTTGTCAGGTTTTGGTCTCGCATGCAATATATGGATTTTAAAGCTATCCAAGATGATCACTTTCGTAAAAATCTTCTACGATTTTGGCCGTTTGATAAATACGGATAATGCGTTTTCAGTTCCTCGATAACTTAATATATTTAAGCATTTCTTAGTATATTTTAAAAATAAACACATGAATTGACCAGGCCATAATCACATAAATGAATGAATAATTGAACCAAAAGGAACTGTCATGTTCACAATTTGGCGTGTTACTGATAAGTGGCATTAAAGCAAATGAACAACTAACCTGCGATCAGGCTCTATTTTCGTTTCGCTCGGTGAAACATTCAGGCGGAACAGGCGAAACAAAAAGTATTCTAGCGAGCGACCAACGTAAGAGAATATGAGAGCGATGCTAAAATTCGGCCTGATCGCAGGTTAATGAACAACGGGATCAAGGATAGACGCACGGGTAAACAACCGAAATGTATTGAAAATAAAGGCTGGTTTCCGTACGGTTGCTACAATCTCTGTGATCACAATCGTTGCAGTCATATAGAAACCACTCTTCACGATCGTTGTGAAATGATGAGAACGCTACGATCGATCGCTGAAGTGTGGTACCCATATGATCACAACGATTGCTGAACGTTTCTTCCAGCGATTGCAGCAATCATAGCGATGATATGGAAACCAGCCTTAATGGTCTTAATGATGAGTGAAACTTTCTTGTTATGATTTATTAAATCTTGAGCAGTGTTGCTTTCTATATGATTCCGGGGGTGGGGCATTTGCCTTCTTTTTTGGTCCCAACCCGGGGCATTTTACGAACTTGTTTATCCCCACCCCTGGAAATTTGCCATTTTTAAAAAAAAAATGCTAATGCCTGGGGGTTGGCCCGGGGGGGGGGGGGGGGGGTGGGCACTGCTGGAATTGACTGATGCATAACCAAACAATAGTGGCTAATTTCTATTGTTTTGGCATTGTTTATACTTTATCTCACTAATATTCTATAAGGAGCAAACAGACAAAAGGTTAGCAGTATAATTCTTTTTATCGCTTCTTGATAAAACCGATTTTGGACTTGATCGTGTGCTGTCACGCCGGCTTGGCATTGCAGGTGTTTTTATCACCAAGTGCAATTATAAATAAACAACTTTAAAGATTGTGTTTTTATTGGTATTAGATCGTTTAAGGAGAGCTATGAGCAAGCCGACGTATTTAAATGTTTTTCGAGCAAGCCGGTAGTCCGTGCGATACAACATGAGAGGTTCTCGTTTCAGAGGTTGCAAGACGGTAGGACGAGGCGCCACAATCACGCACAATCACAATAGAATGGATTGTCGGGCAGCCGCAAGCAAACTTCGAGCGAACGAACAGAAGCTGACATGTTCAATAGTAAAGTAAAACATGTTCTTTATTTTAAAAAAAAAAACAGTTTTAGTTGGCAAACACATGACTATGTGGTGCCAAGCGTTGCGTGAATAATTTGCGTGCCGAATGCAACGTAAGTTAAAATTTTCAGAATTGAAATATGCCTTTGCCATACGCAAACATGCCGTCGAAAGCGAAACTGCTGAATGTAACTTGAACTAAAAAGCGAAAGTTATGATGTTAGAAAGAGAATTAGAGTAAAATAGCAAGTTTTTTCCTGAGATTATTTTTAGTTCACGGAGCATTGCACTGAATTTGAATTTGCATACTGTGAGTCTCAAAATAAATTGTGCGAGCGATGTGGGAACAAATGGAACCTTTCTAGATCATATGCGCACTTAATCCTTCGATGATAATTGAAATAGTAAATGAAACTCATGTTGAAACTCAAAGACAATGCCAAGTGTAAAAGAATTTGTAAGAAATAGCGATATATAGTGCAGAGTTAGTTTCAGTTCAAAAGCGCATCAAAGTTGCATAACGGGTGAAATCTGACCTTTTCAATGAACGTCAGATGGTGTGTAATGCAACAATTCTATCTCTATGATGTCTGTTTTATTTCTTCAAGCTGCTACAAATGGCACGAGTATCCATTTCTTTCTTCGACTAACGTTAGCTTTCAGCAAAAGTGCTCAGAAGTCACGGTTTGTGAATCACGGTAAAAGCAATAACCATGTGAAATCTATCACATCATAAAATCATCAGCGCGCGACGTCTCGCTAATTGAAGTTAATTAATCTTTGAAACAAAGGAAACAAAAGGCTCTTCAAACACCACCGCGTCCTATTCTTTACCACGGTATTTTTGACCGCAAAAAACTGAGGTAAAACTGGAGTTTTCAAAGAAGTTAGACGAGGTTTTCCCGAGGTCAAACCGGAGATACAAACTGCGATTCCACCGCGGCAGTATCGCGGAAAATGCACCAATACTTTCGAGCGGTACTGTACAAATTCACAGTGAGAGCAGTGAAGTGGAACAAAGGTTTAGTTGTTTTTAGTATGTTAAATGTAGCCTGTTATTCTTTTGGAATTTGGGTTAGACATGATTTTATTTCCTATTCAGAACCAAACCCCAAACGAATGTAGCTCAACCCTGTGGAAAAAAGAAAACAAGTCCAAGTTCCAACTGGCAGCAAGATCCAAGAGCCATCACCAATCCACCCGAAACATAACAAAGTCCCATACCTGAACACCGCCACCACTGACATCAAATAAGTTGTTGTTTTAGCTGCCAAAACTGTCTCTTGGACTGGTAAAATTACCGCTTGTCCACTCTCCAACCCCAAGAATTTGTTAACCATCTAGAAAACATCTTTGCCGACCAGACCACCATGTTTAAACTAAACGTCTCCCTTGTGTTTATTTTATGCAACAACGAGACCAGTGACCTTCAATATTATTACACGTCCTGAAAGAACAAACAAATTTTTGAACAGCCCTTTCCAGATAGCTACCACAGGTGACCTTCAACAAGTCCACGAAGCATTGGAAAATCTTGATGTCCTATAATGGATACAACAACGATGCCCCAACTCCCACTACATTGTACAGAATCGTGGTATTGATGCCTTGGAACAAAACCATTGGACTGGTAGAATCTACAGAGACAACCTATGATGCTTCTTCAAGGCTTTGGCGCTCCACAACAGTTGTCACCCGAAAAACCTAGAGCATGATGCACAGCAAACGTGTGCTCAGGCTGGTATACCATTACGGCTAACCAGGACAATGCAAAGTACTATGAAGGCCTTTCCAGGGCAATAAACTCAGGTTTAGAAGCAAGGTCTTTTTGCACCTAAATAACAGAACAGGTTTTAACGGAAAAGGTGGGAGGTAATGTCATTCCCTCTTTTACAGATATCATAAACATGAACAAAACAGTCTTGATTTATTGATATAAGAAACACGCTGATACTGTAAAGAGACTATGATTGAATGCAACAAACATTACAAAGACGGACACCTTACTCTTGTTCCTTTTTTTCAATAAACCTGCTAGTCAATTATTATATTAATAGATAATGCTTTTCATTACCCACATGTAATTGAACCGAAGATTTAATCATTAGCAACGTAATAAACATCTTTTTATGTAAGTTATTTCAATTTTTGTCTTTTTTTGTTACTGCATACTATTCCTGCAATTACTTCCTTGTTGTTAATTATGTTTTCGTTGTTACAGTGGTATCGCTTTTCTTCTAGTGTTGTACAACCTGGTCATTGTTTTCTTTATCGCTTAGTTTTCCATTTTGCCTATTCATGCCACTTAATTGTCATAAGTCATTTCATATTTCATCTTCTAAGGCACCATGTCATTGCATAACTTGTATACCTTGATCTGTAAATGACACCTGTATTATTCATATTGTAAAACTGCAGTTGTTACCTGGAATTGTAACAGTTGATAGCAATTCTTTTCCCACTTTTTACTTGTACACTTGTTTGGCGACTGAATGATAATTTTGATCCTTCACTGGGAGCAAGGACCAGGCACTTCACGCTCAGTATTATCTTCAGTTCTTCCGACTCTTTTCCCTGTGCATCATGTGGTGCTGCCTTGTACAACCACAACATCACGTTGACTCGAACATTGTAAAGAGAACCCAATGATGGCAGTTGGTTTGCCAGTTGACAAGCCGGCCCAGACGACAAATGTAGAGAACAAGCAAAGCTGAAATAAAGGTAGCAACAAGATTGTCGAAAGATCACAGGGAAAGCAAACTAAAACGGCAACACAATAGGCAGTATCAGTCTCTACAGTTTTGTTCCAATAATGAAAGACTATTCTCATTGAACGTTGCAATAAAAAAGCATTTGCACTGAAAAAAGCATTGGCATTGAAAACAAAGTTTCGAGGATTAAATTGGCAATGTCTTGAAGGTCAAACAAAGATTATGTATATAATAATTCTTCCTCCAGGAAAGATCTTGCATAATTGTACTATTACAAAGATGCTTTATGGGAATAGTTCTGCTATGTTTGACACAACCTTTTACATTTTTTGGCAGAGTGGGGTAAGCAGAAACAAACTGGCATTAATTTGACTGAAGTGGAATTGTCAGAGCTACATCAAAACTCGCGACAATTTTATGTCAAAATCACAGCTGAGCAGTCTCTTCCCTATTTACACAAGCCATTCGGTAAGGGCAACTGCCATCACCAAATGCTGACCTTACAAATCATGAAATTATGGCAATATCTGGTCATCGCAACAATTCCAGCCTTCAAACCTACCACAACATGCCTTTGCTAAAGAAAATGCAACAACCTCCTTACTGCACCACATAGTGAAAATGACAGGGTCCAGACAATTGAGTAGCCTCTAAATGAGATAATTGTGAAATGCGCAACAAGGCCACCACTACAGCATTTCAAAAACTCAACAGAACACAGCTGCATGCAAACAGATATTCAATTCTTTTACAATCGGAAATGTCTCTGTCCACGGTTACAAGCTTCTTCCAGTCCATTAAGATTTTATCGACCAGACCCTGGAAGAAAATGATGAACTTACAGCAGTTGGTAAGTAAACATGACTTTCATTTCGTGAGAGTTTCAACGACCATTTTAAAGTGAAGCCGCTGTTGTTATTGTTTTATTCTTATCGACTGACATAAGTATTAACTCTGATCTTCCATTATTTTTCAGGTCTACAAAAAGTAATCTTTGCTAAGTAGGGGATCCAGGTGTCAGTCCCTAATGTAAAGAGGGTCCACTGGAAACTTGGTTGGTGAAAGCATGGCCCTAAGTACTGCCAAGTGATCAGAAAGCCCAACCACATAGCTCATCTGGCATTTTGTGAGTGGTTGGAGGGGACGGGGGGGGGGGGGGGAGACTTTTGATGACATGGTTTTCATGGATGAGCCCAGTATTTGGTTGGTGTGGCACAAGGACTGCTTCAGGAACAAAGGCATGCCAGCCGAGCCAAAACCGCGGGTGAAGCGTCCCTATAAAGTTCAAGTGTGGGCTGGGATATCGAAAATCCTGATCTTCCCCGGCATTATGAGCATCCAGAGGAACATTTTGCCATTTCTCGTGGAGACCTTTCCCGATGGGCATCGTTTCCAACAAGATAATGACCCCAAGCACAAAAGTACGAATTCAACTTCAGACAAGACAACCAAGCAGCCTCCAAATCAGATGTAAGAAGTGTTTTAAAAAGTGTGAAGGCTTCAAACAAGTACGTCAACACAAATGCGGATGGGGTTTCTGTGATGCCTGCGAAGGGTACGTCGAACTCGCCAAGCACAAGTGCTTCATTCAGCCTCCAGGCAAGAAAAGAAAACGTGGAGACAATCATCCCAAAAAACGAGCTAGACTTGACTCGGACACCTGCCCCGAAGATTTTGCAGACGAGGAAGCAGCAGGCGATGATGCAGAAGAAGAAGAGAAAGAACCTTTAAACGTCTACTTCAATATCGAAAGTCAGCAAATCAACGGTGAACATTGTGCAAACTTAGTCGTCTGGTCCTCGGATGAGCATTTAGAAGGAAGATTTCGACACGCCTTCGGAGAAAACTGTCTGAAAGAATTTATTGACGATTTACAAGAATTGACGGAGGGAGACACTCGCGAAGTCCGAGCCATAGCGCATAATCTTCAGGGCTACGACGGGTACTTTGTCCTTAAACACTATTACAACAACAATTACTTAGTGGAGCAGATCCGAAACGGGGCCAAGCTGATGACCGTCAAAATGGATTCGGTACGATTTATCGATTCATTGAACTTCTTCCAGATGCCATTGAGCAGTTTTCCCGTGACCTTCAATTTGGAAGAAAAAATGAAAGGCTTCTTTCCTCACCTATTCAATGTACCTGAGAACATGAGCTACGTGGAACCTGTACCGCCTCAGCACTACTATATGCCTGAATCGATGACCCTCAAAACCAAAGCCTTTGACAAATTCTACGAAAACGCGCAAGCCCCCGTTACCCGATTTGATTTCAAGAACGAACTGTTGCTGTACTGCCAATCTGATGTCGAATTACTCAAACTGGGTTGTCAGAAATTTCAAGACATCTTCGAACAATATGCTAACTTTAACCCGTTTAACAAAATTACCATTGCCAGCGCGTGTAACGAAGATCTGAGAAAAAATTGCATGAAGAAGAACACCATTGCTTGTGAACCCCTGTACGGTTGGAATGGACGCCAAGGGAATCAAAGTCTCATTGCTCTGGAATGGTTATGCTGGTTGAATTACGAAAAACGTCTTCAGGTGATTGAGAACATGTCGGTAGAAGAACACGAAATGCATGATGATATGGCCAAGTATGACGTGAACTATGATGATCCTCGACAGCGAGATCAAATTCAGCACGAACGTAATGGAGGTGAACATGCCGATCCTAGACTTCGCGGCAGTGTGGATGGCTACGAAGAAAACACGAACATCGTCTACCAATTCCATGGATGTTACTGGCACGGGTGCCCCACATGCTTTAAAAACCGCACACAAGAACATCGCCGATTGGGAGGAAGACGGATGTGTGACGCCTACGAAGCTACTAAGAAAAAAACGCAAGAATTAAAATCTCTTGGATACATCGTCATTGAGATGTGGGAGTGCCAGTGGGACGCTTACAAGAAAAATCACCGACTGTCAAAAATACGTCGACACGCTTCATTTCGTCAAACCGCTAGATCCCCGCGATGCGTTCTTTGGGGGAAGAACAAATGCGGCTAAACTATATCACAAGTCTGGACCCACCGAAAAAATTCGATACATTGACTTTACGTCTTTGTATCCATACATTAACAAAACCAAGGAATACCCGTTAAATCATCCCGTCATCTTCTGTCAGCCCGAAACCACCAACATCTCACATTTCTTCGGGATTGCTAAAGTCCGTATAGAAGCCCCGTTTGGATTGTACCACCCTGTCTTACCCATGCGAGCCGAAAACAAGCTACTCTTCCCACTCTGTCAAGCGTGTGTCAACGAACAGTTGCAGAAACCTGTCACCGAACGAGTTCCCTACTGCGAACACTACCATGATCAGCGAGAATTTGTGGGAACTTGGTGCACGCCAGAACTCAAGAAAGTTGTCGAAATGGGATACGAAATCAAGGAAATTTATGAAGTTCATCATTTTCACGAACACCCACCTGGTCTGTTTAAGGAGTACATCAACAAATGGCTGAAGATTAAGCAGCAGGTGAGCGGCTGGCCCAAATGGTGCACGACCGAAGCTTTAAAACAAAAATACATTGACGACTACTACGAAAAAGAGGGAATCAAACTCGAATATGACAAAATTATTCCAAACGATGGCTTACGGAACATTGCAAAACTAATGTTAAACAGCATGTGGGGGAAATTTGGACAAGCCCTTAACAAAACCAAGCACGCACAAATCAAATCCCTCGAAGAATTGTATCATTACATCGACAGCGACCTCTACCATGTCAAAAAATTTGATCTTCAGAAGAACGACAACCTCACCCTCTACTATGACATGACAAAACACTCGGAAGACATGAATCCCAACGTCAATGTCTACATTGCAGCATTTACCACATGCTGGGCTCGGCTTAAACTGTATGACACACTGGAAAAACTAGGAGACAGGGTGCTGTACTACGATACCGACTCCATTATCTACATTGAGGATGAAGCTCTAGATCAATGGCAGCCCAAAACAGGAGATTATTTGGGAGACTTTACGGACGAACTTTACAACAAAAAGACCGGGGAAACGACACACATTATTGAATTTTGTTCTGCAGGACCCAAACATTACGGATACGTATGCGCCAATGGAAAAACCGAATGCAAGGTTTTCGCCTCAATGCTTAAATGTACCAGCAGTTAAATTACCAAGCCATGTGAAACAACTTGTTTCAGGAACTGCAGAACCCGTTAAACAAACCTAGAGTCATCCAGGTCAACCGTTCGTATGCTATCAAGAGAAATCCGGTCGATTTCAGTTTAACCACCGTGCCCGAAAACAAAAAATACAGGATGGTGTACGACAAGAGAGCGATTGACTACGAAACCCACCGCACGTTTCCCTACGGCTTCTTTGATGATTATGTCTCAGAGGAGGCACAAATGGAACAGGATATAAACACTTTGTTGGATTTGTAAGTAGACAAGGATTAGTTTTTTAGTCGGTTTTTGAAAAGTGTATATAGTGTAAATAAGGACATTCGGTCAAACCATTGTAAATATCAACTTGTATATAGCTAGCTAGGGTTAGGGCCATTAGGGTACTACTTGTAAATAGGCTTCAGGCAGAATAAAACTCATTGTGGGTTTTTTAACCATGGTTTATTACAATTTGACTTTCTTTTTAGCTTGCATGATTTTTTTGACAATTTTTTCCGTTTTGGTTTTCTTGCCGGGTAACGCATCTATCGCTTTAATCATTTTGGTATCCGCATCCCATTTGTCCCTCAAATTCCTTGCCTCGTTGTTTGGCAATTTTATCCAAACGGTTAAGCCCTGGGTCTCCTCTGGCTAATCGTTTCTTGAGTTTGGTCCCGGGACCCAAATACTGATAACCAGGCCAGTGAAATTCTACCCCTGTTTTGGCTAAAGCTTTTTGCACATCAAATGTGCCACCCTTTATTCGTCGTCATCGTACTCCAACTGTCTTCTTAACTTTCTCCCAGCGCCCCATTCTTCCCATCCAGGTCTGGGTTGTAACTTTTCGACTTCGGTTTGCCGTTTTCGTTTCTTGGGTTTAGGGTTGGTTTCGTCGGGTCGGGTGGGTAACAAACGTCTCCTTGTACTTGCTTTTGGTTTTTTCTTTGTGACGAAAGGGGTTTTAGGACTTCCTTTTATAACGGGGGGTTTGACCGAGGGGTCTCCTTCATCGTCTCCTTCCTCTCTGATACGTTTGGTTAAATGTCCCAATTCTCTCGACAAGGGTTTAATATTGGCATTAATCACAGAGGGTGGGTAGTCTGAAGCCAACCACAAATTTTTCTCTGCTGCTAGTTTGGCTGCTTTGGTCAATTGGGAATTATCCGTCAGTTCCTCCCTATAATAATCCATCAGTTCCTCCATGACTTTGGCGGGTACTTTGTAAAATCCCTCCATTTCGTGAATGACACATTGGGTGTTTAGCTTCTATTTAAGCATACGCAGACCAACTCGTACAAGTCTCGAAACAGTTTGTTCCCTTTCGCTTCCATCAAACAATCTCGTCGTTTTTTCACAGAATGTTTGCGTTGTCTTAGTTCGCGTAAAACTTGTTTATGTTGTCTCAATCGTGTCATCAGACTAGGATCCACTGGTAAATTACGTTTCATCAAATTTAAAACCACTTCACTAATCATATTGATTTGATCTTTGGTGGCTTGTTCCAGCACTTTTCGTCGTGTCACTTGACTCGGCTGATCCGCCAACGCTTTGAAAAAAGGTTTTTGTTGTTCTAGTCGATTCATTTTCGTCATTTTCTATAATGTTTGACGTTATCGGTGATCCCTTTTAAGGCTTGTCCTGCTAATTTTCCAGCGGCTGTGGCAAACGTGGGTGCGGGTCCTGCTAAGAAAAAACTAGCCCCTTGTGCAATTTTATCCACTAAACGTGGCTTTCTTCGACGTAAAGCGCCTCCTCGTTGTCTGATCTTAACCATTTTGAGTGTGGGGTTGGTGGTCTTTTACAGTTATCCACTTCACAAGGATCATACTTTCTTTAATACGCTTCGGCTCTCCAGGCAGAAACACTCTTACAGTTAAATTTAGGTGAACTTGTTCGGATTGATCTTTGTAGTTCCCTGTAACCCTCGTGTGTAAGATCCAATGGTGTACCGTCACAGAGGTAAGCGTAATAACTCAATCTTAAACTTGGGTCTTTAAACTCTTCACAACTCTTGTTCCAAAGTTTTTCTTTTCTTTCAAACTTGTTGTACGCTTCATTCATGATGTGATCATCTTCAAAGTCATCGTAAGCAGCGTTCATTTCAGTATCGGTCAACTCCATGTTTGCATGTAAAAAATCGTAAAAAATCCGTCTGGTTATGAAGTTTTTTTCTCTATTATGACGTTTTTTCTAAGAATCGTGACCTCAGAACCGCACCCTGTCGGTAAAAACCTTTACTAGCCACAACCCGTCAGTATTACTAGAACCATTACAACTCATTAACCAGTCAGCCCGGGACTGGCGCACTCAGGTAAGTATTAGGTTAGTAATTGGTCTTCTAAATTCTTCTTCAGGTTCAACACCCGGCTGGCGCAACTTTTTTTTCAAGTAAGAGACTTAGAAAAATTTGGGTGGAAGTCGCTTCGCAACTTAGAAAAAGACTTAGAAAAAATTCTAGGGTTGAAGTCGCTTCGCGACTTAGGGCGAACCCCGCTCAGAGTAACGCGGGTTCGATTCGGTTCGGTTATGAATAAATTAGATTTGGTTCGGTTATGAATAAACTAGTCTCATAGTAGCCCCCCTTACTACTTGCAAGAAGACCACCACTACAGCAACTGCAAGTTCCACCCATTAACATAGCCATTTCAACAACTCAACAGAACACAGCTGCATGCAAACAGATATTCCATTCCTTTACATTCGGCAATGTCTACGACTGCAATTACAGGCTTTCTCCAGTCTATTATGATTCTATCCACCAGAACCTGGAAGAAAATGATGAACTTATAGCAGTTGGTAAGTAAACACGATTATTATTTCATGAGTTTCAATGACCATTTAAAAGCGAAGCCGTTGTTGTTAGTTTTTTTCTTATCGACTGACATAAGTATTAACCCCAATCACATTTTCCATTATTTTTCAGATCTACAAAAACTAATCTTTACCTAGTACAGGACCAAGGTGTCAGTCCCTTCCGTAAACAAGGTCCTGTGGAAACTTCGTTGGCAAAAGCGCAGCCCTAAGTACTGCCAAGCAATCAGAGAGCCCAACCACGTAACTCGTCTGGCATTTTGCGCGAGGTTGGAGGAGACTGAGGAGACTTTTGACGACGTGGTTTTCACGGACAAGTCCAGCATTTGGTTGGATCAGCATAAAGTCTGCTTCAGGAAGAAAGGCACACTGGCCAAGCCAAAACCACAGGTGAAGCATCCCTATTAAGTTCATGTGTGGGCTGGGATATCAAAAGGGGCACCACGAAGATCCTGATCTTCACTGGCATTGCAAAGAAAGAGTTTTACATTGAGAGCATCCAAAGGGGCATGCTTCTGCCCTTTCTCGTGGAGACTTTTCCCAATGGGCATCATTTCCAACAAGATAATGACCCCAAACACAAAAGTACGAATTCTATTTCAGACAAGACAGCCAAGCAGCCTCCAAATCAGATAACTGCAAAATTTTGTATAAACTTCGTGACATCAGTGACAATGGCTGAATCTTCAATTCTATCTACAGAGTAAAATGTGTGTTTCACAATGTAGCAAGTTGCTTTACCCCAGTTTTCTTGTCAGTTTACTTACTTAATACAAAGCATTACGTTGTCAAACTACAAGTGCCACTTTGCCTGACAACAGTGCAGTCTAGGTTTTCCCCATGAAAGAGCACTACATTTTCTCATTTCAGTCCAGAAAATAATAATAGCAATAATAAGGTCGTTTTTTCGTTACAGGTCGTTTAGCGATGACCTTCATTGAAGAGAATAACATCAATTATTGGCCCACTCCAGCAGAGAACCCAGATCCAAACCCAATTGAGATGCTTTGGCAAAAGCTGAAGTGGTACTTAAGAACTGTAGTAAGACCGTCCAACAAAGAAGAGCTGGTACAGGGTATCCAAGAGTTCTTACAGTACGTGACACCAGAGAAGTGCTGCAAGTACATTGGCCACCTGCAGTAAGTCATCCCAGAAGTCATTGCTCGCTAGGAAAAGCCTCTGGGTATTGAACTAACACCACAACAAACGGCTACTTTAGGAACCAAGCAAACTATGAATAAGCATTATTTAAGTACTTATGGTTAATGCTGGCTTAGTATTTTAATTTTCTTTTCGCTCATATTACGCTAATATAAACAAATTTTGGTTCAAACATTAACTGGTACTGTTTTCTTTTCTTTCTTCCTTTCCTTTGTTTTTTTTTTCCCCTGTCCCTTTTTTTTCTATTTTGTTATTTATATTACTATTTATACATATTTAGTAACATTGTACTTAATTTTTTTTGGACTTAATTACTTATTACTTGTCTTATTTTACTTTTCTCTTTATGTACAACCTAGTCAAAGCAATTTAATTTTTTTGTAACTACTCAGCTCGTTTAGTTACTTCTATTCTGGGTAGTTTTTTTGCCTATTTTAGTTAATATAGTTTATAGTGTAATTTTTATCTACTTAATTTGGCAAAATAAAATGGTTGTTGTTGTTGTTGTTTGTTGTTGAACCAACAAATTGAAGAAAGTCAGAACCAATAATATGTTACTGCAGTCTTTTTTACTTGTTGTTTAAAATTAGGGTGGGTAGATACGGCTTCTCCAAATCAGAGAAGCCCTAAAGTTATTTCTGGAAAAACTGAAGCACACAAATAATAAACACCAAGACAAGGTTATTTTTTGCTTTCCTCTTTTCTTCCGAGATAAAAGTAACCTTGCTAACCTGTAAACCTCTGTGTTAAACGTATCTCAAGGCACAATTTACCAAGTGCAGCTGTCCTTTGGATGAGCTGCAAACTCTAACAACAACTAGAAAGGTGCAACAAAAAATTCAATTTGCAAAAAACAGCATGTAATGATAGTTGTCAGCAAGGGTACGTAGTACACAATCATTGACCTATATTTTCGCCTTTCTTTCACTCACATTATCACATCAATTTCTACTGATTTTATATAAAGCTGCTCTGAAATACTTTTCTTTATTCTGAACCAAACTGGCATCATTTTTCTTTCGTTTAAAAATTTCAGTCATTTCTTGGGTTGTTGGGTTTGAAGGCGTTTGTTCATGACACTGGTCCATATTCCGTTTGTTTGGCTGACATTTCGCTCGTTTGATTGTCAAGTTTGTTCGTTTTTTCATATGTAAGCTTGTCCGTTCGTTTATTTGCTGCTTTCATTCGTTTTGTGACCATTCATTCGCTCACGTTCATCCATTGCCTTCCGCCTTGAGTTTCCCTTCATGTGACTGTTTAGTCCTTACCTCAAAAGTAATAAACCCATTCGTAAAGTTTGAAATGTATTTTTAAAATGCACCTCTTAGGCTTTTATATTACCGGTATATTTGAGAAAACATACGACAGTGAAGGACTAAATGTCCTTTACACATGTAAAAAAAAAAGACGATGATAGGGTCCAGACAACTGAGCAGCCTTTAATCAGATAATTATGAAATGAGCAACAAGGCCACCACTACAGCAACTGCAAGTTTCACCCATCAACATGGCCATTTCAACAAAACAAAGCTGCATTCCATCAGATGATCAGTTCTTTTACAACTGGCAATCTCCACAACTACAGTCAGAGGCCATGGGGTTTTGCGTTAGGGATAGGTTAGAGAAGAGAGATGCTCTCTTCCGTTTTCTTTCAAAAAGCATATATTGGCTTGTAAATCACGAGACAAAGGTAAGGCATTTACAAGCTTTTCTTGTGTTCACACAACATTCCAAGTGGTTTTATTATGCTGGTGAACCGACAGAAAATTACAGTAAGTCAAAGGTTAGTTGACAGTCTGTCAGGCCTTGAGACTTGATTGTGGAGTCTCGAGTAATTATCACTATTGAGAATCGACAATTGAGTTTTGAGTCGAGAAACTAACAAGCTTCTTGCTCAAGTGATCCTTGAGTCAGACAAGCAGAACGAACACGCGAGTGTTGTTGTTTACAGGTCCAAGTGTGTCGAAAAATGAGATGCAAGTGTCACAGTTTTATGTGATAAAATAATGACATGACATACATGACAAGTTTTTAACATTACAATAATTGTCAAAATGGCTATTTGACAAAACGCTCGAACATAACGTCGCTCAAAAACTACAAATCAAGCTTTCCCCCAGTTGTTGCGGAAAACAGGCATTTCACAAGCAAAGTGTAGTGACAAGCTTTGTATAAGCGATGCTGAATTGCTATTATTTCTGAATTTGAACATTAACAGGTGAAACAGAAAGGCAAAACGACTGTCGAGAGTCTGAGTTGCATCAAAAGTATACTTGCAATACACTGCTACACATCGTGTGAGGTTTCAAATTTCGTTTTTGAAGTATGCAGATTAATGTACGTAAGGTAAAGTTCCCCCGAACAGTGGCACCACATTCCTGGTGTTACAAACCCCGCTTATGATGATTCGCGAGGTGTCAGTGCTCAGTATTTTCAACCTGGATGTCAGTGGTGGTCAGGCCCCAAATTCCTGAGGGAACCTGAGCACACATAACCAAGTTTACCTGTGGAAGATCTTCAAGATGATGACAACAAAATACGGAAGTCACCAACCGTTATGTTCATCTCTAATGCTTCGTAAATTGACCTCCTGTTTCAGTGTTATTCATGCTGGTCCCACTCGCTGAGGGTGATGTCATGGGTGTTGCGTTTTGTCAAGACACTTAGAGGGGAAGACCCTGAGTATCTCATGTCAAGTACACTCAAGCTCGCAGAACTGTAGCAAGACAGTCGAGAAATTGTGCGGTTAGTTCAGCGCCAACATTTCCACGACCAGTACCTGTCTCTGAAGGAAGACAAACAAGTGAAATGCCATAGCAAGTTGGCCAACTTGAGTCCTATCCTGATTGATGACATCATACGTGCAGGAGGAAGAATTCACCATGCACCAATTGCCCTTGAAGTCTCATCACGTGTCTGTGTTAATAGTTCGCTACTACCACCATGCACTGGGCCACACAGGCCGCGAACATGTGTTGTCCGCCATCCGTCAGTGCTTTGGGATTTTGTGAGGAAGATCTCTTGTGCATCAGATCCTGAGCAAGTGTGTAACCTGTCGCAAGCGTTACGCGTCTCCTCTGCAGCAAGTTATGGTTGATCTTCCTGAAGAGAACTAGTGCCCTATCAACCCCCATTTACCTACACAGGTCTAGATTTCTTTGGACCTTTTTTTGTGAAGCGAAGCTGCAGTACGACGAAAAGTGTATGGGTGCATGTTTGTTGCTTCAATAGCCAAGCAGTACACATTGAAGATGTCAGTTCACCAGAAACGGACACATTTACGGTGGCCCACAGGGGACATGCTGCAATTTTAAAAGTTGCTGCAATTTTAAACAATTTCTGCTGCAAATTTAAGAATTGCTGCAATTTTGAATGAGTTTCTGCAAACAAATTCAAGTTGCTGTATAATAAAGAAACTTACTGCAATTTTCTTTAACTTGCCGCAAATAAATAAAAGTTGCTGCAAAGAAAAAAGTTGCTGCAAAGATAAAGTTGCTGCAAAAATAGAAAAGTTGCCGCAAAAATAAAAAGTTGCTCCAAATAAACAAAGATTGCTACATAAATAAAAATAAAATAAAATGCGCACGCATGGTGGCTGGGAAGGCCTGGACCCATTCTCTTCCCCTGAGGCCGCGATCCTTTTGGTCAGTAGCAAGAACCGATACACGAGGAGGAAGCCATTTTGTTTTCACGAGTTGTTCGAGTCCCGTTTCGATATCGAAAATGTTCTGCTCTTCTTGCGGGGAAAACTGTCCGCTTGAGGCCAAATATTGTCACAAGTGCGGAGATCGTCTACAGCATAACGCCACTGAGGGCGCAGCTATTGTCGATGAGGGTTCAAAGAAAGATGAAAGTGACGGAAGTGCTAGTGCCACTGGTAGTGGCAGCAAAGCCTCAGGGTTGTTAACCTTCGCCCAGTTTCGAGCCCGAAAGGAAGAGGACAGATCGAAGCACTTTAAGAGCAAACCAGTAAAGAAAATGAAGCTTCATCATAAAGGTAACGTAGATTGTCAAAAGACCTTTTAGACCTTTTAGAAAAAGCTGTTGAGAAGCATAGCCGTTTCCATAAAGATGTTGTCCACAGCAACAAGAAGGCATTTTATCAGTTACTGTATGCTGATAAAAATAAAGTAAGCACCCTACCTGGTTCCGATGAGCCTTTCACCCTCAAGAGATACAAGGAAGAAATAGACAAACCTTATTCAAGGATCACTTTCTATTTGTGTTCATCTTCTGACTACTTTGATAGTGTTATGGGCGCGTCTGACTTGGATTCTGACAGTGATGAACCCAGTGAGGAAACACTAGGGCTTACAACTTTTCCAGGTGCTAACAACACAAACAGCATCATTCAAGACCAAGCCCAAACATCTTCACCAAATCAAAAGCAAGATGAAAAGGGAAAGGCACAGTCTGTAGAGCAGGAAGAGTCAGATTTGTTTGAGAAAGATTTGGAGTGTTCAGTTTTTCAAACAGATGCAGCTGTTCAAAATGAAGAAGTGGAGCAAAAAAGACTGATGAGCTGTCCTATTTGCCATTCACTACATCCTGTTGACCAAATTGAGGAACATGCTGATAGTTGCTCAATGTGGTTATTAGATGACACCAGTGAAGAATTTGACATCCCTGATCCTTTGCCTGCATCAAGTTTTAATACCGAGCCTGCAAAAGCAGAAGAGTTAACAAGTGAGCATCTAAAGGAAGTCCTAAAGGAACAAATTGCAACCTCGTCAGCGCAATTGTTATCAACAGATAAAAAACGCCTTACCATAAGAAGGAAGTTTATGTGGCAAGATTTCAAATCAGCGATGTTCACCAGGATCCAACCTAAATCAACACTAAAAGTTGTTTTCTCAGGAGAACCAGCTATAGATGATGGGGGTCCGAAGAGAGAATTATTTTCAGGTAAATTACTCCACTTTGCTTGGGCCCCTAGTACTCATTGTTTTAAAAGTCAGACACCATTCTAACCTCATTCAGCAGCATTAATTTGCCAACTTAAAAATCACTGCATTGTCTTATTGACTGACAGAGAAAAAGGAGATGTATTCATTAGCAATATAAGTATGCTATAATAAGTTGGACTTCTGGGCTTCTCAAACTATTTATTGGATTGCGGGTTGCCTTTGATTTGTAGTTTATAATAATATTATTAGACAAGCTATTACATTTGGGTAGAAACTAATATTCCTATCATTGCTTGGGGATAAAACCAACGTTAGCATGGAGCATAGTAAAGCACTGCTAGAGAGTGGTATCAATTTCAATTTTTCTTTTTTACATTGTACTTTAACCTGACTTCCTTGTTGATATGGGTTATGTTAATGGTTTGATTGACAGAGCTGTTGACAAGTGTAAATGACAAGTTTTTTAAGAGTGGCAAACCTGTCAACTCTCCTGTGGCAATGAATGCAGGCGATTTCAAGACTTGTGGGGCAGTCATGGGAATGTCTATTTTGCAAGGTGGCCCAGCTCCTAACTTTTTGGCAGCAGATATAGCCTCCTATTCGGTTGGAGATCCACTCTGCCCTTCTGAAAACCAAGACCCTGTGCTTAGAAGAGCCGCTGAAGCAGTAAGTAATAATTTGAACTCTCATGATCTATGATGTAACATGTAAATGTGAGGGAGAAGACCTGACCTATGTAAGCCTTTCTGTAGCTTTTGAGTTCCCATTTAGGGGTTAACATTGCTTTAAAACAAAAAAGCACATCCCAATTATGTGTGTTAAATAGGCTGTTTCCGAGTTGCCTTTTGCCTCAGTTTCAAAACGAGTCCTTGTGCAAAACCATTCAAATGAAAATGACTTTGATTTGCATGAAAAGGATGTGCAGGTGAAACTCATTTTCATATGGATGGTTTCGCACGAAGACTCGTTTTGAAACGGAGGTAAAGGGTAAATCGGAAATGGCCTATTCACAAAGCATGGCCTGAATTCGACTGCTACAGCTTACAACTTAATAACAATTTATGTTCAGAAAGCTGATATGAAATGTGAAGTAAAAAAAAATGACTGCAAGTCACTTGTTTCTCTCTTGTTTTGCAGTTGTCCAGTGCAGCAACAGATGAGCAAGTGAGAGCCATATTGACCAGTGATGATGTGCTCGATGTTTTGGAATCAATTGGCTACACAGGCATCCCACAGAAGGAGACGCTTACTGGAATAGCACCCATTATCCAGTAAGACACGGTTATGTCATTCTTGCGGGTATTGTTTTTATGCATGCAGTCTGTATTTACATGTATGACTTGCTATTGAAACCTGGAAAAGTTTATGAAAAGTCTTTTTTCTGTTTTAATGTTCTTTCACTAATTTCTTGATAAAAAAAGTTTGTTGTGGCATCTTAATGATAAATGGCTTTTATCCAGGCTTCTTTCACACTTAAGTGAAATGCCTGTAATGTACATTGCACTGGTATTATTTATTGTACATGTACTTCCTTTCTTGTAGATCGATTTGTATGAAAGATCAGTTATGGCAATATCTTCCCCAATTGGTGCAAATCGAAAGTGGGCTGGACGAGTGTGGTATTCTTAGTCATATAAGAAGAAATACACAAATCTGGAAACCTGTCTTTACAATTACAAGTGGGAATTATTTCACTATGACTGCAGATGAGTTTCAAGACAATATGTCAGTGAACTTCAGTGAATCACAGATTCGCAAAGATGCAGAGATAAACACATTCAAGTTTTTCAGTGATGTGCTAACATCCATTGATGCAGGAGGTATGTTTGATTATTTTTAAGAAGGTATGGTGGGATAAGAAGTCATGTAACACTTCTTTAATGAGAGTCATCATTTCACACCATACCTGTGTCCTTGGGTCTGTTATGAATTTTTGGTTTCATCAGGTACCTGTTGCAATATAAAAAGGTATCCATCCCTTGTTCTTCCCACATGAACATTATGAAAACTTCAACATCGCAAGGTGGGTTGGGTGGAGGGGCATAGACTAAGTATGGAAGTAGGTTGACGAGCTTCCCCTCTCCAATACAGAAATATGCCTACATATTGACTCCAGCTTTTATTGCACATTAAATTGTTTGTCGTGTACAGGTATTCCTGAGCAATAATCTTTTTTAACTTCAGGTATTGCTGGTGTCTGCCTTATGGACTTCATCAAGTGGATGACTGGGTCCCCTCAAGTTCCACCTTTAGGATTTCCTAAGAGGTTCACTGTAGAATTTGTTCATGGTTGTCGTACCGGTTGTTGCTGTCGACCTACAGCATCAACATGTGATATAACTATAAAGTTACCTGTCCATATTAACAATGAGAAAAACATGGAGGAAATGATTGCTTCAGCTGTGCAAGAGTCTTATGGATTTGGTTTAATTTAAGGGTCATTTCATGCTCAAGAACTTGTGAAATTGTATTTAGAACATTTGGGCCATGATAACAGACAATCAGGGTCATCTACGTTGTTGTGTTTCAAACGTTTACCTCATTTTAATGCAGGCAGTGCTATTTAGCTTGAGCTGAGTTGCAGTCAGGCTCACAGAAGCAAATTATAACCAATATTAGGGCTGCACAATTTATTACTAAGTGATGGAGGGGGTGGTGGTGGGGGGAGGGGGGGGGGTTTAAAAAACAAAAAACTCCTGGAAGGAAAAACATCACGGAAACAAGAATTGAAGAGAAAAATTCCTGCATAGTGAGTATAGAAATGATGTATGCATATTAAAAAAAATACATACAGAGGATTAATCCCAAAAAATTCCTGCTTAAACAATGGCTGTAAAAAACATTCTTGCAAACTAAAAATTGCCCCCCCCCCCCACCCATATAATCCATATAATCAAATCTTGTCACTTTTTGATAAAGTATTGCCATAACATACACTGTTCCATTTATGTTCGAAAATTGTAGCTTATTAGAGACAAAACAGTTCATTTTTTAGTCAAATGTTAGTTAACATTTACAATTCTGATATCAATTTTTTTAGCTACATTTAAAATTTAGTAAGCACTTAACTTTGTAGAAGCCACAAAAAGGGAGTGTAAGGGAAACTTATTGTCAGTTTCACCTAAGAACTCCTTGTCGTTCAAAATTTGACAATTTATGTATTGGCTATTGTAATAAAGTTACCATTAGGTTGTATTGTCATCAATGTAATTCATTTAAAAAATTAAACTAAGGTGCACTGTTAAGTCAACCAACAAGCTGCAGTTGGTTGAAACTTTGAAAGAGGTCAAAGGCATCTCTCTCATTAAGAGGATAATTCCAGCCTTTTATTGCCATTATGTATTCAAAATACTCGTTGTGGTCATCCTCTCTGTCTTCCATATGACACTGTGGCTCCACTTCTTTTATTTTGGCTTGAGAAACAGGAACAAGGCAATCAACAGCACCCGAATCTTCAGGTAGGTAATAAAGGATATCTGGAACCCCTGCAACTGTATCATGACGTGACCTCCTGATGTAATGACTGTTCCAGTGATCTCTTACTTTATCAAGTTCATTTTGAATTAATTGTGAAAAACAAAACCATAGGCATTCCATGTGAAAAACATTTCCTAGCTCAACTACTCCGGATTCACACATACTTTTGAAGAAATTGATCCACCAATTTGACCTGCTTTGTGCAAAAGAAGACCACCACCCTTCAATCCGCTGGTTTGAGGGTGAAGATCCATACTGATGAGCCTTTGCAGCTGCAAATTCATCACTCCCATTATTTCTGAAATAGCATTGTATTGCAGCTAAAAGTACATTTTCAGTGCCACAATCAGATCGCACAATTCTTGGGCAACCTCCCACATTCTGGACAGCATCTAAAAAAAATTTGGCAGGCACCTTTGGGTTATTGTTAGATTTGTCAACTTCCAACCAGATTATACGTCTACTGTATCCACAGATGCAGCCGTGGATTGGGAACCCATAAGATTTCAATTTATCATAGCCTAGGAGGCAAAAATATGCATCATTAAAATAGAACTTCATTTCAAGGTCCTAATGGACAGAAAATTGTATACATGTACCATGTGTTGGGATCACAAAAGATAAGTGTTGATAATATAGCCTCATTCCCAACCAGACTTTATTGCTAATATAACCGAATAACCTACCATCTATGTGCCAACAGAAGTTTGGTCCATAGGAAACATAAGCCCTTCTCCTCAGCCGCCGTGACTTTCTCTTTTGTACTCCCTCTGGGTCAATATCTTTCATAATACTTGCAACCTGGCTGCGAGGAACATTCACATGATGCCTTAATCGAAGAGCATGCCAAATATAGCGATATCCAGCTAGTGAGCCAGCTCCTTGCATCTCTTGCTTTACGAGATCTCGCACAATATTTTCGTCATGGTTAGCTTCTTTTCTCTTTAATCCTAAATCTCTCAATTTCCTCTTTAATGTTCTGACATGCATTTGTACACCATCTTGTTTATCCAACAAACCCACAATCGCTTGGTAAGGATAACCACGATGAAAGTACCCCTTAATTAGCTCATCGACAATAGCTGCGCCCTCAGTGGCGTTATGCTGTAGACGATCTCCGCACTTGTGACAATATTTGGCCTCAAGCGGACAGTTTTCCCCGCAAGAAGAGCAGAATATTTTCGATATCGAAACGGGACTCGAACAACTCGTGAAAACAAAATGGCTTCCTCCTCGTGTATCGGTTCTTGCTGCTGACCAAAAGGATCGCGGCCTCAGGGGAAGAGAATGGGTCCAGGCCTTCCCAGCCACCATGCGTGCGCATTTTATTTTATTTTTATTTATGTAGCAATTTTTGTTTATTTGGAGCAACTTTTTATTTTTGCGGCAACTTTTCTATTTTTGCAGCAACTTTATCTTTGCAGCAACTTTTTTCTTTGCAGCAACTTTTATTTATTTGCGGCAAGTTAAAGAAAATTGCAGTAAGTTTCTTTATTATACAGCAACTTGAATTTGTTTGCAGAAACTCATTTAAAATTGCAGCAATTCTTAAATTTGCAGCAGAAATTGTTTAAAATTGCAGCAACTTTTAAAATTGCAGCATGTCCCCTGTGGGCCACCGTACACATTTATCCAAGCCTTGCTCCGATTCATCTCAGTTCATGGTTGCCCAAAGGAGATATGGTCGGACAATGGCACGAACTTCACCGGTGCTCAGAGGGAACTTTGCCTGTCAATTCAAGATTTAAATCAGGAGCGCACCAAGATTGAGCTACATTCTCGTGAAGTAGAATGGTAACGATGCCCCCTGTCACAAAGGCGTTTCCAACCTCCTGCAGCAAGCCACATGTCAGTAGTATGGGAGAGGCTTATTAGATGTGAGAAAAGTTATGAAGGCTGTTCTTGGTGATCAAGGTACTCTCGTCGGACTGGAGACCTTGTGTACGGTGTTTGCGGAAGTTACATCCATCTTGAACAGTCGTTCTATTTGCCCTTCTAGTGATGATCGGAAGGATGTGAAAACCCTCATGCCAAATCATCTCCTCCTACAATGATGAAACCTCTTTATACCTCTAGAGGTCTTTGCCAAAGAGCTGCACTCACACAAACAATGGAGGCACGCCCATTTTATCGCTGATTGCTTCTGGTCTCAATGGATTCGAGAATATGTACCCACATTACAGTCACACCACAATTGGTTACTGAACAAGCGGAACTTAGCAGTGAATGACCTGGTTTTTGTTGTGGACAACACCTTGCCAAGGTGCCGCTGGTTGTTGGGCCGCGTGACGAAAGTGTTCCTGGGTGAAGATTCATGTGTACGCACCGCTCAAGTGAAGACGAAGAGCTCGAGACTTGTTTGCCCTGTGACAAAGTTGTACCTCCTTGAAGAAGCAACATGATGGGCAGGAATAAGATCTGAACGCTGTGAACATTGAGCTCACCAGACACTGAACATTAATTTAACTTAGATTGTCAATACATCGACTAGGAACACTTTGGATATGTTAAGATCGTTTTTATTTCTTGTCTATCGGGTTAGTTCAGCCCTACCCCCCAGGATGTTGAGGCTATTCCTCAACAATAGTTTTTTTGGCCCATTCCGTTCCAGTTTTGTTGCAGTCTGTTGCAGTTACATAGGCCCAATACTAGCATTGCTACAAGCATTTGCAAAATTGTTGAGACACTCCCCCGGAAAATCGGACTTTCGCGTTAAAGCAGCCTGCTGCAAAGAAATCAAAGGCTTGTTTGTTCTCCACCCCCCCTCCCCCTTTCAATGTTGCTCCTCTCGAAATCCATACAACATTGATAAGGGGGGGGGGGGGAGAGGGGACCAAAAGGTGTTGTAGCTGGGAGGGAGAAATATGAGCTAAAATATATAGTGTCTCAAGTCTTTTTGCGATTGCTTGTCTGACCAGTTTGTTTCTGTTATAATTAATGGTGGAGATAATTATGACTCTATGTATACTCCCAGCATGTTTATAAAACAAGAATAGATTATTTACTGATGAGGTACTGAAAGGAAGTCATAAGTGGTTTTCAATTACAAATTAAAAGGTCCTGAAATATGCTAATTTTCACACTTGGTTTGTGATGCAGTTCTTGTAGACCAATTTCCCAACAAATATGGTTTTCACTGGCGAAATAGATCCCCAGACGAGGGCTTTTGTGAAGTTTCTTCGAGAGGAACGACCATGTCACTGTGAAAGAAATTTGAAAGAGATGCAGAATTTCGTGTTCATCGGTGTATGTTTAAAGGGAGGAAAAATGACCAGCAAAAAGAAATCCCCCGAAAGGCCATGAAAAATAAGTCCAAGGGAAGGGCAAACCATTCACAGAAATGTGCAACAACTATGAAACACAGAGGGCACTTTTACGGTGAATAGATTAAGAGACGAATGTGGATTTCACACCGTGCCTCTGTGTACCATGAATAGAACTTTGAAAAGAATGAACTACAAATTTTGTGAGGCTAGGAGAAAGGGAGAAAGGGAAAAGAGACCAACTTAGGCGGGTGAAGTTTGCACGTGATGTTTTAAACAAACATTCTCCACAACTACGGACGGATGAAAATTGTTTTTACCTGGATGGAGTGAGTTTCTGGTATAAGACCAATCCTGTTGCGGAGGCTAAGACACTGCATGGAAAAATATGGCGAAAGCAGAACAGGGTACTGAATCCTTTGTGTACTGCAAAGGGGTGTCCTACCGGCCATGGAGGGAAAGTTGTCAAGATGTTTGTAGGGATTTGTTACGGAAAAGGAGTCACCTTTTGTGAACAATATGAAAAATGCGACAAGGACTATTTTACCAATTTTATTCGTAGAAATTTTAGAAAACTGTTTAGGGCTAGTGGAAAGATTCACTCGAGGCTATTTGTTCAAGACAATTGTCCCATACTGAATTGTGCAAAGCCCAGCTAGCTTTGAAAGCTGTAGGGGCTAAGGTATTTGCATTTCCCCTGAGAAGTTGTGACCTTTTAGTGATTGAGAATGTGTTCAATTTAGTTAAAAGAGAGTTAAGACTTCAAGCACTACGAGAGTTGTGGTCTACGAGAGTTACAAACAGTTTTCTGAGCATGTGAGGTCAACTCTGTACGGAATGAGCACTTCTGTGTTATAGACAATATCATTAAATCCTTGCACAAGCGCTTATATCTTATTATTACGCACAAAGGCAAGCGGATAAAATGTTAATATGATTTCCTGGTCGATTTTTATTCCCTGTTATCAATGAAGAAAAGGATTATCGATTAACATAACAGTAACACAATCAATAGATTGCACGTGCAGAAGTGTCCTATTATGTCACGCTCGTGTCACAGAACTGTAGAACGTGTATAATAAAACGCGGAGAAAACAGATTTTTTTCTGTTTTCTATCACATTTATACATTTCAATGGATGAACATCATTACATCAAATCATTTCGGCTACTTAAAACAGCACTGTGTATTAAAAATAAAATTTTACCACGGTCTACAAGAATTCCATGTCCACTAATAGAACTATTACATATCTTCTCAGTTACCAGGCTGTTGACCATAGACTGTCGGTTTATCACGTGAATAGTAAATTGCATTTATTCAGTTCGTTCGAAGCCAGTTTTAGCAACAGTTCTTCAGTGTAGAATAAAGGTAGCGAAACACTTTGGACATGAAGCAATCTCCTTTTGTTTTTCCTCCGAGATTCGCACGTTTAAGTGGAATTTTTTTCTGAAATTAAAAGATACACCTGTCTCACAGCTCCCGCATTTAAATCTTTATCAGCGTTTACCATTCACACTCGTTCCCATCAGATGTACTTGAGCTTGACTCGCTATCACTTGCATATTCTGCCAGCTAATCCATTTCCAGGCTTTCCGATTGACAAGTTGCGAAACAAACACTGCACGTGAATTTCACGCCAATTTCACACAATACGTAAGGAAGAAAAATGACTACAGATTTACAGCTAGCTCACGAAAATATCAACAATTACTAACGTTGTCAAGAAGTACATACAATGTGCAGTTGAATGAAGACAGTGGAAAGTTGAAGCGATGCTGTCCCTTTTAATTCTGAGCGAACAATGTAGTACGTGTTTTTGATGACGAAATACTTGTGCAGACAAACGTCCTGCGTCTCCGATGCGTAAAACTTTCTAAAGACGCAAGGTTGATTTCCAGCTGCGTCCATCTGGACGCAACACTGCCAGCATTGTGTTTTCAGTGTATGTGTTTGTTGCAGCCGCTCTTCACCCATGATAAAAGCAAAAACCTCTTGGGTTCACGCTCGATGTTCGTGGCAAAGCGCGTGGGAATGATCAGCGGTTCATTAAAAAAATGACTCGTTTTCATGTTTAGATTTTTCACCTGTTTCACGCAGCACACGCATGGTCGAACTCGACCGAAGTTTAATGTGCCGCCAAAAAAGAAAGCCAAGACCCTAGAGGGACAACAAAAGCTCACCTTTTCGGCTTTTTCAAATTCGAATGAGCGTCATAGGAGCGTAAGTGCAGGCGATTTTGTCCCTCTGGCCGCGGAAGCTGCCCAAGCTAGCGCTATTGACAGCGCTCCCAGTTCTAGCAATTTATCAACTGCATCAAACCAAACAAAAGCAAGAAAATTTTTCAGCAGTTGGATGAAAACGTATTCTTGGTTGGCTTATGACGAAAAGGAAGACTATATGTACTGCAAAGTTTGCACAGAACACAAGAAGAAAAATGGAATGTGCAAAGTGGCGCGCTACAAGAATTTCCAAAACACAACGCTCGTCAGACGTGCTGCACTCAGCGATCACCAAATGGCTTTGCAGAAACCGCAGATACCAAAGCAGTTTGAAGCTATTAAAGAAAAAGCCGAATCACAGCAAAACAAAGCCGTCATGGTACTTCTTAAGTGTGTTCACTGGCTTTGTGTCGAAGGCTTGCCTCTTGTTAAGTTCAAATCCCTTCTGGAACTCTAACATGATTTAGGATTGGAGGATATTGCAATTTTAAAACAATCTGCTAACATCCACTACGAATCCACTATGAACTGAAGAAGACGAACCCAAAACTTTAACTTCATCTTCTGACTTAAATGATCAGTAACTTTAACTCTAGTTTGTAGGTTTGTATTGGCTACTACTGGTTCTGTTTGCTTATAACAATTGATTCAATACTTTTACTGTGAGTATTGTTAAACAAATGTGATGATAATAGCTTGATTAAAAAACTTCTCTTTTGCGTCATTGTTCCAAATTCCTGATTCAATGATGAATGAATCAATACCAGCTGAAGACTCGCCAATATTGGTATTGGGCTCACTGAAAAGGTTTGGGACTCACAGGTTAATGGCTTGATGAGTCCCAGGACTCATTGACCTAAATTTGTAGATGGATCACTGTGCCTCTAAAGCATCAACTACAAGCATAAAGAAAGTTTAAGGATATCATTGAATAGTATCAATAAACTTGTTCTGGAAAGTACGTAAAAACAAATCGTTATTTAGCCAAAGACATCAACTAATGTGGCGGTGCAGATCGCTCTGGGACGAACACCCATTTTCCATGAAAAAGTCACGCTAATTACTTCCGCAGAGAATACTTCAAAATGCTCTATTTCCCTCTGCAATTCTTGAACATGTAATATTCCACAAAGGAAACATATATCTCTTGAAATGTGCCGTTACGCAGATTATCTCCACAAACTTTGGTAGCTAAAATTTATCGGCCACCAACGCTATATAGAGGTAAAGCAATGAGACAAGCATTTGCAAAATTGTTGAGACACCCCCGGAAAATCGGACTTTCGCGTTAAAGCAGCCTGCTGCAAAGAAATCAAAGGCTTGTTTGCTCTCCACACCCCCCCTCCCCCTTTCAATGTTGCTCCTTGTTACTTTGATTGACATCTCGAAATCCATACAACATTGATAAGGGGGGAAGGGGGGCCAAAAGGTGTTGTAGCTGGGAGGGTGAAATATGAGCTAAAATACATAGTGTCTCAAGTCTTTTTGCAATTACTTGTAGCATTGTTCTTTCTTCAAGTGTATGTGTGTTGAGCGCTTTAAGAACCATGTGCTGGATGTGATTTCTTCCGCTTATCCCGGTCGTCTCAATATGGTTAGCTTGCTAGCTTGTTGGACATTCAAAATTTCGTTCAGATGGTGATTGTAGCGTATTTTAATTTGTTTCGGGTTCTTACAGCTCATGTGAAGGCCTGTAATCCAGATGAGAATTCGGTTTGTGAAATTGTGCTGACGCATGTAACTAAACATTAAATTTAGTTTGTTGTGTTTTGGAGACTGTTCGCGGTGATTTTTCGACTACATATGTTCGATCCAGACAAGCAGAATTAGATGGCATGTGGGCAGAAAAATTGAAAAAAAGAATTACTACTTCCACCAGACAGATTTCTCACTTTCCTTTAAAAGCAGATGACCGACAATGACCTACCTAATAAAAAATGGGTCACCACACAGTTAAATGGTTTAACTGCCATGCACTACCAGCAGTGAACATCGACATTTCTCTTCCTCAGTGTGAGTGCTCAACACATGGAATAGTGTGATATCGCAACACAAACTGAGCAAAAAATAAGGATGCACATAAAATTAGCAATTTTTAATTTCAATAACGCAAACTCTGAAGTTCAAAACTCACATGTTACCAATAACTTAAGGCGACTCCATCCTAAAAGTGAGAAGAGTGTTCATTAGAAATTTAAATAGGAACCCATTGTTAAAAGTACCAAAATTCCTTTTTGTCAGCATGGTTTACATTTGCTTTCACCTTTAAGAAGTACAAATTCTCACACGCAAGATTATGTTTCTGGTCCTATCTTTTCCATATTATATGTGTACTGTATATAACCTTTATAACTTGATAATTTTAACAGTGCTCAAGGTAGTTTCTAATACTCTAAGCAGCATCTAAAGAAATTTTAAACGTAACCCCTAAAAGGGATTATAAGACCCACACACAAAGGCTTTTGATTAAAACAACATAGAATCAGCCATCTTAACATGCATGCACAGTTGAATCACAAACAACATAGTGATGCCCAGCCTGTTGCCAGGCAACTGCACAAAAATCTACGCAAAAAAAGGTTAACACTTCAGTTGGATTATGACCATCGGAGTTTTAAAAGTAAAATAACATACTCGGGATTTTGAGTTCATCCAAATTTTTCGCGAAAAAAAGGACGTGCAGCTGATAATTTGATAGTTTATCTGGCAAATGCAATTCTACTACATACACGCATATGACACTTTTTGTCCAAATGTACTAGACATTTCTAAATTCATTCCGTTTCTATGTGGTTTGTTCATCATGAGACATTATTCTGCGAGATGATTTTGCCTCAACTTGCAATAAAAACGGAAAGGATTGAACCTATTTTAACTGTAACCAAGACTTGTACCACTTACCTTTAATATTACACATTTCAACTTCTTAGTCCAGGTTGTCATTCTCCATCCTTTCACCAATTTCCAGCCTCCTCTGCATTATCAATCACCAAGGTCACACTATCTTGCGGTCTCCAAAGTATCAATGTCATTTTGCTTAAATCTTCTTAAGTCAGCCAATTCCATGGGTTCCTGTTTCCATAACAGTTTTTTTCTTGGCAGAGTTGTACATGTGAGATTAGCTTCAAACACGATGCAACTGTTATTTGGTGCAAATTTTGGTCACTAAATTTGGCAATTTGCCAATGCCTGAATTTAGCAACAAGGTGATGATTTCAACTGAATTTTCAAAGGAAGAACAACCCCAATCAGTTTTTACCACTTCTATCTTAGACACAAGCTACAATGTAGGTGAGAACCTGAAAAAGCCCAACTTTCTCAATTTGAAATCCATTTTCCAATCGGGCTCTTTGTAGGCAAACTAACTTATGAAATATTCCCAGCAATAGAAGAGCAATTTTGAACAAATCCGGATCAAAATTGTAGGCTTCCATATATGCAGATGTGCCTTTGGCCTTTTCCAAGTTAAACCAAAAAATAAACTTAAAGTTCCTGGCCAGGAGCACAAGACTTTCCAAAAGGGTGCGATAAGTACAAAATTGCGGAATAACAAAATAGGAGTTTGCATTTATGACTTTCCCATTGTTTCCGATTGTTTGATGGTCTCAAGGTCCATTTTACGATTCTACACAATTTATAGGATTTTTCCGACTGTACGATTTTCCTATTGTCTGAGTTCGCTTCTAGGATTCTATGACTCTTCCAATTCTACGATTCTTTCTATTATTACAACAATTTAAACAATCCCTGGCTCAAGCTCAGCTGCACTACAGTACACTGAAATAGAAAGGCTGTACCTGGATGTATAGCTTGTTCATTAAGCATGTGCCGAGAAACCACACTTTTTTTGGAAAGATCTTTCAGTACAATCAGAAACTACAATAATTTATTGTAAAATCTGAGGAATTTTTCAATCAGACACAGTCATGTTACTAGAGGATCTTTTAGTAAGATCATAGTCAACTGGAAACTACAGTTGTAGAATACATGTAGAATTACAGAATCAGTAGAATCATATGCATATGTAATCCGTGTTACTAGAAGGACGTTTTAGTGAGAAAGTAAAATCGGAAACTACAGTCTACATGTAGAATAGGAGAATCGCAGAATTGGGAGAACCGTACAATTGGAGTCTTGTCTTAAACATTTCATGATAAGAACTGTCTTGATGAATTCCACTGACTACACGTACAAGTCAATGTCCAATCCCAGTAAAAGTACACAATAGGGGTAATAGTTCTGACATGTAGCCTGTTGCCAGTGATTTAACGTCTTCTAGTATTACGTCACATTGAAATTATCCCATTTACATCTGAGCATCCCTTTAAGAGCTGGGCTACTGACTTTGTTTGGGTATTGTACTCCTCCCAGTGACGAGAAAACTTGGCCTGCAGAGTACTAGAATTTTTAGTTCTAATTCGTTTAAGTTTCTTTTCAGAGAGTGGCTTGCCTTGGAGAGCAACAAGATCACTTGCTTCTTTGTGTAGAAGGTTGATAAGGAGGTAAAAAGGGACTTGTTTTCTCCCTGACAAACAACGTTTCAGGCGTTGATGCCATCCTTCCACATCTTTGTAGCTTCGGACAGCTGTTAAGAAGGCACTCCAGGTTGAGGGCGGCCAGGTTGTGTTATATATCCAAGCAGTAGACATATACTGTATAAACAGCTGTAGAGGGGCAGTAGTGGCTTGGACCCATAGACGCACAAACATTGGCTGGATTTCTTCTTGTGGCAAGAATGGCAATGCCATAACTTTACGAAGAAAGCTGTTAGTTTCCACATCACTTTTGTATGCATTCTGAAGTTCAAGCTCTTGAATCTGAATTAATACAAAACATGATATAGCATTGCATTAACAACTGATAAAAAAAGAAAACGACATTACAACTGTAAGTGTTGAACTCAATCAAATTGCAAATAAACTACCCATGATGGATATTGGAGCCATGGATGACACCACACATCTGTCTGTGGGGAACTATGTTATCAACTTAGATTTCATTTAGATACCGTGACTCTCGGCAAAGGTGCATGTGAGCCAAGAAGGCCCACATGGCCAGAGCTAAATCCCAATTTGTTTGGCATGAAGCAGCTGAGAGTATTGTGTACTCCCCCTGGATGGGCAACTTGTCCATCACAGGGTTACCCCAGCAGTATGTTGCTGCTAACCATTTAATACCTTGGTGGAGAGAGACAATATGGGATAAAACCCTGTCATATAAGGGAGTACCCCCCAGGGTGGGGGGAGGAGTTTGCAGACATAAGTGTGTTCAGTATTCAAATGGAGAACATTTTGCTCTTCATTTTCGAACTTCAACCGCAAACATTGTGGTAGTTTTTTCAACAAGATCTTTTGGTCAGAAAACAAACAAGGGGGTTAGTTCCTAAAGGAGCTGTGGTGCTGTACTGGTACATTGGTAATGCTAAAGCTCTGACAAAGGGCTAACGCTCAAAAAGTTAGCTTTCGATCTCTTTACAGTGGCCAATTTACCATAATTATCATCTTTTTTGATTGGAGACTGAAGCTTGATCTATGTCACCTTTCCATGAAATAAATAACATTCAGTCTTTCATGCAATGGGATCTTAAGTGGATAGACTACACATGTCGGTTAGATGGAATAGACTGTAATGTTTATTTATAACCTTAAGCTTTTTAATTATTCATTTTAAATTAATGAATTAATTAATTGACGAGTGAATTTCACTTATAGGCAACCAAATTCTGAATGGCACTTGTCCAATGGACAAGTGAAAAGAAAAAGGTTTTTACTGTATTATAGCCAGAGAGTGTACTGCAGACCAACAGCTCAATATCACTGACCAATGCCATGAACATCTGAACAAACACAAGATCGCAAGATGATGAGCACAACCAGCTTGAAGTGCAAAGACATCACCACACTTAAGTAATACTTTCTATGGACCACATTTTAACTTACCGTCCTCCACACAACCTGCTTCCAGTGAAAAACACATCCATTAATTTTTGCATCTGGGAAGGCTTGGTGTAACACATCCCGCAGTGCCTGTTCAAATACTACTGTAATCTGCCTGACAGATGGTGCAGTGGACAGGAGACCAAGGATTTTTTTCATTACCTATAGGAAAGTTGGATAAATTAGACACATTTACTGTATGCGTTATCATTGCGGAGATAGTGTGACTCCGACTGCAGGAAAAACTAACAATGTACACTGGAATCTGTAAGACACCAGCTCAATGGAATGTTATTTCAGCAGGAGAATTTCATTGATCATTATTGTTTTGAGGTATAAATAAATAAATTTTGCAATTACAGTATATGCTTATATGTAGTGCTAAATATTAACAACTATGGCTATGTGAACATGACTTGCATGTCCTGCCAGAGCCTTAAGCTGACAACAAAAACCTGCAGTGGGAATCCAGTTGCCATGAGGGCTAGTTAATATTGAGAGCCACTAGCCTAGTATCAACTGTGCTTTATCAGGTAAATATTTCATTGACATGGCAAGACAAATGCAAAATAAACAAGATAAATGAAAGAAAAGAGACTTTGAGGGTAGTTAAGAAAAGGTGATGGCATATGTGTTTGAGTGAGTGAGTGAAACCAACACCCACCTCACCACCCATGAAAAAAAGTTCCGATGAACACAGTTTAAAATAATATTGTCAACAATACTTAAATCAACTGTCTTTCAAAATGCCCCAGATTGCATCTCCCAACATATCATCTACAAAATTTCTGGCAGGGAGGGCACATACCCACAGAGACCCTACAAACTTTCTGACCTTGATCCAGTTGAAACTCCCCCCCCCCCCCCCCTCCCACCACCCAAGACAGATCCATGGTACTATCCAAGAAAGAGTCCACCTCAACAACACTGATAATGGTTAAAAGCAATAGTCAGAATTTCAAATGGTGAGCTACATGAGTTGACTATGGGCTAGTAGTTCATAGTAATCACCAACGTAAACCATTCAAGAAGCAACTAAAACAATAAAGGTCAAGCACTAATGCCCACCCTTGCTCATTCCTACAACTACTGTACATGTACTTAGGGCAAACCCACGGTAATGTGCCTCTTAGGACAACCATTCTAACATCATTTGAACCTCTCCACACTTATTCATTTCTGTTCCAATATGTCAGCATTTTCAAAAGATTTTGTTTTAGGTCACATACACTGAAACAAAGTATTTTCAAGCATCCCCACCTTGAGAGCACTTACAAACATCTCTACCTGCTTGGATGCAAACAGTCAGAGTAACTAAAAACACAACAAGAGGCACAGTTGACTCCCGGTTACTCAAACCCTCATCAACTTTTTCCCTTCAGGTCACTGGTACACAGAACAGTCACGTCAGTTCCTCCTGTGAGAATATGCATGTTATAAGAGGTGTAAGCAGGAGTCCCATCCCCCTATAACTCAAACCTTTTTTTATTTCCCTTGGAGGTTTAAGTTATCAGGGGTTAGCTGCATGCATGTACACAATAGTATAGCAAGGCCTTATTAAGCATGTTCACCTTACGATAATCTTTCTTTGCATCACCAGACATCAGAGCAAAGACAAGAGGCACGTGTTTTGCATCATCTTCAGCACTTACAAAAGTACTAATTGTGAGAAGTTGCTTAAATGGGAGTTGGCAAAATTTGAATGTTAGATCTATGTACCAACTCTTTGCCTTTCTCAACAGTCGTAACTGTTCCTCTGTTGCAAATATAAGGTGCCGCCTCCCATGTTTGACTATTTCTTCTTTCAGAAATCCATTTGGTATATCATCCTCTCTCATTTTAAAGCTAAGGTCTGTAGCATCCCAACGTCTGGAGAACTGTCGTGCTCTGTTGGCAGACCTGGCAAGGCATTCTGGCTTTACTGAAGCAGGCACAGGCATACCACCAAACTCTGCCAGAAGAACCTGTTTGAAATCAAGACACAGTTATGAAAACATACTGGAAATTGATTGTACAATGACAACACCATATAAAAGGAGGATTCTAATGTTATTCCCTCCTCCCAATTCCAATGCAAGGTTACCCACAGTAGTTTGCCTTCACTATCCACTTACAGTTCAGCTCAGACTACTTGTACAATCTCTGCGGTTATGCAGTGGGTCAAATCTTGAGTGTGGGCTATATGTCGACATCGTCAGAACCTTCTCTAACTCATGTGCAAACCCAGGTGTCACCTCAGTATTTTAACAAGCTAGACAAAAGTTGATTCTAATTTCTTTTCTTTTAATTTCTTTTGCTTTTGGGCTTGCATATGTTTGACACATCTGATACATTGCACATTGGTAAGAAATTATCGGGAACATGGAGTTAGACCTCAAAAAAAAAAAAACAAGACTATGAAAGAAAGTTTCACAAAGAGACCAAGCATGAATTTTGCATCGATACCTTATGCACGCTACATGTATGTAATGCATATAAAATGCATACAATCAGCACTATAAGTTTATTCTGTCAAATACTTTCCTTTGTCAACTGCGCAGCAAAAACAAAGAGGAATGAAACAGTTTTTGTAACACTGTTATTTCTACTTTTTGTGTTGTTTCCAAAGGCGATAAACTCTACTCCACAATGTCTCTTTCAACGCTGGTGTATAGAGTACAGCATAAAACAATGTTTATTGCCTTTGGAAACACAACACAAAAAGGTTCACAGACCAAACCTTAACCTTTAAGCCCCAACAGTAACAAGCATTTAATTTCTCCTTACAATATCACAACTTGAACAAACATACAGGTCACGAGAATAAAGGAAATGATCACCAAACATGAAATGTCTTGGGTTTGCAGTGCTTTTAATAAGCACCGACGGCCGACGAAAAGCGTCGGCTATTTCGCTCACAGAAATCGGCTACTTTCCCCTAAATTGAAGTAATTACAGGAAGATTCTTTCAAAGCTCCTGTTGATACAGTCGGTTACTCTACTCAAACCAGCTGCCTACTTCAAATTTTATTGAAACCCCTGGGTTTGTACAAACTCTCTCAACTAGTACCATACGAAATGTGTGGAGAACACTATGGAGAATGTGCATGTCGATATTAAAGCTTAAAGGGTTAAACCACTGAATTCCTGATCCTGTTCTGATTAAAAAGTCAAATCAAAAGTCTTGTCACTGCATCACTGCCCCCCTCCCCTCCCCTCACTACCGATGCCAACAATTACCCTCACTTACCTCATTAACAATGGCAGGTGCAGGTTTGAGTGGATCACTCAATGCCTCCTTTTTCACTAATGCTGCAATTTTGTCAGCAGCAATAGCTGCTCCAGTTTTTGGTAAGTGATTGTGGGTATGGGTTCCCTGGCGGAACAAATCACCCTGCTGAACTACAGTGGCTCTACAACGGTTTAACTTGGGACGTACAGTGCACTGCCAATAAGTAGCTCTTGGTGACTGCGACTTGATATTGTAAGTGTAGCCATTGCTGTCACAGAGTTTGCTTCTGGCACGTCTTGTGCCCTGCTCTAGCAACATATATGTGACTGGCTCTACCTGTTCTGTGACATGTTCAATGACTGGGTCTGTAGCAGAAGACCCATGTTCCATAAGAGCTGGAGAGCGATCCATGTTTGTCAGAGCATCTTGTTCTGTGACCATGGGAGCTGGAGAAACATTCACGTTCGCTGGACCATCTTGTTCTGTGCTCACGACAGCTTGAAAGTGATCTGCATTTGTTGGAGCAACTTGTTCTCTGCCCAAGAGGGCTGAAGAGACATTCACATTTGTTCTAGTGTCTTGTTCTCTACCTGAGAGAGCTGAAGAGATATCCGTGTTTGTTGGAGCACCTTGTTCTATGAGATGCTCAGTGACTGAGTCAGCAGCATAAGACCCATGTTCCACAATAGCAGGAGGGTCACCAGTGTTTGTTGGAGCAGCTATAGCAGGGTCGCAGGCTTGCCGTGTTCCTTCCTCCACTAGATGATAAGTTACCTGATCTACATGTATTTCTAATGGTCCTGTGAGGTGCTCAACGACTGGGGCAGCAGTAGAAGATTGTTGTTCCACAAAAACAGGAGTGACATCCATGCTAATTGGTGTCTCTACATTTGTAAAACAAGAGCAGGGGTGCAATTAATGACTGAAAGCTTTAAACATGTAGACTTGTCAAATGGGCAAGAGTCATACATGTAACTCTATTATTGAAAAGGTTGTCACAGGAATAAAGGGAAAGAACGTCACGCCACCAACAGGAAACCAGTGGAGCACATGTCTTACACTGATGTTGTTGTTGTTGGTGTTTTTTACAACAACAGGATCTTAACAAAATGTAGAACAAGATTAGAACAAAATTTGTTGTTTTGATTTTTTTATTTGGCATGCCTATCTGGCATTTTCAACAGTTCAGCAAGGAGAAATACAAATACCCAAGGCAGCTTTAATTTACCTTTACACGCTGTCAGAAGCAGAACTGTTGAATGTAACTTATACTAAAAAGTTAAAGTTATGATGATAGAAAGAGAATTAGAGTAAAATAGCAAGTTTTTTTCCTGAGATTATTTTTAGTTCACAGTGCATTGCACTGAATTGAGTCTCAAAATCAATTGCATGAGCAATGTGGGAACAAATCGAACCTTTGTAGATCTTTCACCCATTTAATCCTTCGATTGCAAATGACACGAGTATCCATTTCTTTCTTCGATTAACGTCAGCGTTCAGCAATATTGCTCAAAAGTCAAGGTTTCTGAATCACGGAAAAAGCAATAATCATGTGAAATGTATCACATCATAAAATCATCGCATATTGAAGTTGAATAACCTTTGAAACGAAGGAAACAAAAGGCTATTCAAACACCACAGCGTCCTATTCTTTACCTATTTTTTATGGTATTTTTGACCCAAAAAAACTGAGGTGAAACTGGAGTTTTCAAAGAAGTCAGACGAGGTTTTGCCGAGGTCAAACCTGAGATATAAACTGCGATTCCACTGCGACAGTATGGTGGAAAATGCACTAATACTTTCAAGCAGCACTGTACCTATTTTAATATGTTCAGTAAAGAGGAAAATGGTGGAAAATTCATCACAAAAACACTGCTAAAAGTTTTGTAGCCTCATTCAGCAAATTTCTACAACTTTGGTATAGAGTTCTGAACTTTGATTCACATGTTTTTAATTATTAGCACTGCCATGCAAAAGAAAAGGGTGATTAGAAAGTTGTTGTGGCATGACATGATTTCTTTGCATTTCATTAAAATGTGACCCTCCACAGGACTTTGATGCTGAAGGTGATAGCACGCTCACAACACGCTTGCACAACAGGCTTGCACAACACGCTTGCACAACACGCTTGCACAACACGCTTGCACAACACGCTTAGTGTGTTTTAAGGCACGGATATGCACATAAATTAATTGTCAAAACAAAGAAGAACACACTTGTTCTGTTTTGGAAAAGTTTAGCACACTAGCTCTTTTGTTTCTTTTAGCGTGTTTGATGTCACACTAAGCGTGCTATTGATCGCACGCTTAGTGTGCAAATAAACACACAAGAACACGCTAAAATTCGCCAGAGTAAAAGTAAAATAATCGACAGCTTTGTTAAGACTCAAGAAATGTTTATTTGGCAACCTAGCTCCAGCGCTGTGCTAAACTCATCTGAGCTCAAAATGCCGTACATGATTTCCAATGTAAAAACAAATAAGCTTGAACACTGACTTAGCTTCAAGTTGCCGTTTCTTCTCCTTCCCACATTTGCTAATTGTTTCTGTAATTTGTTTGCCGAAAATAAACTTCACATCGATTCATTTCCAAAGTCAACTGAATATAACATTCTTTGCAGAAAACCAAAAAAGTCTGCGCAATCTAAAAGCTAATTTGAGACGTCAATTCTCTCCTAAGTAAACTCAAATATTCCGTATGCAAATTTCCGATTATTTGCATGAATGACACTGTAACGCAATGAATACTTCTCAAAGCCGTAAAGACAGTAAATTGCTTTCTCAGCTGTGTTGAAAGGCGAATTTGTTGCTCAAAATACATTTCTATGCCATTTCTTCAAGTATCCCTGTTTTGCTGGGAAATTGAAGCTGTAAAGATGCAACGATCTTGGCGAGTTTTATTCAGGGGACCATCAGACCTGCACATGGTTCCAATGAACTTGTAATGGAAGCGTTCTTTTGTCTTGCCTGTCAACGAACAGTTTGCATAGTTTGCCATAATTATAGCTTTGGAATCTTCTGTTTCTATTAGAACTTACATGGAATAAAAAGCTGAATTGAGTCAGTTGAGCCCGTATCACTATAGCAGTTGATTGTTTATGTTTTGCCACCATGTGAGGTCACACTTACTGGGCGTTTATCTTGCAGTGGGAAAGTTGGTGGATATTCCATTTCGTTTGGTGTAATTTTCTTCGATATTTCACTTGTTCAAAAAATTGTTTCCTCGATTTTTTGATCGGGTTTGCGAACTTTTGCTTGACCTGGCGAATTTCCTTGAATTGTCGTGCAGACACTGCGAAAAATCAATCGAAAGTTCGGCGATATTACAAATATTTCATGCTCAGTCTTTACCTAAACTTAACTCGTTTCATGCCGTATATGCTGCTTAAATTTTGCGTGCAATCTTGCACACTTACTGTGCACTTGGGTTAGTGTGTTGTGTCATCTCGCATGCTACGTATTGTTTTCGAAGGTTAACACACTTCTTTGTTCGACTGCTCACGCTACATTGTTCAATTGGTCATGCTTTATTGTTTTTAGTGTGTCCCACGAAACAAAAGATCTAGTTAATGAAGTGTGTTCCTGGACACACTTTAAGCGTGCTAAAACAAATTCTTTTGTTTTCAAGTGGAAGCATGTTGTGAGCATGCTAGATCACCTTTAGCATCAAAGGCCTATGGAGGGTCACAAATGGAAAATGGAAGCCATCACAAAATGGAAGCTATTAATTACAAAGTTTCAAAAAGTTGTCCAAAACTAATACATTGGAACCAAGAGCAGCATTCACACAGCTGTCATAAGTCAAGATGACTCCTAAGTATTGTTTCTTAACAATAGGTTTTGTTTTCCAACAATACATGGGACACATCTTATCTTCGAAGGGCTTCATGAATCCATCCCCAGGTTAATAAAGTAACCAAATGGTCATGCAAAGTGTCCACATTATCCAATGTAGTCTTTAGCTTTGCACTGACATTTTCAGTTTTTGTTTTAGATGGATGGAATAGACATTGAAAATAAACCTTTGAAAATGCCTGTAAAGCAAGGTTAAATTTGCATAGCACCATGTCACTTGGGTCAGAAAGAGGCATCCACTATCCACATTAGTCAGTGTCCATTATAAATAAGCTAATATAATGAAGGAGAAGTACATGTATATCAGCTTTCCACGGAGAAGGAAAAAAATTTTTTTTTTATTACACATTCAGATTTCGGTTGTCCGAAAGTAAAGTTCACTTGTCCAAGAAAAATTATGACAAAACCTGGATCGAGTCGAATTCTATTAAAGAAACTCATATCCACTCATTGAAAGTAGGCACATTCCAAATTCCCATTAAAAATGGTCAAGTGGTATCTCTGGATCAAGATGACGGAAACAGATAAAGGAAGTGATCTCGTCGTTGCACTGTTTTTGCTTTTTCTTCTCCATTCTGTCCTGAAGCCTTTTTGCTTATTGCTATGGGTTTACAATCTGCACTACTTCATGAAAAGAGTATTTTTCTAGAGGGAGACATCTAAGCGGCATTAGGTAGAGGTAAGGTACTGATATCGTGTGTCAAAGCATGTACAATTGAGTCGGTACGGAATTGAGCATAAAGTAACAATGATATCAAGATAACTCGCATCTTTCTCATTCTTTACTTGGAACTTGAACCATCTATATATGATTACAAGGTTTTTAGAATGTAACCACAGCTACCTCATAGAGGGTAATAAATGGAACTTAAAGCTCTTGGAATAGCCATATAACAAGGATATCTGCTTTCCTTTTTTTGTCCAGATTCTAGAATGGTGGAATTACGAATATAAGATCTGCGCCTACAATTACGATAGCCTGATTCACACGATGGTATAGTGTTCGCGGTAAGCCAGCATGACAAAAAATGTATTAAGTTTGAACAAAAGGTTTGATTTCACCTTATCAAAACTGAAAAAAATCTGATCTTCTAAGGTAATAAGTATAGAATAGTAGATACTTTAGACCTATTAAACAAGCAAGCTATCACTGTATGAGAAAATGATCCATTTGCTTTCTAACATTAATGTAGGTTTACATGTAAGTATTGATTTTGCTTCAGGTTTTCTGAAAATCCCTTTCAAGTAATGACAGTATACTCGAAGTTTCTTTTCAAGCGACAGCCGTGTTCATTCAGGAGCATTATAGTATCATTTCGATTTTCACAATTAAGGTGTCTGATCAAATTATATCAGCTTTACAAGCTTTTGCATGTAAAATGTTTCCAAGATGCTACAGTGAACACAAATATCCATCCAAATTTTATAAAAGGATAATTCAGCCTTTTTCTGGTTCATTTCAACAATGTGATTTAGAGTAAACCAAAGAAAACGCAGTTCATAGGCAACATTTCATTAGTTGTTACATAACAAAACTGGCTCTCAAACTGAAATATTTTTGTCCTTACTAATCATATTTTTGTCACTGATTTTTGGAAGGGGGTAAATTGCTCAGTCATGTGACCAATTTCTGCAGATGTTATTGCATATAAATCCAACATCATTGTGTATTTTCATGTTTTAGATAGAAAACCTCACTGACAGATAATTTACAGGTCGATTCATTAATAGCTAAAATTTCAAGTAAAGGATGGCAAAGATGCAAATTATCTTGAATGAAGTAGTTTAAATGCATAACTACAGAATGGAGAAGGAAAAAGCAAAAACAGTGCAACGACAAGATCGCTTCCTTGATCTGTCTTCGTCATCTTGATCCAGAGATACCACGGAATGGGAATTTGAAAGATGCCTACTTTCAATGAGTACATATGGGTTTCTTTAATAGAATTCAACCCGATCCAGGTTTTGTAAGTCCGGGCTGATCCAATCCAGGTTTTGTCAGTCCAATCCAATCCAATCCGGTCCGGTCCGGTCCGATCCCGATTTGGTCAACGGCCGAACAGCGCTGACAAAAATGATACAAGGGCAGGCAGCTTCATCATAGTATTACTATTCCGTAATAAATAAATAAATTTAATATTTGTATTGCGCGGGTTCCATACGGAAATGCTCACCCGCGCATAACAATAATACAAATAAAAATTACAGATAAATTTACAATAGTTTAAAATAATAATCTCACAAATTTACAATGACTATTATTTAATGCTAATAAATTAATTAAACTGATAAAATGCTTTTTTAAATAAAAAGGTCTTAAGGAGTTTCTTAAAGGTTAAAATTGAGTTGGCATGGCGTATCTCCGTGGGAAGCTCATTCCATAACGTGGGTGCTGCCAGTGCGAATGAGCGGTCCCCCAACGTCACTGAGCTCTTAATCGTTGGTCGCTGGAGGAAAAGTTCGCCGTCAGATCTTAAGTTGTAGAGAGACAAAGGTTTGACAGTAATGAGTTCTGTGATGTAATTAGGTGCTAGGCCACGCAGAGCTTTATACGTGATTAGTAGGATCTTGAAGTTAATCCTATATTTAATTGGAAGCCAGTGCAACTCAAAAAGGATAGGAGAAATGTGGTCAAAGCGAGAGATATTACATATGAGTCTGGCAGCTGCGTTTTGGACTCGCTGAAGTTTATTCAGTTGGCTGGCTGGTAGACCATGTAGGAGGCTGTTGCAGTAATCTAGACAGCTCGTTACGAAAGCATTAACTAATATCTGGACAGTTTCATGATTGAGAAATTTCCTAATATGCCTGATGTTGAACAAGTGAAAGAACGCGGCCCGGCAGCATTTAGTGACATGCGTGTTTAGGTTCATCTGCGCATCGAACCAGCTGCCCAAGTTCTTGGCTTGGCTCAATGAGGTCACTTGAGTATTACCAACACGGAGGGTATTCAAGGTGACTTTCTTAAGCTGCTGCCTAGTATCGATGATAATGAACTCCGTTTTGTCATCATTTAGCTTAAGTTTGTCAGCAGGCATCCATCGCTTGATTTCATCAATACAGTTTTTCAAGGCTGTTAATGCTTTGGATTGCTCAGCGCTTGAGTCTGGTTTGAAAGAGATGTAGAGTTGAGCGTCGTCTGCGTAAGCATGTGCGTCTGGCAGATGATGTTCCAGTACGCTAAATAGTTTGCTTGCATAAGTGACAAACAACAGAGGACCAAGGCACGACCCTTGTGGCGCACCATACTGCAAATCAAAATGCTTGGATGTTGCACCATTTACTGAAATAAACTGAGAGCTGTTAGTGAGGTACGATGAGAACCATGACAGCACCGGTCAGGATATTCCAAAACTAGAGTGTAGTCGATCGAGCAAGATGCTGTGATCTACAGTATCAAAAGCAGCACTCAGATCTAGTAGCACAAGTAAGGTGACATGCTTCTTGTTCATATTCATAAGAATATCATGCTTCACATGTAGGACAGCTGTCTCTGTGCTGTGGAATTCACAATAGGCGGACTGTGCTTTAGGGTACAGGTTGTGGACTGTCATGTGATTGTGTATTTGGTTGAAGACGACTCTCTTGGTGAGTTTCGAAATGAAAGACAAGTTACTGATAGGGCGAAGGTTTTAAATGCTACTTCTAATCCCGACTTCTTTAGCCTCGGACAAACATCTGCTTGTTTCCAATTTTCAGGAAACACGCCAGATTCTAGGGATAGGTTAATCATCCTGGTCAGTACGGGGAGGAGAACATCTAAGCACCCCACTACTAGCGGAGCTGGCATAGGGTCCAGAGTGCTCGATTTCTTACTTGACTTAGATATTAGCAGCCTGATGTTCTCCTCACTGAATGATTCAAATGAGTCGAAACAAGGAATGGACACAGTAAGTGCTGTCTCTACGGATTGAGTTGGGTTGAATGTGGCATCTATTTCCGAACGGACACGTTCAATCTTCTGCATAAAGAAAGTACCTACATCATTAGCAAGCACAGAGGAATCCTGGTAGTGAGGAAATGTTAATTCAGTTTTCTGATTGAAGAGAGTCTTGGCAACTTTGAATAGTTTCCGGTGGTCACAGCTGTTTTCTGATATGAGATTAGTATAAAACTTGTTCCATGTGGAGCTCATTATAAAAGTAGTACTGCTCTTCATAGATTTGTATTGCAGGAAGTCATTGTGTGATTTGGTTGACGTCTCCATTTCTTTTCTGCTTTCCTTCGCAATCGCTTGGCAGACCTCATGTCATCATCACACCAGGGGACAGTACATGTAGGTCTCTTAACAACAGTTTTAGTTATCAGTGGTGCACGATGGTCAAGAGCTGATGACAGAGCTTCATTATAGCAGTTTATCAGATCATTGAGCCCAAGAGAATGCGAATTTTGGCAGAGGTGCGAGTTGGAAAGTTCATCTTTCAGTGTATCAAGATCAACAGATTTGATTTTCCGATAAGAAACTTGTGAGTTATCCAAAATAACCTTATCCACCTGTAGTTCACACAGGACTAGCGTGTGATCAGAGAAAAGGTATCTGCGTGGGGGGCGGAACTGATGATGCGTTCCGACTGTCGAGTAACAATAAGGTCAAGGGAGTGACCACCGACATGGGTAGGAACATTAACATGTCGTTCAAGACCAGTGCTTTGAAATAGCTCAAGGAGTTTAATTGTATCTAGGTTATCAACATGAATATTGAAGTCACCGGTGATCAGGAGAGGATCAGTACTAAGGATAACTGATTCCAAAAACTCGGCAAATTCAGTAAGGAATACACTTGTCATAACAGGATGGTTATCAGTGTATGGAGGTCTGTAAATGACAATTAAGTGTATATGCTGAGATCCAGATTTAATGTTCCACTCAGAACTCAAAAGAGCACAGCTCAGCAGCATCTATCTTGTTGACAGATATGTTACTCCTAAATAGGGCCCCGGTTCCTCCCCCAAAGCGACCAAAACAAGGGTGGTCGAGAAAATTATAACCAGCAAGTGTGCATAGGGCTCTGGAAGCTGATTCTTTACAAGTCCGTGAACCAAGTTTCAGTAAGCGCAACGATATCTGGTTTACGTTCACAAATGTAGTCAGTGAAGACAGCTGATTTATTATTAAGCGACTGACCGTTAAGCAGGCAGAAATTCAGGGGTTGATTCGTAGACTGTGTATTTAGATCGTGGCGGACGCGGTGAAGATTGTTTACATTCACTCCAGTTGCGTCGTTTCTATAGGGAGCGGCATGTGGTGTTATCCTCACAGGAATGGAGTTACTATTTTTCAGTCGTAGATTCCCCTGAGTATCATTCATTTAGAGTTCTTTTCGCTGATTTGCATATGGCAAGCAAGAGGGTGGAAATACAATAAGGTTTCGCCTGTTCGATGTAGAAAATGTAGTAGTAACCAACAACATTATTACAACTGCTACTCACCACTCAAGTCATTTTCTTCCATCCCACTGCAAATTGCAGGGGGAAGAGAACTGGCTACTTCTACCATGCGGTTGTTGCAATACTCACTTGCTACTTTTGAGAGAAAGCTAAGTGCTGTCAAGAGGAAAGACATAGCATCATGTCAACTTGTGATTTAACAGTGATTTCAGAGCGACTTTAGAATACCTGGCCACTTATTTACATATCTCCCAATGCTTTGTAGAACGAGGCATAACATAGGGTCAACTATTATTCAATGACATGCAAATAGGTGGCCAGGTATAATTTCTGAAGTTCAGCCATGATTTCAAAAATCTGTGAACAGCTTACTTGCATGTACCATGCAGCATAAACTAAGCTAAAATTTGAATAACAATATAGGGCAAAGTGGATACCAGGACATCCACAGTGCTTGCACGATCTGTTCATGTGTACATGAAACTGTCCAAGATTGGGCGGGAAAAAGCTCACGGGGCGAAATGACCTCATGTCCTCTCCACCAAATAATTTGACCAAAAACGTAGCCCGAGGAAAAAATGATCCGTGGCAAGAAACCGAGCGGTCAAATAAACAAATTATTTCACAACGAAACCTTAAATAAAAATTAATGAACTTCAACGCCTATTGTAAAGCCCTAGCGTTCGCCCACGAGCTCTGTACAAATCAGTCGATTTCTTCAGTTCATTTAGACTTGACTGGATTTCCCAGTCTGTTCCTAGCACACGGAGCACAAAACATGTATTGAAAAACAAAACAAAGGTGAAAAAGAAGTAGAATTCCATGCAACTCAAAGTGGGCGAGCTGTGTCTTGGCGGGGGCGAATTTCAAATACCGAGAGCGAAACTACAACAAACCGAAATTACAGCAAATATTTACCTTTTCAACGACGACAAGATATTAGCAACTGGTTTTAAAAGCAATTCGTGGCCAAATAAGATGCTTAATCGCACTTCAACGGGAAAGCAACCAACAAGATCGCAACCACAACATGTTAATGCAAACGTTCGCCCAACACAATCTCCTTTGCAACCACGCAGACCACTTCCCTTGATTCACTGCGACTACGAACGTGACGTCATCACGAGTAAGTGGACTAGAAGAAGTGGGATAGTGGCAGGAGACGGGACGGGAGACGGGAGGCAGGGTGGTGTTTCTCGAAAGTCCTGATGCTTGATCCCCGAAGTTTGACGCTTAGAAACTTCTTTATTTACAGGATACGTTGTTAATTATCGCACCCAAAATCCACCCGAAACGTTCTGGGGCTTTCGAGAAACGCATGCCAGGAGACGGAACGGGACGGGACCACCTAAGGCCAGCTTGCCCACCGAATGTTTGTTGAATGGCAATGGTGGCCGCACGGTGCAGCTTTTCAACATCGTTACATTCCAAAAAATAGTTGGGGCAAAACGCTTGATCAGAAACGAAACATTCATGCAACAAAAAATTTTGGTCCAACTTCAACGTGGGCCAAAGATGTTTGGAAGGGATCAAAGACGGGAGGAAAGTCCACAGAAAGATACCCACAGGCCGAAGAGTTTGCTCGGCCTCCAAGCTGGAATATCAGCTAGCCAGTAGACGCTAGACTACTAGTACAACCCTTTTCTCTCAAGAATGGTCAACTTCCTCCCGCGTCGAAAATGACCCTTGCACTAGCCCACAAAAGTTTGAGGTATCATCCCTCTCGCCAGTACTACATGGTTCACTGTCCCTGAAAAAGATAGTGACTACACGTTGTTTATCTGAAGTTACCGATTGTTAAACACTATAACTTCTTCAATGTAGGTTCTAACAATTAGGTGGTTCACTTCAAAAGACTTCATTTTTCATATGTTCATGACTCCTTGTAACCCTTAGTCGGGGAAAAGTGAGTTCTTGGAGCTCGCTTCTGGAGTCAACTACAGCGGTTGAGGCGTCAATGAGAGCATACAAGCCTGGCTATACCATGCACCGGTGTGGCAGACGTCATGGGCTCGAATCCCGTTCAAGCCTGAATTTTTTCAGGTTATTTTTTTGCCAACTGCTTAAGTTGATATCTTTAACTGCGATGGTCATGAAATCAGCATTTCTTATTTAGCTGCAGTTCAAATATATATGAATATTTCATATTTTCACTCTCATTTAAACACGATCGTTAACCTAGGCTTGCGAAAATACACCCGGCCTCCGTAAAAAAAACTCATTTCCGCTGTGCCAAGTCACAAAGATGTGTTTTTGCGACTCTTCGTGGCTGTTAGTAACCTGTGTGGCACGCACCAAAGGAGACGGGGAAACGGGAATCGAGAGCGCAGAGCGCGAGAGGAAGGAGGGGCGCCGCTGCCTTTTCTCTTTCCTCGTGTCCCCCGTACGTCTAGCTCTCCCTAATTCCCCATCTCGCTCCCTTTTAGCACCCGCCACGCAGGCTAGGATGTTCATTCTATATTTTGATTTTGATGTGTAGTAACAGCTAGCTCGTAGTAACATTCTAGTTCGCCAAAGCCTGTACATACAGAACGACCTTCAATTTGCACATTTTTCTGAAAATCAAAGAAAATAAACAAAACGGACGAAAGAGAACACTCTTTCCCAGGTAGAGAGGACAAGGGGAGACCCTTTGAGATAGACTTTTTTTAAAGTCCATTTTGGGCACAGTCCAGTCAGGCGGAAAACGCTCATGTTCCGCTTTCTCGTCCCTTCTTTTGCGCATGACTGAGGGCCGGTGAAGAGAGCCTTCGCGTCATGCGCATACACCCCGAAAGTCGACTTGTGTCGACTATGCTCGCTTGGTTGTGATTCCTTACTACCGTGAAACGACGCGGTGAACCCAACCAAGAGACCGTGGGAAGGATGTTGCCAGTCAACGCTCCAGATGAAAGCTGTTTCTACCTTGTTATGGGAAACGAACGCTTCATGAAATTAACGCGAACTGTTTGAATTTATATCGCGAATTTCTAGGAGCATTATTTTCCGCGACCTAAACAGCGTAGAGTGTTAACCACCACAATGTTAATTTCTATAATTTTGCTTTAACCAGTTTGATGCTTTCACTTTAACCAGTTTGATACCTAATTGACAGCTTTCTTTGCCATGTTTAATCTTTCCCTCAAAATTGTCCCTTAACACACGGTTCTACAATAGCACTAGCGCTAGCACAAGCGTTGATTTCCTATGAAGAGACAAGAGAGGATAATTTATCCTCTGTTGAATAAGGTAATTGTTCCAGGAAATGCTGAAATAACAATTTTTTGTTTTTTTGTTTTTATTATTTTTTTTTTATAATTGATTACTTACGGTAATTAATCCAAAAACATGTTACGACGTAGGGATATAATGTTACCTCGTTACAATAACAAAAGAAAAGGGCAAAAAGAGGAAAAACACGAAAAGATAATATATTACAAAGAAAACTGGAATAACATTTACAGATCGCTAAACTGCTTTACATCCTCCTCCAGTCGGGGGAAGGGGTGGGGATAGCCTTCTTTTCTTTCTTAATATCGCAAAATCTTTACAGGTAGAAACCTAAAATTCCTTTAAATATTCCAGTGTAGCTTTACTAAAATGCAAAAAAAAAATTCTTTTTAGTGAAAAGGCCTTTTGAATTTTTAAGCAGAGACGAACTTTTGCCTTCCTTTCGCACTGTTTGAAAACTTCAATAGAAGCAAAAGTTTCACAACTGTTTGAATCTTTAACCATTAATTTCCATGCTGAACGTAAAATTTACACATTTTATCCTTTCTGATTTCATGTATTCGTTATCACAGAAAAAATCTATTATTTCTGAAGCCGGGATAGAACGAGAGAAATTCACGTACTCGTCGACATGTCGTGAGTCTCAGCGGGACACTGACATCTATTTTCAGCGTCAGTTTGAAAAGCCAAAAGACACATTTGCATAAATGGAAATCTTTTTAAACTAAAGGCTCCCAACTTTCTCGCAGTGAAAAATCGCAAACCTGCTCCTACGCGAAGAAAAACCTACGGAGTTGCTAGCTATGACTGATGAAGGCTAATTGATTGGCTGTGGAATTAATCAAGTTTATAGTGAAACAACTGCAGAACGACTACCAAAAGATCATGTTTGGAAAAGCTATCTAAAGGGGCTACGTCGTGGTGACTACTACGTGTCCGGGTTAAAGCTGTGGTAAATTTGAATCTAAGTCCCTCTTCTAGTACACGAAATGCTCCTAGAGCACAAAGAAAAAGACATCTTTTTTTTTGAAAGAGAGAACAAACTATAATCACGTGTAGACGATTTGTTTAAGACACAAGGAAAGAACTTTAAGAAAACATTGACCCGATTGTTCAACTTTTTTCACTTTTGTTTTTCACTTTTGTTTTTCCTTTGATTCCAATATGTCTTTCAGAGCGGTTTGCTTTGGTTTTGCCATACTACGCTTTGCAATTAGTTCAAGAATCTCGCGCTCCACTTTCTCGACCAATCAGAAGTAAAACCAAGACCCACCGCGCTTGACGCTAATTACTTGTATTTGCTTCGATTTCTGATTGGTTCATTTTGTTTTTCTTCCTGTTGTCATTGGTTAGAGTAAAAAAATACAGATAGAGCAGTTTTCATTTGAGTGTCGTAAAACCAAAACCAAAGTAATAACCCCCCAAAAAACCCACGCAGAATTTCCGAGCCTTAAAAATTTCCAGAAAGAATTAAGGCGTTGTAATGGGAGAACCACAGGATGATCCAACAGGTCGCTGGCACATTGGGGGAGGAATAAATGTTCCAGTGAACCTCACATTTCAAACCCACAAGTCACAAGCGAAAGAGATCAAGAATTCACTACAGCAAAAGGGAATTGCAGTGACGATAAAGCCGAGAGATAAACACGATGGATGGGAAATTAACTGAATGAATTGAAGACTTGTTGGATACACCCGGGGACACTTTGCGGGCTATTGTGTTTATGAAACAGATGCAATGTAATGCGACACCATCGTTAAATATTAAAACAACCGCAAAACAAGTTTGGATGTACTTTATTCGCAGAAATACCCGGCCGGGATACGCGGTCACTACCACAAATCTTCACATTGTTTTGAATACCCAAAAAATCCCTACTTAAATCAAGCCACCCAAAAAAATACTTGCCGAATTTTCCTACCCAAAAGAATACCGGAATCGAAAATTTCAAACCCAAAAAAATCCTTCAATTATCCCCGTCACTTGAAATCCGGAGTACCCCCCCCCCCCTCCTGGGCGTCACGGATAACGCATCTTGAAAAAATTGGCAAGTTTTTTCAAGCTTGTCATTCGTAATCCTTCTTAATCTCCCTCAGTCGTAATCATCCTTGTTTAGTTTTATTACTTCTTTGGTGTTTTTCTATCTTAGGAAAGTATTATTTTGAGGCTTCCTTCAATAAGAAAATAATTTTGTCAGATCAGAAAAATGAATGAAAACGCCGTGACAAAGTTCCTCTAAAGTAATACTAAAATAAAGTGAGATAGCCCTTTAAAGGGGAAACTTCTTTGTAAAAGGAATATACGTTCCCTTGGCAAAATTTCGCGCTACCCCTGACGCGCTAGCGCACTCCATGAATGCCGCACTCTAAAATATGAAACCCTGGTCATTCCCCTCCTGACAGTGTCACCACTTACAGCGTATTCGCTTTTGTCTGTAGTTTGTTCTTAAAGGAGCTACGTCACGGATAACGCAACTTGAAAAAGCTGGCAAGTTTTTTCAAGATTGTCATTCGTAATCCGTCTCAATCGCACTCAGTCGTAACCATCCTTGTTTAGTTTTGCTTAATTATTACTTCTTTGGTGTTTTTCTCCCTTAGGAAACTATTATTTTGAGGTTTCCGTTAATGAGAAAATATAATTTTGTCAGATCAGAAAAATGAATGAAAACGCCGTGACATAGTTCCTTTAACAGGAAGGTACTGTAGGTCATACGAATAGTCGACGAAAGCAAACTTTTTATCTGATGCCATGAAACTAAAAGTTAAAACTACTGAAGCTCTGCTGACTCCATTTCCATGATCCCCTGTGGTGAATAAAAGGGCTGCAGATCTGTCATCCATGACTCTTTCAATTCCTTCACCAAGAACGGAAGGCTGTGGAAAATACGATCACCAAATTCCACATGCCCTGTGTTCTTGTGAACCTATAAGAAAAAAAACGCTGTAATTAAAACAATACTTGTGTTGAAATTAGCTACTTCAAAAGAATTTACATCTTGGTAGAGTGAAGCTACCTCTAGATAGCTTTAGAACGGAACATAGACTAGGAAATGAATAACTCTGTAGGCAGACGAGCATTTTTTTCTTGGAGGAGGAGGAGGAGGAGGATGAAAAGTGAAAACAATGAGGCATATATTTTGATGGAAATTATTGACACATTGACTCAAACGTTAAAATAAGAACTTATCCCTAAGAAGATGTGTGAATGTCAAACTAACTGCTTCCCCTCCCCTTCCCCAGACAAATCCCTTATCGGCTACTCTCTACCAACTCCAGGAAAGAGCGGTCAACTCACACCAGTTTTGACACCCACCACCCACCCCAAGCCACAAGTGACCTTCAGCCTTTTTCTGCAATGAACAAAAAGAAAAGCTTGACACACCATGACCCCTCCTCTAGATCTGCCACAAAATATTGTAACGTAACAATTATGCGTAGTTAGAGTGTATTGGCTGATGGAAAGGAACATGTTGAGAACCAGCCTTACACCGGGACCACCATTCAAACAGTTTCTCCTCCAGCCCGACCCAATGCAGTCAACAAGCTCTTCTTCTTATAACCATTTCAAAAACTGTTGATTATTTATTGACATAATGTTGTGATGAGTAGAACTAGATTTCCCAACGAAAAGTAGCTTTGACTTTATTTGCTAACATTGGTGCTTATTTGTGTGGCCATCATATGGGTATTATGTAGGCAGTATCGTGAGAAAAGCACACGGAGTCTGATAGCCTCTCCCAAAGTCTTTTTTAGAAGAGTTGTTTTACCCTCTCCCTAAAGATGACTGCAAGGGAGGCTAGGACCCAAAAAAGTCATGATCAAATGTCTTCAACCACTTGCCTCAATGGTAAACTCGGCAACTGTGTCATTACCACGTGACTTCTTTGACAAAACAAACCCAGGTGACACCATGGAGGTGTTGAACCTAACCAGGAATGTCCCACCCTTCTCACTGCTAAGCTTTTCTTTGGCATCTTCCTCTGTCATGTATCCAGCAAACCAACTGTAATAAACCAGAAACACATTTTAGTAATTTTTTAAGTAAGCACAGTGACTGTAATGCCCATATTTATGTAGCTTCTTTAGTTTGAAATGCACAGGACCATTCTATTCTGCCAGTGGATGAGATGCCAGTCAAATGCTCCTTGCACGTTACCCCTACCCCACCCCAACCCTCTTCCATATCATGATGATATCTAACCCATCGACTCCTACACTGGCCAAAACCAGCCATTTAAGAGCCACGGTCCCTGAAGTTCAGTTAGTTCAGTTGTTATTGCAAGTACAAGTACCTTGTCTTTTTGCCATCAGGACCAACAGAAACTGACTGTTCCATTAGATCAATCATCTGCAACCAAATAAAATTATAATTTACTTTATCTATAATCACATACAATCAAAGATACTGATAGATGTGATTTAAACATAGCTTGCACAAACACCTCCAGGCTGAGAAAAATTCACAAAATACAATGTCACCTTCCCTAAGCAGCTGTCCTGTGATCCTTTCACGAAGGGTCCAAACCACCTTGACATTCTGATGAAGTTGCGAAGGGAGACATTTTTTGATACCCTTCTGTCTGAAAATGAAGTAAGGTTTGAATAACTTAATTACTAACAGAGATGGATAGACAATTGGAGGCTTTCTGATCCCATTTCTAATACAATAGACAAAAAAATTGGCAGCTTATTACATGTAAGTTCTTGAAGTATCTAGCTCAGTTTACAGCAGGGGGCATTTGCAAAACATTTAATATTGACACTGAATGCAGAATGTCAACCGAGCCATACATTAATTATTGCTAAGTGTCTGGAAGCGATGATGTTTGAATGCAAATAATAATGATGTACATGCTAACCACATGTAATATTTACTAAGGATGCATCCTCACCATAAGTCAAAGTCCAACTACACGAGTGTTTAACCTTGAACACTACATGTACATTTCTGCATGAAGAATTCTACAGATGGCTCGGTTTTGCCAAAATATAACATGAATGTCCAGATTATGCACTTAAAAACACCTTTTTTGGATGAATAAATCAAAGACACCATGTAAGTATCTCATGTAACACACCCCACTACAGTTACAAATGGAATTTGTAGTATCAACCATACAAAACCAAATCAAAGTTGAAGTGCCTCCCAGATCCAATAAGCTATAGCATAAAAAGCAGTTAACAAATATTTCACAAACAGGCGTTAGATAACTGAGGTGATAAGCAACCAACATGTTTTCCTTTCTGTGATTTTAAATGGACAATTCTCAGAAAGTGATGGACTAACTACATTGTAAACTGTACAAGCAACAGTTAAAGCTCTTACCACAGTTGACTCTAAGGACATAAGCAAGGAATTTCAGTAATCGAGGCCCTCCTTGCTTAAGTTTATCAGGAAATTCCCTGTTAATGGCATCCTCAAAATCTGTCCAAGACTAAACATAGAAGAATCAACTAATTTAAAAAATTCTTCCACTTTTTCAAGAAAAACTAAACTTTCCTTAGCCTTGCATTTGCAAAATGTTTCCTAGCTTTGCATTTATTGGATTTAGGTAATATACATAGATAGGCTAGCCTAACAGTGGAGCTCCTTAAAACCCCTGCTGTAAGGAATCGTGCATTGTTTTATAACTTGATACGCAGTCTTTAAATAAAGTTCTAGATCAAATAATACCCCAGTGGTCACTAACCTTGTGGTATGAATTTGGATAAAATAATAAGCAAGTTGTCACTGACCTATCTTAATTTGTATTGCTATGGATGGGCCTAAAATAGTAGAAATGCAGACATAGAGTCATGTAATCGAGCTTATTGGCTCTTTACTGAATCTTTCAACTTGTACAATACTTGTACAATGCTTTTCCAGACCTGCCAGTGCACCCCACCCCTCCCCCCCGGCATCCATTTGCCATAAAACGCAGGGGAGGAGATTTCCAAGATCAAAGACGAAAAACAAAAAGGGAATTAGAAGATATTCACATAATGCCACGGTGAAGCAACAGTTCTGGTTACCCCTTTATTTTGTTGTGACATGGAAATCAAATTTACGTGTTGTTCTGTTTTTTTTTTTTTTTTGCAGATCGCATAAAAATTGAGCAAAATGCAGAGCCCAGTTTTTCCACCAGTTTTATTCAAGATTTGTTCGAAAATCAAAACGAAACAACAACCAAAAAGAAGAAAAAAAGAAAAAATGGGGGAAAGAAAAATCAAATAAGTGCAATCGTGAGGATTTGAACTGACGCCACTTGATGCAGGTGTAGATTGTGTGACACTACCCACTACGTGCATTTATCCACTGTGCCATCTCACCACGGCTGTAAGTGGGGGAGTTATTTTATGTAAATAAACATAGCATCCTACATTGGCATCCTACGTATGGATCTCTTCTATTGCGAAATGCAGCTTATCTCGCATGAGTACAGCATTTTCCGCTTCTTTAAGGGTAATTGTCGCTTTCAATGCCCTTCTCAATATTCTGTTCAGTGCGTTGTGACAGTCTGGGACACAGATACGGAGGAATGACGGGCTTTCCATTCAAATGGTGTCTAAAATAATATTCGTTGAGTCTTGTCACCTGGCTTTTTCTCTTTTAGAATTTAAATTTAACCTATTGATAGACTTCAGGCTGAATTCCTAGTAATTAAACACAGACACAAACTTGTGTTTTGAAAGTTTTAGAGGGAAGCATATCAGTTCGCGATTTCTTGTATACAAAATGCAGAGTTTCAAGCGACCTCGCGTAAAGAAACTCTGTACTTTGCGGTTGAATATAGAAACTCTAGGATCACAAATGCTCCTCTTCAACTTTCTTCAAGAATGCAGCCCAGCAATGAAAGAAAAACTACTTGTGTAATTGCTGAAAATCGTGATAAAAAGTCCTAAGTTTCAGAAAATGAACCAATACAAACTGTTTTCTTTACGCATTGTCTTCGCGCTTTTATTTATAAAGAGCACATTAAAAAGAGCAATTTAGCAGTATTTTATTTAGGGTCTACCATGAGGACAAATCAAGTTCCTTTAAATGCTGTTTCCTTAGTCGTTTCCTTACAAAATCTCACCTATTGAGTGCAAACAGCAATGCTGACTGCTGAAAGTTTTGTTTCACTCGCAATCAGTCCGGGGAATTATTTTTTTCCCAAATTTTTTTTAAATAAAACAAGGGCATCTTTTATAGAGATGTGCCGTCTTTCACAGCTCGTGATTTTCTACAGGTCACTGAAATTTTTGATCTGCACTGTATTCACCTGGGAACTGGCAAAAACCATTTTATTTTCGCCTCAAGAAAAAGCAACCCGCAAGTGACCCCCCAAGCAATTTAGCTGGAGGAGGAAATTAGTTTCACACCTATTTTGAACTAATGTTTATAAGGTTTTCAAACATGTCAAGAAAATTATCGTATTCATGTAAATTCGCTCAATTAAACAATTCTTACAATGTAAATTCACAATCACATATGTAATTTACTTTATCATTGGAGTAAAAGAACTACTTGCAAATCTAAACCAAAGACTACTGCTCGCGTGGTCCTTTGCAGATGGGTACTTTCTATCTCCTCCAAAAAAACAAGCATGTCCTTGAATGGGAATGTTTTTCTCTTCAAGCTCTTCAATCTCTTCTATATGCGCTGTCCAGTTTAAAGCAATCCTTCATGTCTTTTCGTTTTCATGATGAGTTATTAACAGGAATGTATTCATTTGAAAAATGTAAAATTACTGTATAGAGCAAATTTCTCCTGTGATAACAGGCGATTCGAATTCTTTCTTGTCAGTGTTCAGTAATGGTCATTGTTCTGACATAAATGCGGTTAAATGTCGATTAAAGTACTTCCTTTTTACATGAAGCGTTACAAAAGATGGTTAGCATGTAAGTTTGGCGGAAGCTTATATAAGTCCGCCAATTACGCGCGTGACTACTGAGACTGTTCGAACATTTTACATGAAGTATGGGGTGAGGGACACCGTCGTATGGTCGCTTGACGTCATGACCATCAAAATTGACTCTCATGGATATATATTCAAATTTCTATAGGTATGGTGCTCCGCTTTTGCGGCCTTTGGCCACAAAGGAGCTCTGCTATAAAGTAAAAGAATTCCAGGTCAAGTACATAGTAACATATACACATGAAGATGATAATTATGCCAAGTTTTTCTCCTGAAGACTTTAAGTAAATAGGTCCCAGTTTGCTAAGTTCCCCTCAAAAGCCAACTATGGAAGGCCAGGAGCAGACCCCCAGAAATACATTCATCTTATACTTTATTTATTGGCCAATTTTTAGCTTAAGAACTTAATACAGTTCACTTCTTTCTCTTACTGCATATATTATTGCATTTGCAATTTTTAACTTCATTCTTTTAGTTTCTTCCACACCTTTCACTGTTTGCAGACTGGCAGCCAAAACCTTACTTTAAATAAAAATTTTTAGCCAAAAGGACAGCCTTTAAAATATTAAAATATATAATTAGTTATTACTACGTGATACAATGGCAAGATTTTGTCAGTGTGGCATAACATCTAGAGCATGAAAACAACTTGCAACATAGCTTGCCTAAGTTAACGGACTAAGAAGATTTTTTATTTACCTTTTCCTTCAGACCACCCTTGATTGATGACCAGAACTCCTTTGATGGATCATTCTCATCCTCCCAATCAAGCACCTCTTCTGCAGAGAATTAAACAAACCAGAAATTATGTCAACAGGACACAATCTGCTACACATGTACTTAATTTCTCCTATGTTTTCATAGTTCAATTTTAAAATTTATTAGTCATGTCACAAGCATAAAATTTGGCATATCAGTTTGCATGATGCGAATTTGCTAGGTAAGAAGTGTAACAGCTTTCTGTAATCATGTTATATCCTCTTGATATTGTGAAAATAATAATAATAACAATAGTAATAATAATAATAATAATAATAATAATAATAATAATAGTTAATAATAAAGATTGCAAGTCACCCTCATCCCATGTGCTTGTCGTAGAAGAACTATCATCACCAGGATCCTGGGAATTCTTGCCAGTAAAAAGAAGCTCAGGGAAATGTAGGTCCAGTTGTAGACCAGAGATATGTTTATCCAACTTTTTTTCTACATCAAGCCGTCTTTTCCTCTCTGAGTTAGCCATAATCCGAAAGCTCTCTTCTTGAAAGGTGTTGTCAGGTTTTCTAAGCTGACTAATTATTGTTGGATCAGACAAACTTCGTGGCCGGCACTCTACTCTTTTATAAACATCATCAACTAAAAGACAAACAAACAATACAATACAATACAATACAATACAGGAATGAACATAACTTGGAGCCCTTTCCTTATATGTCAGTATGTACATACACATCACACGTGTTTTTAAAAAGAAGTTTCATACTGTCTGGCAGTTACCAGTGATTTGAACTTTCACGAGATAAAATCCTTTTTCTAATTTACACTAGTTATCTATTGATTACCCTCCATTTATTCATTCAGTTATTTCTTTGCCAGCTCTACACTTAGATTAATATTTATAAAAAAATATTAGTTTATAATTATTTATAACCACAGTTAAAAAGAATGATTAACTTAAATACACATAATCAGTGATAGAGATTACAGGAAAAATAATTTTTGATATATTATATCAATGATATTTAAACTCTTAAAAAGCAATTAAACAAGTCAAGAAGAGCAAGAAAGATTAAAATTAATTACCAGCAATTTAATAATGTGAAATCAAAAATCAACAACAGTAGCACCTAAAACTATGTGTATGAGGACAAGAATTACACATGAAGGAGAGATGCTGAGGCAGAAATGAAGGCCACACCTATACAGGCACAGGGCCAAGTCAGGAAGAAGAGTTCATGGGGGACCCAAGGGTAGACAATAACTGCTGTACAGTACTACTACATGTATTAAGCACTACTATACTGTCGAAGTACATGTAGCTTTCTGTCAGTTTAAAAGTGATAAAGAGCAATATGCAATTCATGGATTTGTTTCAGTGATAATTAGCCAGGCAAATTAATTTGACCCTTACAGCTTACCTTTTTCCTTATTCAGCATGAGCTCCAAACATACATCCCGATACATTCCCTCATCTAAAACTACATCCATGATAATTTCATGGTCTTTCGCCAAACTGCGCAGATCCTCTGTTATCAAAACTTCTTCCAAAGCCTTTTTAAGTGTGCCACTTTTGTAATTCTGCCATAGGGTATGCAATCCCTGCAAATCATTTGCTTGAAGAACACAAAGGATTGAACCTTCACAAATCCACTTCACTAAAACTCCAGATGGTAGGACAACTGTATTAAACAAACGTATTAGTGTTTTGGGATCATTGATATACCTCTTGAGTATAAAGGCTGTTCCAGCAAACCATGCTACTGTTGCACCCAGCTTAAGAACAACTCTGAGGTCAATATCTGTATAAGAAAGAGTAAAAACAAAAAGAACAATGCAAAATAAAAAAAAGTGTGATGGTTTTTTGTTGTTATTCTCTGTTTTTAACATTGTAAAGTATAAAAAAAGCTTTTATTTAGAAATAGAAAAAGCCTTAGGAATTAACGCATATAAAGACACTTATACAAGAAGGTAAAAATCATGACAATTGCCCTGAAGAATTAATCTAAACATTGAATCTGACAGTAACTCCACTGTCCTTTGTTCAGCAGAAGAGGGAAATTTGCAGTGTTTATATAATCAAGCTAAATTATGTGGTTGTGTTCCAGTAAAATACACTTTACAATATAATGCCCACTTTATTCCTTAAAAAAGTACCAGAAAAAACCTGCCAAACATTTGCACCAAAGAAATAATATTACTGCTGAACATGGCCTAGATTTATACTAATTAAATAAAAGTTTTGTAATTATTATTGCCAAGGAAATAGTGATTATTTGGCTACAAAATATGTATCCCAAACACACTGTATCTAATATTCTATTAAGATGTGGGCTAGCCTGATTAGTATAATCTTTTTTTTTCTCAGTCTGAATGCATTTGAATATTTGAAATTCAAAAAGACAGGTGTGTATACAGGTTTGAGGGAGAAGGGAAAGGGGATCTGGACCCTAGACCCTCCCTGTAGATCAGCCACTTCAAAGTAATACTAAATGCTGAAGCAAAACAGTAAATGAGGTGTAAATGAGGTACATAACTAATACAATGTACTTAAATTAAGGACATTCGTGCTGATGGTTTCTGCTCATCGAAGTACTGTGCACGCAATTCACGTCCCCATGTTATGACATGTCATGCATTGAGTGCGTGCACTGTTGAAGACATGTAGAGATATGTAGCACCAGTGGGCATTTTAATATCTATGCACGGATTTAACTCTCTTAAATGTTCGGTGACCCAGATTTTCTAGTCAGGAGGCTCAGGTTCAAAATATGCTTATTTTTCATTTTCGCTAAACATTTTGAGTAGAAGCAGGAAACATAGCTTAAAATTTTCGTCTTGTCACGCTGATTAAGAATATTGCTGTTTCCAGCTTCAAAACGCAGGTGTTTGGGATTTAAGGGGGTGTTTTTTCCAGAAGCTTGCTCCTGCAACATGGAAGCGAGGCTGAACTGGAAAAGGTAATAAAAGCAAATCAAACACTTCCAAATTGAAAAAAAAATCAATTATTTCATTTCCCGAAGTGTATCCTACACAGTTGACATCTAAATTAATACCATAAGAATGGACACGTGAACATAACTGCTCTTGCATGAAAACGAGGCTAAACCAAAAAAAAGACATACCAAGGTATGGAAAATGTATAAAACTGTGGGAAATTCGTCACATAGCGACTTTTTTTTTAAAATACAGTTATTTTATTTCCTTTAATTTGCCGCTAATGATATTAAATGTAAATTTTCTGAGTGACAAACCTTCCAACTTACGAATTTAAAGTAATGTTATAATGGATTTTTTTTTTCGCTGTCTGCTGACGTTAAAGATAGGAAAAAAACTCCTTGAAAAAACGATATTTTAAAAAAGCATTGCTTAAAATATTTTTCTTACACCGAGGGGAGCATGAAAACGAATTTAGCATCTGAAGGAGGCTCGCACCAGAATGAGGCTTGAATCAAAACGAGGCAAATCTAGACCGCCATTTTGTTTTTCAAAGCAAGACACATACAGGTTGTTTAGAGAAGTACTACAGTGTAGGAAATAAATTAAGTGGCCGTCTCAATACGAGGAATAGAAGGAGCAAGATGTAGAGCCTTTTTTACCAAGAAGACTGAAGAAACACATGTATTAACGAGTTTAGGTGAGTTGTTTTGCTTCATACGTGTGCACGATCGTTGGAGTATTTGCTCCAAAATACTTTGAAGTTAGCAACAATATTTTGGGAATTAGGCAACAATGGCTGCTTTATTCTTATAGAATAGTACCTCTAATGGAATGGAGGCAGCTGCCACACTCTCCCTGGGAGATATCCATGTTGTTGCCAGTAAAGAAGTGGACTGGAAGAAGTGCATCATTTGTCAAGAAAACAAATTTCCAGCAAAGAAGTTCCCCCTATCAAAAGGTACTAGTGTTGGGATTTCAAAAGTGGTTGAAAGTGGTGAGGTGAGAAGTCAGTGGAATGATAGTAGTTATAAGCTGTGCTCAAGCGTAGTTAGTTGTCTTAAGGAAGAAGGTAGCCAAGATGTTTATTGGCATAGGCAGTGCTACAGCGATTTTACGAATAAAGAACACATTCAGCGACTGCAGAATCGAGCATCTATTGCAAATTCAGATGAAGCCATTCCAGAACCGCTCACAGCTGCTTTGAGGAGGTCATCTCTAGATCCAGTAGACTGGAAGAAATGCGTTTTTTGCCAGACTGATTTAAAAAAGGTAGCCTTGAACTGTGTCCAGACAATGGAAACCTCAGACAAAATCCTAAAGAATGCGATATTTGACAAAGAGATGAGCTGCAGGTTGGCTGGAATTAGCGACCTCATAGCTGAAGATTGTAAATACCATCTTAAGTGCTATACACGATTCCTAAGAAACACGCAGAAAATACCGCGGGACAACCAAGAAAAAGGAAAAGCCGAGATTACCTGTTTCGAGGAAGTTATGAGTCTACTCCACCAGAGGCTTTCTGAAGGTCACATCTACTCTATTAAAGCTGTGTGGACATACTACTCAAACAGGCTCGAACAGAAGTATCAAGTCCAGTCAGGAATTTATAGAAGTAACAGATTCAAAGATAGGATCCAGGAGTTTCTTGGCGATACTGCATCATTCATCTCACCGTTGAACCCTTCTCAACCCCATTTAATTGTATCTTCAAATCTTGGCGAAGCAGCTCTGTGTTCTCTGCTAACGGAGCCAAATCTGAGCCTACAAACAGAACATGGGTCATGTAATGATGAACTTTACAATGATGCCATTGAAGACATAGATGTGGAAGTTGAACTGTTGAGTTGGCTGTATCGGGTTGCAGTAAAGGTCCATCACGATGTAAAATCCGCACCTACTCATGACTGTATTGGTAACATCAATCAAGAGAGTGCCGAAGAAATAGTGCCGGAAAGCTTGTTTATTTTGATTTCGCTCTTGTGTACTGGATGTCAAAGAGAGGAAAACAAAGGTGATGCGGACTTGAAAGCTCGCGTGTTAAGTATCTGCCAAGATATCGTATTTTTGGCATCGAGGGGGCGTAAGTTAACACCAAAGCATCTTGGCTTGGGACTAACTGTTCATCAGGCAACTCGATCAAAAGAGCTTGTACAGCTTTTGCATGGAGCTGGCCACTCTGTTAGCTACGAAACTGTTCTCAGAATGGATAACACAATCGCAAATGATGTTCTTGAAAGGTATAAAGAAAATGGAAATATCTTTGTGCCTCGAAACTTTGCCGACAGCACGGCCACGTACACCCGCTATGCTGTTGACAACATCGATATTAATGAAGAAACCCTGAGTGGCATGGGTACTTTTCATGCAACTCAATCGGCAGCTCTCCGGCGGAAGGCCGATGGGGAATCAACAATGGATATTCAAGTAAGTCCCCAATCAGCTAGGCGTCTAGATTTGGAAGTACCATCGGAGCTACATGAGCTCAGTGAGATTTTGCTCGAAAACAAGAAACCAGAGCCAGTGATAGAAGAACCAGTCGAAGAGGGATGGTACACCCCAATACAGGAGAAAATCGATGAATCGTACAAGAAAGAGCTTGCCTGGATTCTGGGTCGTTTAGCTCAACAACAGCCTGAGTTGCAGAAGCTTCCAGGATGGTCTGGGTTCAACCAATTGTTGTCTAATAATGACCCCGAGGTTACTATCGTTGGTCCACTACCAATTCTGAATGCCCCAGCCCATGAATTTGAAAGTCTGTGGACAATCATTCTAAGATGCCAAGCGATGACGAGGCTAAGGAGTGGAAAGTATACAGTAGTAACAATGGATGAAGGGTTGTACAATAAAGCCAAGATGCTTCAATGGGCAAAGATGGAAGAGTTAAAAAGTGTTGTTATCGTACTTGGGGGTTTCCACACCCAAATGACATTTACCAAAGTCATTGGAAAGTACTTAGAGTCAGCCGGCATCTCAGACATATGGGCAGAGAGTGAGGTGTTCGGAGAAACCACAGCTGAGAACATTCTCAAAGGAAAGCTTTGGAATCGTGTCATGAGGGCTCACAAGCTAAGTTACGAGGCGTTGTGGAGGGTACTGTGGCCTCTGTTGGTATTATGGGCCAAGGATAACGGGAAAGATGACAAACTTGTAGACCTTTCAATGCAGTTGGCATCCAAGTTTGACCAGAGCTCTGAGATGGACACAGCAGCATACAGCAATCTCATTGATGAAGTTGGTCAAGTTACAGACATTGTCAGAGAATTTGATGCTACACGTCAAGATGATTCGACATACTGCTATTGGAGGCAGTATATGCACTTGGTTTGTATTCTGCTAAGGTTTACACGAGCCATTCGAGAGGGAACCTGGGAACTCTACCTTTCATCTTTTGCTGAGATGCTTCCCTGGTTTGCTGCGTTCGATCATACCAATTACACTAGATGGGGAGTAATATTTCTGACAGACATGAAGTTGTTACCACGCACGGCGCCAGAGGTGTGTCAGGGGTTCCAGAGTGGTGACTTCGTGACAAAGGAGACAAAACATGCATTTAATCAGATTGCCGACGACCAAGCCCTTGAGCACGTCAACAAGTCTGGCAAAGTAGCAGGAGGGCTTGTGGGAATAACACGAACAGAATCTGCAAGAGATCGATGGTGTCTCACTTATAATGAGAGAGCTAAGTTGTCTGAGGACACAAAAGCGATGTTTGATGTCGGAGCTGAAACAAAGGGTGCTAGTCACAAAGATCTCGGAAAGGCAAGGATGCAAAGAGACGAAGAAGATGTCCTAAAGTTGGTCTCACTTTTCCGTAGATATGATGTTTTCCGTGAAACAGGAAACTTAGTTGTTGTCACAACAGGCGATGTTGCAAGCGAAGAGATTAAGCAAGATTTGCTGAAAGCCGAAGAGATTGGCAAGACTATAGTGAAGGAATTCGTCCAAGCCAGAATTATCAAGAAAGAAATAAAGTTTCATGACAGTCTCAAGCAAAAGAAGTTGAAGACCTTCGAGACTTTGTATTCAGTGCCAGTCTCACTGGATAAAAGCAAGACTGTTGCTGTTAAGGCAGACAGAGATCTTTTGAGAAGAGTAGTAGTTGCTCTAGAATCAGGACGTGACGTTGACGTGGACACTCTGTTACAAAAAGAGCTTTCTCCTGTTCCACTATCAATTGCTACATTGGATGGATGTCTGAGACACTCGTCAGGCAAGTCTGACCTTGGAAACATATTACAACAGAATGTTCATCAAACTCAGCCCCCAGTAAGCCAGTATGAAACATGTACCATTATCGACGGAATGGCAGCCGTCCAGAGCCTTGGCAATTCCCCTGGTTCAAAAACGTTCGGACAGTGGAGTGACAGTTTCACAGCGTATGTTTCATCTCACTTCTCGGACAACTGCACTAGAGTTGATGTCGTATTTGACCGATACGTACAAAATTCCATTAAGGGAGGTGCACGAGAGAAACGGAAAGATGGAAAGAGCAAGGGAATCAGAAGAGATGTGGAGAGCAGGGAACAAAGAATTGCAAACTGGGACAGGTTTATTGTCGTTGAAGAAAATAAGGCCAGTCTTGCCCACTTTCTATCAACCGAAATGACTCAACGCTACGAAGCGCACCCTAGACGTGAGCTGGTGGTTAGTGGAGGTTTTAATGAAATACTCAAGGTGTGGTCGTCTAATACATCAAGAGAGGACCTGCAAGAGCTGTCGTCAGACCACGAAGAGGCAGATACAAGAATTGTTCTTCATGCTAAGCACGCAGCTGCTGTAGGTTACAAGCAGGTGAATGTGTTGTGCCGTGACACAGATGTGCTAGTCCTCCTCCTGGCGCACAGAGAAGATCTATGTGAAGAGATCTGGATGTTCTCCGGTACTTCCCGAAGAAAGAAATACACTCCTGTCCACAAGATCAGATTACCCGAGGAAAAGAGGAAGTCTTTGATTCCCTTTCATGCCATCACTGGTTGTGATACAACCAGCCAGTTTGCCGGCATTGGTAAGCAAACAGCCTGGAAAGTGTTTGACAGTTCACCAAAACTAATTGAGCACCTAGGAGAAGATTGCCCACCTAAGGCTGGTGTCTTGGCGGATGCAGAAGCATTTGTATGTCAGCTGTACAACCATGGGACAGATGAAGTAGACATTGACAAAGAAAGAGCAGCAGCATTTCGCAAAGTAAAGAAGAACCTTGATACCCTCCCCCCGACAAAGGATGCACTACATCTTCATATACGACGTGCAAACTTCCAGTCCATGATATGGAGGAAAGCCAAAGAGCCGCGACCAACCCTGGCAAGACCAGAAGAGAACGGATGGTTCTTAAAGGAAGGAGTTCTTAAGCCGCAATTGACAAATCAAGAGGAAGTGTCAGCATCGTGTTTACAATTAGCGTTCTGTGGTTGTACTCGTGAGGACAGCTGCGTCAACCGGCGCTGTACCTGTGTTCGGCTATCTCTTGGTTGCTCTAAGGGTTGCAAGTGTGGAGACGCATCTAGGAATACAAGAAACAACTCAGTGGAAGCAGATGATGTGTAATGTACTGTAGATAGCCTACATCACTGCAGAAAACATTTTAGCTATTCTTTCTATTTAATGGCCAAACTATGAACATAACACATCTGAGAATCAAACAGTAGTTAAAGATTGTCCAGACTGAAGAAAATAGCCCTTTTGTAGGCAGTGAATAAATATGTTTGAGCGGACACTGTTACAAGATTAACTTTTATTTTGATTGATTACAATCATTTACCCTCATTTGGATATTGTAAGCAAGAATTTTATTCAAAGTGGATAGAAAGTATTATTTTCTATAAATGTTACTGAGAAGAGTCCTACATGTTTTTAAAAACAAAAATTTACAAGTGTCACGTGACTAGTGTGTAGTACCCAGGTGAGATCGTTTCATCATAGGTATCAATGTCATCTAGTCAAAAACACCTTTATAAAAAACTATTACCGATATTTCCATCCGTTTGCCAATCTTATTCGTATTTTGATTACATAGATTGTTACAGCCTCGCTTTCATGCTGCAATAGCAGAAATGGTCACGTGACATGATTTGTGCTATACATATTTGATGTGAAATACTTTGGGGCAATCAAATAAATAATTTGCATCATTTTATGAATTATTTGCCTTGCTTTAAACATCTTTTTCCAGTTCAGCCTCGCTTCCATGTTGCAGGAGCAAGCTTCTGGAAAAAACACCCCCTTAAATCCCAAACACCTGCGTTTTGAAGCTGGAAACAGCAATATTCTTAATCAGCGTGACAAGACGAAAATTTTAAGCTATGTTTCCTGCTTCTACTCAAAATGTTTAGCGAAAATCGTTTTTTTGCTTTCTGCCTCCTGACTATTCTTTAGATAGATCACTTTCGTTGTCGATTATCTACATTTTATGAAAAACTGAAGAAAATCTGTGTTGTGGAAATCTGATTTTTTTTTTTACTTTTCTGCCCACACATCATCGAATTCCGCTATTAATTTAGCTCCACGGTGTAGGCAAAAGCCCATTTCAAAGGTTGAGTTTAACTGAAAGGTTCAAATTATTTACTTGACAGACCCACTTAAATCAAATTTAACTGAGAAAGTGGGTCTTCAGCGAATCATTTTTAATATTTTTCAACTAACAACCACTGAGGCCATGTCGAGTTACTAGGGCCGGTTTGTCAAAATTGGGGTAGCTTTCCACGTGTTTTATTTCGAAAACGAAGTCCGTGACCCCCAATTTTTTTGCATTTCTGTCAGAGGTAACTCATTATCTGACTGTAGCAAAAGTATGAAAAAAAATCTGTGTTGTAGAAGAGTTTCCTGCGAATGTCCTTAAGTTTGTGTTTACCTCCTGGTTTCCTCTGGTAAGATGAAGGATGACCATGTCCTTCATGATCAACAGGGCAATTGCAACCTCTAAACCAATGAAAATATTCATCAAGTGAGCCTGATTTTTTCAAACTGCTACATGTAGGTCATATACCGCACAATAGGGGTATATATAGCCGAAACATACGTCACGTGCACCTGAGTTTGAATTGCATTCATTTGATTTTTGGAATTTTTGTAGCTGCATAAATGAATAACTTCAGGAAACTGGGACTGTTAGTAGTGAGGTCACCTATAATTTTTTAGCAAAATCATTACAGAGTGGAAGAAAGCACCAAATTTGGCATTAAGTTTCACCTTGGTGTGGGAAACAAATTTAGAAGGGGTGCCACACAATTTGTTGACCTGGGGGGGGGGGGGCACAACAGGCACTGCAGTTTTTACTTAACTCGATCAGCATGAAAATGAGGCTGCTAACTGAAAGTGTACCATTTCATCATTGGAAAACCAACATTTCCAAACTCCATCTGAAATCAGTGCACAAAAAGCCACTCTGTCGAGATGCCACTGCAAATATCAATCTCATTTCATTTCATTAATTTAATTTTTTATCAGCAAATTGCACCAAATATTGTACACATTCTCTTTTTGGTAAAACAAACACATCTACAAGGGGTGCCATGTAAGCTACTGATCTAGGAGGCCGTCACGCGCAAATGATTTTTCGATCAGTACATTTTGTCAGCATGGAAATGAAATGAGGCTTGTGTGTAAAAATTCCCTTTAGAATTATTCTTATTGGCAAATATAGATTACAGACGTATCAAACAAATTATTTCGATGTTCTCATTAGTTTGGCAAGCACTTAGGTCGTTTACAGTATGATAACATGGTAACCTCAAGAGTGCTTTGTTTCCCTCAGAAAAGATGTTCCAGAACATCTTCATGTTTGTATATTTTACTGCCAATTAAAAGTTTTCCAGATACTACCTCTTCTGTATAACAAAGTTTTGCATCTCTCAACTGCTGCTGCTTTCTTCCAGTGAGTAATGATATTTCCTTTAAAGGTCAAATAAACCAAAATTTCGACATTTTTTGTTTCAATCCGATTTACTTGTCATGTGTTGATTAGGTATCAAATAAACATATTCTGAAGTTTCAAGTCAATTGGACTTAGGATCGCGGAGATAATGGAATGTGAAAAGTGCTACTTTTTGGCCTTCGTTGTCGTAGAGTGGTCGGGAAAGTTGTCGGAAAATTGTCGGAAATAACATTAGTGACGTCACTGTTGGCGAGCTCGAAAATTGCGGGCATTTGAAGTGTGAGGACTTGAGCGGAAAATCATGGTGTTTTGTGTTGATATAAGAGTAAAGTAAGCAATTTCAAGTTTCCATAAGATCCAAAACTGCCTCAAGTATGGCTGAAAGAATGAAAGGAGGATCGTTTCAACCTACAAAACATTCACGCGTCTATGCAGACCAGTTTACACCACAGGTAAACATGCAAAGTGATTTGATCGAAAATAATCGGCGGTTTTCCATAGAAAATACCTAAAAATCCAAATAAAATTTGAAAAACCTTACCCAGTGCTTTCAATAAGCACCGATGGCCGACAAAAAGTGTTGGCTATTTCGCTCAGAAAAGTCGGCTACTTTTTGCCCTAACTTAAAGTAATTAAAGGAAGATTGTTTCAAACCCCTAGTTGATACAGTCGGTCACTCTATTCAGATGAGGTGCCTTCTTCAAGTTTTATTGAAACCCCTGCTTACCTGTTATGTGTTTGCTGTGTTTTTGCCAGTTTTCCGAGCTTCTGGAGGTCATTTTGAGTGATAAGTTAAGTGGATAAGTGGTATAAACCATCCATGTCCGCCGAAGAACGGATTCCAATTGCGTGTTCAGAATTGCACAGCGTAGAAAGTCACAGGTAAGAATTTTGCATTTTGTTTAATATAACTATGACTAGCTTGTATCTTCAGATGGTTGTTCACCCTTTCAGTTAGTTTATTTGAGAATTATAAGTCGTAGCAGTTACTAAGCATTAACAATAACCTCAGGTTTTTGGCTCATAAATAAGGCTACAAGATTGTATTTACAATCGTTATACATGTATGTCGAGTTTACAAACGTAAATTTCGAGCTCTGCATAATATTTTTAACGCACTAAAATATTTCATTTTTATTGCTTTCATACAGCGGCTGCAGGCCCTTCCTAAGCCTCTCACAAGCCAACACTCAAGACAACCAAAAAGTTGTGACACAACATAAACCCAGATTTAATAAACTGCCCTAATTGCTAAGTGTTGTGGCTTTTCACTGGCAAGCAGGTGCACCAGGCTGTTCCATGTTCAAGCTTTTTAGGTCAGGCGCAAATGACATCATATCAAGATGAGCCGCATGCCCCTAAGTTTATGACAGGTGTATCACTTAATTTTATTATGGGGTCCACCCTTCGTACAGTTGCTATCTAAGTACTCCCAGGAGGGGGGAATGTTGGACCCATAAAAATTGAAGGGAATTGATTGGTGTCGCATATGTTCATTGTTACTCCGACCAAGAAGTACTAATGCCTCTTGAACAGTTGTTCCTGCCAGCATGAATTTCTGACATAATAGTACCTTAAAATGCTAGAAAGCATCAAACACGCTGACAATGGTCATTTTTAATAATTCAAACACCCTAAGTGGTACCAAAGCATGAATTGTAATCACGGTGACCCCTTCACTCCACTATGGGAGCCCCTCCCCTCTCACCTCCTAGGTTAAGTACCACTCTGTAGTAATTGAAGAAAATACAAAGTTTAGAAACCTTTCAAAGAGTAGTACAATTGTCAACCAAATATGTTGTTAATATTATCTAGCAAGACTGCCAGGCTTTTAATGGACATATTCAATGCCCTTGCAGTTTCCACTTTTACTTGGGAAGCTCTCCAAATTTTTAAAACCAGACAAGATGGAATGGCTATTGGGATTTGTTGTCCCAGCTTCACACGTATCCAGTAAGTGTATTGCCTATAAGCAACATTACTGTATACATGTTCTGAGAGAGAAAGAGGAAACAACAGACTCAAAACATAAGAAAGATACACAGATGAGTAAAAGGCAACTCATCAGTAAAGGGATTAAATAAATATGTCAACTACAAAAATAAATATATATTAAATAAGTAAACAGGTTAGCTAACCAGTAACAATAGTAGAGAAACTACATTAACTCGTCATTTCACAGTCTTAGAAATAATGAAATTACATTTGATTTGTTTAAGCTAAAATTTTAGAGTTTGTTTTTTGCTTTTAACTAACAATTATATGACTTATATGTTGTACTGGTAGTACAACTGATTGTACACCCAATACTTTTTAAGCCATTAAAGAAGTCATAAAGTGCATAAGGTTGCTAAGAACTTAACAAGGTATATTGTTTATGTAGTCATGTTCATTCATTTTATAAGGGTTTTTGTAATTTTCATTTCATTATTGTTTCTTGATCTTTTACTACTTTTACATCACCTTGTGTCAAATATCTTAGTATTTATCACACGACCCCATAAGCATTGAACAATGTTTGATTCTCATCATGTATCAATGAAGGATCTTATCTCACGAACACAACTTATAGGCTATTCATTTTCGGACCAAAATATGCAATTTTCCCTGGGCCACTGGTCCCCTGGTCCCAGAGGTTTTTCTTTCTCTTTTCCCAAACAAAATTCAACCACAAAGCAGCTCTCAGTGTACCCACTGTCAGACCAAACATGTAATTTTCCCTACCCCATCTCGAGAACAAGATGTGCAATTTTTCCTAGCCATTTTCAGAACTGACAAGACATAACTGTCACCCATGAATCAATTACCATTTCCAGACCTGACTCTTAAGTCAAGAAACATTTTCAGACCAAAATGGCTCTAAAACCATACCCATTTGGGTTGCACCAATCTATATATGGAGTCTGTTCTCTGCCCCCCTCCCCTCCAAAAAAAGAGCCCAAAGCAAAATTACATTCATATTTACGTACTCCGGCCTCATTTCCAAAATACTGATTAAAATTTGTCTCAATGACAGCTGGATTTTTGCATACAGAGGTAAAATTCTCTTCATCTGTCTGTAGGACTTAGCAGGTGGTAGCTTATCATAGGATTTGGGGATTGCACGACAGCAAACACTTTCTCGCCCAGTTTGCATTGCTACACACTTGCCAAAATTTAAATGCACCTAAATTTTGAGCCCAAGATTGTATTCGTGCAGAAATAACAAACAAACACAGTCACTAAGTAACACTTTGGGATGAAGACAGATACATTCAACAAGATTCAAATACATTCAACAGGAACTGTAACCTCTGGTTTCGGCTATGATCACAATTTGAGCTGGATTTCCTGTCGCTGTTGCCGCGAGGATGAAAACCGTACTCACACAGGAACTATATACATGTATAAGAAGCTTTGCTTTACTCTAGTCAGTCTAGTTAGTAAGGCATAACAACAAACATCGACAAGTGTACAAAAGGGCTCCAAAGGACAACAAAAATGCCTCAAATGAAGTGGTAAAGCGTTTATTAACAATTCTACGGCGAACTTTTACAGTGTAGTGAATAAATAAGCTTAAACGCTCACCAGTAAACTTTACCAACTCGGTCGTTTACTTTCGAAGCCATATATCATCTGAGATTTCGCAGTCCGATTCTGTGGGAATTAACTCAAACTGGTATGGCTCTTGGTTAAATGCCACAGGTTTGAGGTCCTCAGCCATTTTCAACGCAAAGAAAACGGGTGAAAACAGAGAATTTTCCAAAAAATTACAACAATACTCTTCAATACTCGCTTTTGGATCTTGAGCTATCTTTCGCTACTCATCAACAGTGACGTCACAGAATCAGAGATTGTTTCCATTCTTTTCATTCAAGCACGTGGTCATTTCAGAAACAATTTCGTGAAACCTTCGGATATCTTTGTACTTTTGGCTTTATTACTCCTTTTAAGGCCTCAGGAAGGAAAATTTCGGTCCAGTTTGGCTTTATAATGAGTTCTTCTTGTGTCAAGACGCGTTTAAACGACTAAAGCGGAATTATCAAAATTTTGGTTTATTTGACCTTTAAGTGACCTCACTAATTAAAGTTAATTTAACCCATTCACTCCTGTGCCATCTGTAATCACCTATGAAGGCAACCAAGATTTTCTTGCAAATCATGTCTACAGTGTAAATGACAAAATAATGATAGAAGAGAGCTGGCCAAGAAACCTACAGGTGTATGGGTTAATAACTCCTCAATATTTGAGCATTTCCAGAAATCTGAGAAAAATGAGACCTTTTAAAGGGGCCATTGACATATTCACAAGTTCCCTGCTTAACGTCCTCTGGACATTTAGGGAAGCGAGATTTGGATGTTAGGGTGGGGAATCTAGGACAAAACCAAAATAACATGTTAAAAGAAAATACATTTTACTCATGTTGACAACAAAACAACAAGAGAAGGACGTACTGCATTAGAAGATGCCAAACTTATGATGATGACACAGAAGTAAAACCTATTTGCTAGATTTTATAAAACCAAGAAATGTGTTCTGTCTGGATATATGATTCAAGAATACAAAGCATCAGTAGTTGATTAAATTAAACGTTCTTAATCATTAAAGCCATTTGACGTCTTTCTATTCAGAATTCATTCCAGTTACAATACAGTGCATCCCCTTGTCACACCTATAAATTCAGACATAGAAAAACATGGCAGTGCAAAATTCCATGTGGACATTTAAGGAGGAGCGGGGGGGGAGGGGTCTGGTCTAAACATCCAGCACTTGGTCGTTAAGCGGGGAACTTGCGAATCCTGGTGCCTACCAGATTAAGTTAAAACTTAAGTCATGTTTAGACAATCTAATATGTTAAATGTTAGTTCACTATTTCAAATGTTAGTTCACCAAGTTTCATACTCACGTGCTAGTCCCCCATCTTTGCTGTCAGGTTCAACTCCTTTGTGACTCCCCCTACACGGAGCTCCAACCATTCCCACATTTCCAGCACTTCCTGATATCTGATTCATTTTTTGAGATTGTTTATTCAAGCCCAATAACTCAAGCTCTCGTCTCAAGGTAAATTCTTCAACCATAGTCGCCAGTTGTATGCAGTTCACGTTTGTTAACAGTTGTTGTAGAAACGACAAGTCGTCGATTGCTATCATTTTACGCCTTTCCAGCGCCTTGAAGAGCTTCAACGGCGAATTAATTTCTTCTAATTCCCCTTCTTCGATGCCATCTGAACAAAGGAATTTCAACTTTTCCAAGTTTCCTTCCGTGATATGATCAGAGATTCGAAGAAGCAACGTCCTGTACGTGTAGCTGGAGCCCATGAATTTGTTCGTGATGGTCTCAAGCTGACTGCCAAACGTCAACTGTTTGTGATTTCTAAATCACAACAGCAAAGAAAGAAGCTGAAAGAAGATGCACACTTAGCGACGGATTATGGACTGTATAACCATACTTCGTGGTGTAAGCGTGGGTGTAAATTATCTTAAAACCATCCCAGTGTTTAGGGTATTCCCCTGTAGACTCGAAATAGAAAATGTGTTAACCCCAGCGCTACTCGCCGCCATCGTGAACGCAGAGGATGTACTTGTGTGTTATTTTCCCAGAGCGCATTATTTTGAAACGTATCCTTAAGAAATGAACTGCAGGGGTCTGCAGACTAATACTTTTTTTTGTTTTTTGTTCGATACAGGGCGCTGCGCCCCGTCCAGGACTCCAGGTTCGATTGATTATTAAACGGGGAAGACAACGGGGAATTCTCGTGGCTCATAACCCAAGATAACCCAATTGTTATTGTAGGAAACGACGGTTTAATGGTCAGCGGTTTATCGTTCCTTACTAAACTAACACCCAGTTCCCTCGACCGTTCTTTACTATGTAGAAAAGAACCCTGGGGTTACGCTTGGGGCCCCTCGCTCCTAAACGCCCCAGGTAGAGGGAGCTCTGGAAAAAAAAAGAAATAAACAAAATAATTAACACAAGCCATCGCTGCGGGAAGAACGGCGGGGCACTCTCCTTATAAACGAAGCACAACCCACAATTTCTTGATTCGCTCTGACGAAGGGCTAACGCTCGAAACGTCAGCTTTCAATCTCTTTACGGTGGCCAATCTACCTTCTCAACTCAGTTGATAAATCCAAAATTTTGTGTTTCACGTCCCCGCCGACGCAGCACCACAGTTTCTTTAGAAACTTACCCCGTTGTTTGTTTGGGCACTAAACGAGCCTTTCGATTTTTGGTGGAGAGGAAAAAATGCGATAAGAGCAACCAATTATACCAAACGAGTAAATCACTTGTATTAAGTATCGGCCTCCCATGGGTTAGAAATGCACGAGGAGTTAACAAGTTGGATTCTAGGGGGGGTTTGTGCGTGTTCGTGCCAGTGAGAATAGTTTACTTACGGCTGCCTGCCCCTTTACAAAGCTCTCAGGTAAACTCCATTTTTACACAATCCTGTATTAAACAGTCATAGTTACCGTTAGCACATCATGATCAAGACTCGATGTTGACACTAAGGGCCAGTCCTAGTATAATATGTTTTCTTTTTTTTTTTCTTGCCACTTACGGCGTGGGCAGCTCGCTATTTTTGGTTTCACGTTTCCGTTTGATCGCAGGTTTAATTGCAAATGCAATAAGCTTTTTTAAGACAACGGAACATTCACTTCGTCCGATTTTTTTCTCTCTCTGATACTGATAGTGGTCGCGTAGGTGAACCATTCCCGAAAACAGCCAGATCCAGTTTTCTGCTTCCGCTAGGAGCTTCGTCTGTATTTGGGAGAGTAAACTTCTATTGGCCTGGTCTGAATAAAACTCCTGTTAGTGCTGAATACAACTCCAATGATGCCCTACCGGCATGCTGCGTGGAGGGAACTTTGCATTAGAGCAGTTTTCAATTGAGTGCCCAAAGTAACGTGTGTTTGCTTCGTTTTTGCTTTACTATGCTTTCTCATTGGCCAAAAAAAAGCTCGAACCACTTGTATTTGCCTCAACGTTTTGTGTGACGTTCCTGCTGTGATCTGCTGGGGTAATTACTTTGGTTTTGGTTTTATGACATTCATTTGAAGACAGCTCTATCAAATCGGTGAAGAAAAACGAAACTACCATATTGCGTGACAATTTTGTCGTTCGTGTACACGAAGTCATACCTCTTATACAAGCCTCTTATATATAGCTTAAGCACTCAAGCCGTTAGAAACCGGAAATTAGAGAGCAGAATATGATAAAGGAACTTAACAAGAGCCCCCGGGGGGGCAAGAGCAGGCAGATTGCCCAGCAAAAACAGTCGACTTCGTCAAAGGTGTGTTTACTGAACACCAAAGCATGGTTTCGTTTATTCCAGGATACAAAGTGATCGTTGAGTTAAAGTAACGGTCGTTTATATAAAGCAATTTATATAAAGCCTTTCCTGAAGGCATCCAAAAACGCTTTGCATGCTATCAAATCTCAAAAAAATGACTACAAGTCCACAGTCACTAAAAATAAATGTTCAATAAAAAGCTTTCTTAAAAAGATACGTCTTAAGTCCCTTCTCAAAGACGTCTACTGAAGGACTAGATTTAATATAAAAAAGGCAGTTGTTTGTTTAAATTTGTTGAAGAGTATCTTGACATATTACGTGTTTTACAGTCGAGCAATTCGACTTCCCCTCAATAAGTTGACACATCTGAAGTATAGTATATAGAAATTTACATTTCACGCTTAAAAGTTCATTACCAGTTAATTCGAATGTATGTCCTTACAAGAAAGAAGTGACACAGGTGAAATCGTTATAAATAAAAATCAAGGAGAATACAATGAATATAGACCTGTCATTAAACCTTGAACTTCGCTTCGATCGTTTTCGCAAGCCATGACAAGTTACCACACGAGCATTCAGGGCGGTGTAACGCTTGACTGGATGCAATCGCCTTGTTTTTCTGATTTAAAAACCTAGCTATTAAAATGCAACAAAATTCTCTCGAAACTTTCATAAGGATTCGAAAGAGACTCCAATTAGTTTAGCTTGTCTTAAGACCTACCTGAGAATTAAGCTTACTGGTCTTGCGAAAATAGAGTGCGACATTATTTTTGAAAAGACTTTGTCGAGAGTAAGAACAAACGACGTCATAACAATCGCACTCTTGACTTTATTGTTAGCGACATCATGATTGTTTCCGTCCACGAAACGGGAACTGCACAATTCCATGCATTTTACAGTTATTCCACCGGTAAAGGTCGATCTGATCAAGCAATTTAGACTCGATTAGAACACGGTCTCCAAGAGAATCTACCTCTACAGTCAAGTCCCAGTTTAAATGTAAGTAAAGTGCAATTTTTTTTAGATGAATTTAATTGGAAAGTTTCAAGCTTATGAATATTGCTAAAGATCAACAAATATCGATAACACTCTCCGACTTCTAGCGGTCTTAAGATGGAAGATTCATGGGTTAGTTTCAGTATCGATTAAGAAACTCAATTGCATGGAGTGCTGTACTTTCTTTTCTAAAAACAACCTTGTAACTTGACCGACCTCCGCATTCCCTTGATTGTAACTCTTCGCAGGATTGTGGAAGGACGCTTAATTGACCAAATATTCGACAGCAAACCTTACAAGGAACGTGTTCGAGAGCGAGAAACGAAGTGATAAACAGTGTAAGCCACAACGCAGCAATTCATGTTCAGGTGTCGAAAGTTCATTCACTCTCACTCGCTCGTGCAATTTCACTTATTCTTGGAGTTAGAATTCCAATTAAGGTAGTGAACGAGATCTGTGAGCTCACCGCGTGAGAGTAACAGAAAGGCAATATTTCCATGTTCCGCTTCTCTTCTGTCAGCCTGAGAAAAGCCCCCTTAGCGGAGAAAGGGGCGCTTGAAAAATCGGTGAACAGAGCGAGCTTGCGAGTGCGCACTCGCCTCGCTCCGCTCCGGCTGATTTTTCTTGTGCCTTGTTTCCTCGCTAAGTAGCCTGCTCTAAGCTTCTGTCTCTACGCGCGATCTACATCAGGATGGCTTTGAATAGTCCCCAGGCCTCTGATACGCAAACGTCCACATAAGGGGCAGTGACAAGTCCATGCGACTTTCGCTCGCGTACGGGATAAAATCTTATACTGCGTTTGCACAAACCGCTTCCATGGCGGTATGAAATTTATTCTAACAGCAAATGGTCAAACTAAAAGATTATCATCGAAAAGCTATAAGGCGTTTACATGACATCGGTGTCAATCTTCGTGCGTGAATGAGAATCTCGATCTGATACAGCTATCGGGATGAACTCGCATGCACCGACATGTATTTTGTTGGACCGATGCACTTTAAAACGAGTATTGCATTTGTTACTTTCATTAGAAGACTAATAAACTCTCATTACGTCTCGTGACTTATTTCGCTTTAATTACCTGATGAGCGCATCGGGTTTTCATATTAACTCTCTATTCATTTTGTCGTTATTTACCTGTTGTATAAATAGTTTGGGCAAAGCTAACTTAAAGATAAGACAAAATTCCTCTTGTAACGTTTCAGCTGGCTGTGTACTGACCTCTGTATTTTCTTCAAGAACCCTCCACAAATGGAAGATAAAGAGAAACCATCAGTGTCAGGTAAGATCGAATATGCTTCCTGCTAAGATATCTCAGGGGCACCCAAGCGTTCGTCTTGGCCGAATACCTGATTGGAAGGCCTAAATAGCCTGAGATATTCGGATTTAATTTTGATGAAGCTCTAGAGTTTTTTAACAGGAGCACAAATGTCACCACAATATTTCATAATATAGGAGGAATTAATTTATTTGTTTTCACTGGAGGGGCAGATATGCAGTTCATGACACAAAGTGAGGTCGGCTAGGATATAGGGAAAGCCAACAGCGGGCACAGAAATTCAGGGGATAAGATTCCGTTCCCTAACATTTTTGCAGCTTAAACTTTCAGCTAAAGAATACGAACAGCTCAACCTTTAAAAGGCCTCGAAACAATGTGAAAAAGCATTCTGCCTAATTATCTCGTTGGGTGCCCGCGATATCTTTCGATTCACGGAATGTTCTGTGAAATATTTTCCGTGTTGCTAAAGTGGATCCTCGATGTAACGAGCCCCTATATACCGAACCATACTCTTCAGCCCAGGTATAGTAAAATGTAAGGAAAAGAAACCTGACATAACGAGCCCCCGTTATAACGAACACACGTTGCAAGTCCCTTGGCACTTCGTTGTATCGGGTTCCACTGCATTTGGACTATCGCGTCTAGCTTAGCTTAAAAGCAACATCGTCGTTTTTGAAACTGTGCAACCAACAGATAATGTATAATTAACAGAATTCGAGAAAGATCTCAACAGAAAATTGGCGTCTGATGACTTTGACGACATTGCAGAAGCCATCACACCAAAAACTCTTGGAGCTTGCAGTGCGAATGCGCTTCTCAAGGCATTTGAGGTAAGCAAGAAGGAAGTGTTTTTAAAGTCTCCATTTCAGGCCAATTTTGTCAACATAAACTTATCAAAAAGCACAAATCGCCACGCAATCTTTAAGTTCCTGGAATTCTTTCAGTCGAATATGCTGTAGGACAGTTTTTGTCCAAAACATTCAGTCAAAAAGCTTTAAAATAAACCTGACATTCACGAACTCGGAGAAAGCGATTTCATTCAATACATACTTAAGAAGGTGAAGTATGATCGTACGGGTGAGTGTAGTGCCGAGAAGGACTGCTTGTGATGACATTGTCTGACGTTTCGACAACCTAAACGGAAGTCATCATCAGATTCACGTGAATTGTGAATGGTCAATATATGTTATAAGTCTTTGGTCATTGTCCTGATTGGTCGACGAACTCAAGATGTTAGTGGTCGTCTGTCAGTTAAGCCGTGATCTTGTTGGCTGTAAAGACTGTAAAACGTGATTGGTGCTTTATCGGTTGATCAGTGATACAAATTTGTATGGTACCCTTCAGTAAATGCAGTTAGCTACATGATTTCGGCTAACAATCACTGCACAATTTATCTTTCCTCAACGGTCCCCTCAACAGTCCACGTTTTTCCCAACTCGATCGAATTGCAAGCTGTCTCGAACTGATAGCAGTTTTTCTGTTTCAGTCATCACAGTATTTTAACCCCTGATAGCTGGAACAATTTTGTGTTTCCCTGACAGTTCGAGTTAATCAAGATTCTGCTGTGATACATTAAAGTTGCTCGTTAATACCCGGTATCTTGACCGTCCAGCATAGGCTTGGCGAGATGTGTGACGTGGCTTAAAAATGAAGGCGGGATTCTGGTACGAGAAATTTTAAAGGCGGGATGCGAAATAAAAATACTATGGTGTGATCGGGATTTCCTAAATTTTAACGGAGGGACACGGGATGGTTTTCAAACTGATGACGGGACGCAGGATCAAAAAACCAAAACATATGCGCGTTGCGGAATGCCGGATGCGGGATTGAAAATATTATTTTTTCGAACCTTGGAGAGACGAAGTCAGCAGACTTGACAGGCCTACAAGGATGAGAGTTACGAAAATTATATTGCCATTAATTAGCTTTGTTCTGTGCACTCTATGTGTAATTATAGGTGAGTGGATATCTCAGGTACCAGGCTCGACAAGACAGGCCGGATGTTGAAGAACTGGGTAAACTGGCAAATTCCGTGGAGGAATTCACTACATGCCTTATAGATCCTCTGAAGTCTGACACAAAAGAACGAGAGGCTTTTGGGGAAACGCTGGATCTGATTATAGACAAAGCCATTAAATACAAACAGAGAAAGGTACTTTGCGATAAGCAGTAGATTTGACGCAGCTGAGATTTAGCAGACATGATGGAAGCTGTAATGTCAGCAATTTTGGGAACGGATTATATTCTGCATACGATGTAAACTTCCAGTGATCAAGAAAGGGATAGTGCTTAGTTACTGCTGAAAATCGTGAAACTATTAAGTGAAGACTAGTTACGTGGGCGTGCAAAGGTATAGCTACTAAAAGGGATTGTTAAAAACATTAAATCTAGTCTAATATCCTGACCAGTTAATTACAGGTTCTTTCTTTGACATTTGCTACCGGTTCGCTGCGCGCTTTCCCAAAGAAACTCAAGTAAGAGCTATCATCCAGCACAAGGCTAAGCTCAAGACAAAACAGCTCAAGTGATTGAAACTTTGTCTTTTTTGATTTTTGTTTTGTTTTGTTTTGTTTTGTTTTTTCTAGTTTCTCTCCCACCCCGTTGTCTACAACTTGCTTGATAAGATTTGGAGAGGCCGATTTGTTGGTTTGAAGTCAAACTTCTGGAAATGGACATTGCTGAGGTTTTACTGCTTCCTGGACGTTTTCCTTTTCCCCTTCGTGTTTGGTATATTGTTTGTTGTCCACTCGATTAACAAATGGAGGAGAAAGTCGAGAGGTTTGTTATTAATCCCAGAATCTAGGGTAATGTGTAGCCACTTTGTGTGATTTCATTCTTGTCCCCAGAGCCCATCCTTGGAAAAAGACCAAAAGGATCGTGGCCTCTGGGGACGAGAATGGGGTGACTTGCAAAACTCTCAAAATCCCAGATGGCAAATGTACTTCCCGCGCATACTAAGCGTTCGCTCGCCCAAAAAATTCACAGCCTATCACAGGCCATCCATTTCCCAGCCTAGGCCCAACTATCCTCATTTGGTTGTGTTTGCGAGCATTCTTCTACTCGATTTAAACTGAACAAAAACGACAGATGCCACAGTTATGGAAATGACAGGTAATACTTTCTGAAAACGTTCTGAACGTAAAAAAAGTTTTGCGTTTGTCCTTTTTTAGGGCTTATGTGATCCAGTTTTTTGGATGTAGGAAAAGGTACGCTCATAGAGTTAAATTAAAATGCAAGAGCTGGGTAAAGTAACTTCTGGTGTCTGGAGCAGTGATGTGATCAGAAATGATCAACACTTTATTACATTATTACAGTTGTCTCTTTTTTCTTCTCTGTCTACAGATCTGGATCTTTGTTTTATTCTAAATGCCACTGGAAAGAACGGAAAAGAGGATTTTACGAAGATGATCAGCTGCATCAAATACATCATAGGCAGAATTGGCGTCAGCTCTGTGAATTACTGCGTAATAAGCTTCAAGAAGGGCAAAGCTTTTCAGCACGTTACATTTGACAACAAAGTATCATTTGGAACCGAAAGGGGCCGTTTCGTGTTTAAAAACGACAGAGGTCATTTGATAAGAAAGCTCGAGAGCTTAAACCCTCCAGAAAATTGTAGCCCAGCTCTCCACGATGACCTTGAGCAGGCGTACAGCGCCTTCAACAGCGATAACGTTCAGCGGAGAAACTCTAAGAAGGTGGAGATGTCATTATAACTATTCATTCATTAAATGTCCTATTTATATCGTTACAAGAAGATTTGAACAAGAAATATCCTATTACAGTAGTAGAAAACGAAGTGAAAAAACAGGTGGGTAAAATTGAGATGTGAATGAAAGAGGTTTAGCTGTGCAATTCCTTCACGAAAATTTAATATTTAATTAAACGAAACAAAAGATTGCCGTGGGATCAGTTTTCACAAGGTCCAGATGAGAGCTTTCCTAGTTTTTCTACTAACTGAACTCCGACCAAGGCAGATGTTAGTAAAATGAAACGGGTCGTGGATGAGACCAAATGGTGGTGCATTTAACTGTTGTAGTGGCTCAGTCATTACAAATATTTTCGTCCTTACTGCATTCCATATACCGGGGTTTCCGATAATTTTCCCTACTTATTATTAGTATACATGTCATCCAACAGGTAATCATTCTTCTCACAAACGATAAGACTGGATCATTTGGTAGTGCAAAAGGAAAGCTACGCCATTTGGCGAAGAAGCTCACTGAGTCCATTGAAGCGAAGATTGTGCCTGTTGCTGTTAGAGACCGCCCTGTTGTGGAGGACCTTGAGCTTATTGCCTCAGAAAACAAAGTCATCCGCACCCAAATGGAAGATTACACCAAAATTGGAAAAAAGCTGTTAAGAGGTACATGCAACACTTTTACTCAGAATTCTTTGAGCCTCTGGGTTAAATCCTACGATTGTGACTATTCAAATATGGAATTCTATACACACTATTTTGTATTCCATATGTTCCAATTTTAAAAATGCCTTAACTGTAATACAGTAGCTCTTCCATTCACTCATTTCCGTTTTCAAGAATACTGGAGGCTGTTCACAGTAACCGTCCCGTGATTGTTGTGAAAACATCCAAGTCCATGGAATTACAGTATAAGCTTAAACAGAGTGATAAGCGTGATAATTTCCTTCGATCGTCTTTTGGGAGACCATACATTTCGAACACCAGGCGAATAATATCAGAGGTCATAATGTTTTAAATAGTCGTCCACAAAATGACAAGAAGACCTTATAACATTGTCCCATAAAAATGCTGTTCGATTCCTACCTATTGCTTTTGGTTGTGCGCACTGTTTTTTCTGTTGAACTATATCTTGCTTATGACAGTCCTCTCTTCTTATCTCTTTTATAGAAATATACGAGGAAGACCTGTACGGTGAGATTTTATTTTGATCTGCTCCCTTATTTTTAAATGTCAAAGACAGTTGATGATTTCTCCTCTCTATTCTAGACGTGCCTCGTAAGTCGCTGTTGTTGAATTGAATCTTATTTTAACAAACAAAGGATGACTGACTGACTGACTGACTGATTGATTGATCGATCGATCGATCGATCGATGATTTGAACAACGAGAACGGTACGAAGTCACAAGTGCAAAATAAATTGAACCTCCATGGACCTGGCTGTGATTGAGGAAAAGATGGAACAATTTTACTTAAGTAAAGATCACAGATGACTTACATATAGGCACCACATGACTTAAATACTGTGATTAGAACAACTTGAACCAAATTTTTAAACGCACGGAGTCGTTTTCAATGCGATTCGTGGTCGATTTCGGCTAGAACAGATTCCAGCCTATGTATTTAGCTTATTTAAAGTCATCAGTCCTTGCAACCGTGTTTGTCGGATGTGTCATCGAATACTGTAATTACATTTCTAGTTTATTAGAAATTTCCCTCAGGTTTTGTCTGAGACGAAGCTAAACACTGCGTGCGTGGTGTATTTTATGATAGTTTGCACATCCTGCATTCATTCTCACAGCTTCCATCGTTTCAGCTCTACCTGTTTGTCTTCCCGAGAAGTCCAAAGCACGCACGCATTTAATACATTCGTAGTACTCCTGTTCTCTTTTTTGCAGATATGACGCTTAATGTTTGTTAATGTAAATTTTATTTTAGATAAGTATTTGGACTACTTCACCACACCATACTTCATATTTCTCAGAGACACGCTTAGTTATCTACTTCTCTTGGGCCTTCACGTCGCAATGTGCCTCTCTTCAACAACTGTCCCCTTCTCTGCAATCGAATGGGTGACTTTGGTCTTCTTCATTGGACGCTTTCTCTCAGAATTCAAACAATATACCAACAGAGCAGCATCAAAGAATCCAAAAAAGCGTCAATTTTGTTTTAAGAAACACAAAAGTTATGACTACCAGCAATCTGAAAATAACCAGGAAGACAACATGGAGTTGCCAACTGAAGTGGAAGATTTCCGTTCGCGAATGGTTTTCAGCGCGGTAGGGAAATATTTCAGGTAAGTGGAAACGCTAACAAGGGCAAGTGAACATTATCGACAATTAACATTTTGAAATGACTCATTAACCGATACAATTGTCCCATATCAACCATCCCACTATATTGGGGAAAAGCATCATCAACAACATATTACAAACAACTGCAAAATTGTTAACAGTTTTTGAGTTTCTTGCTCAGATTATGTCGAGAGAGGATGATCCTCTCTTGCTTATGTCTATTTTAATCTCTCTCTCACAGTCATCGATCTTTTTCTTTTATTTTATCAATTTCTTGTTTGTGTTCTCAACTTCTTTAGAGCGAGCTCTCTCCGTATGATGTGACCATTGTGTGATACTCACCACCAATCTTCAACCATTTTATTTACTTCCAAATCACTGCCAATCGAGCCATTTCTTTTTAACCGCAGTGGGATTATGTATATATACAGTTTCAACGAGAATATTGTATTATCTCTACAAAACAGAATTGTGTTCCGTTTTTTTATTTCCAGTGACCGCTGGAATGTATTGGACTTCGTCATGCTCGTCATTTACGTAGCGACGTTCATGTTGCGCATGGTTACTTGGGGTGTGTCAGCTTCTGCAACTGGGAATAAAGCTTTGGTTATCGGGGGCTACTTTTATGGCTTGAACACCATGATCCTCACGCTACGGGTCTTTGGCCATCTGATGGAAACAAACAAAGCAACAGGAACCACCCACATAGCTCTCATCAGCATTATTGAAGATGTGGCGATAATTTTCTTTCAATTTCTGGTTGGAATACTCGCGTTCTCTATGGCCATAACAAAAATTTTTGTTGCTGAGGGATCATATATTTCAAGTACTGAGAGATTGTTACGCAACAGAAAAGGGTCAGTATTAATTTCATGACGTTGATTTATGAACGGTGGAGAAGTGGTCTGTTGGCGAAGGACCTCTGTCAGGCGGAAACGAAGAAACGAGAAGATGGCGTTGGGAGGGACTAGCATTCCAGTAAAAGAGAAGTAGAAATATCAAAATACTCTATAAAATGGAAACAGATTGTAAATTTCACCTTCTCCATTGCTACTCATTTCAATATTATTATTTTTCATTTTTGTAGGAGTATAACGGATTGTAGTAGTTCAAATTCTGGATTGTCCTGGTAAGCAATTTCACGTTTCCCATTCATAATCTGTTTCTTTTTTTAAAAAATTTATTACAAAAAGGAAAAAATGTGTAAATAATTGAACCGATCGACCGCGGATGGTTATGAACAGGTTCCTGGCTCGGTTATATTAGCGTAGTTTTGCTAAAAAAGGAGATTACCAGGAGTGGGGTTCGAACCCACGCGGACAATACGCCCATTGGAACTTAAGTCCAACGCCTTAACCACTCGGCCATCCTGGTGACTGATTGTTTAGCTTTGTTTTCCTTCCAAATGGCCTACGTTCACTTTTCGCGACACAGTAGGGTATATACCCAGACCTGATCAAGCTCTTGCTCTTAATGAATGAGTGCTAGTAAAGCATCTGCTTGTATGATCAAATCCTCTCTTTGGTGTTAAGGCGGGGTGTTAAGGCTCCGAATTTTTCGCTTGTGGACCATTTCCTGTAGAATGTAGAATGATTGTGAATTGGGAAAAGACGTTTTACTGCCATTGTTTAGTTTTCGTGGCCTGCTTACAATGACCTTGGGCCCGTTTCTCGAGAGTCCCGATAACTTTTCGGTCCCGGAAAGCTGTTTTAAGTGCGCGATGTTTACATTAAAGACTCAAATTTTGTGGGTTTTAAAAGCTGAGCAATAAAATTCTAAGTTGATAAAACAAGTCTGGCTGATATGCGGGCTAAAAACTACGCCAACGTTCTTTAGATTTTGATTTTAAAATATAGCTCCGGGCCCGAAAAGTTACCGGGACTTTCGAGAAACGGGCTCCTGGTCTCTTCCTACTGGTTTCTAATAATGTATCATTCTATACTGTGTAGTTTATACAATACAATAATCCACACTGGCCTGGCAAACAGTGAACAGTACTTTCTTCATCATCTTCGGATAATCAAGAGGGAAAATGTAAATAAACTTCAATGTCACGCTAGGGACCTAAGTGTCACGTAAAACCATTTAATACTGGAATGAAGTAAGAATAAAAATGTTTTAGCTATTTTCTTTTCTTAAACTTCCTTCTTTACTTTTAGTTGGTGGAGTATAACGAAGCACCTTTTCTGGACACTTTTAGGAGTAACAGAACTGGAACCTTTCAGCACCACTGAATCTCCATCAGACGTTTTGGCCAGAATTCTGTACGCAATATTCATCATAGGCGCTCTGATCCTCCTTGTTAATATGATGATTGCTGTCCTCTCTCACACATATGAACGAGTTCAGGTAAACTGCAAAGAATGTTTCGCAGACCTTCATGACGCAAAAAGTTGCATATCTTAGGAAATAAGTGAATAATTACAAAATGGAGTCATGTAACTTTTAATTCACAAGCGATTACCCATTCTTTACGAGAGTACCATTCTTTTGTGCATTCATAAGGAAATCTGTGTTTATATTAAATACCTTATGGAACATCCCGCACAGTCGTGGAAATTTACAGCACTTTGAATTCCTATGAGTTTCAGCAATCGTTTATCTCTTTCACTCAAATTTCGAATGCTCTAGAGGAAGGGAAAATCATACCCAAATGAGAGTAAGTGTTGCAAATCATTGCGAAATAAACAGTAGCACAAGGTTATCACTTTTAGCTTCCATTTTAATAGCCTATGAGCAGGCTCACCGAGTGTGTTATTCGCACGAGTATCTTGGCAGCAGAGCCGGGATTTGCGAGCGGGCTCGCTCCACTCGCCAGCGAGAAGAGTGGGGCCCATTCTTCTCGCCGGCTCACAAATCGCGCCTCCGCCTCCAAGATACTCGCGCGAATAACACACTAAGTGAGCCCGCTCGCAGGCTACCATTTTGATGGTGACATGTTCGGAGTCATGGCCAAGGTTAACTGGTTTGATGTTGCGTGAAAAGGGTAGAGGAGGGAGTATAAATAACTAAAACCAAATTTCCACTGCCTAACCAGAAGCTGTGTTTTTGCACAACAGAAAAACTCTTTAACGGCGTGGTCATTCAAGAAAGCTGTGACAATCAGAACATACAGGGACTATCATCCCATACCGGTACCGTTAAACCTGTTATCTCAGCTCTTCCTGGCATTGCGAAGGAATTCAAACCACGTCAGTTACCTGGAGGAAGACCAGACGAAAAGGGTAAGTTCATCATCAGTTTGGCCGGGCTGCTCAATCCCATGTGGGTCTGGAGAGGTTTGCAGACGTAAAACTGTTCATTGTACCATTATTATTCAAAGTCGGTTTTATTTTAAACAAACTATAATTGATTTGAGATAAGTGACAGTTGCACAAAAAGAACTGCACACTTCTCTATCTACGGACCAAGTGTTTTGTTTCGTTTTTATCTTGTGTATGTTGAAGGAGTGAACGAGTTATGGCAGTTGAGGGGAAATTTCACTCGCTTGCTAGTTCGGGTGGAAGGTTTATTCCTGTGAACGTTTTCTTTGTCCGCTGACAAGAACATAAGACTTGCGCGTATTTTCGATAGATTTTAAGGGAAGGTAGAAAGGTGGCCTTACACCCGACCCTTGGCAAACAAAATGGCGGCCTTCCCTGCTGAGAATTCTCAACCGCGGAAAACAACGGAAAATTTTCAAGCGATGAACTGAACTTTCGTGTTTGGAATCCGTTGATTCTCAAGGTGCAAGTTCTCAAAATTTAAATCCGAACTGCTGACTTGCATGGATTTCTTAAGACTCAGGGAAACGTTGCAGTACAACAAAGGTGTACAATTCGATCCGTCGACAGCTTTGAACCCAAGCGTTGCCTAAAATTACGGACGTGGTTTCGTCTCTTCCATTCATTTTACGGCTTCAGTGTTATTGTTTCCCAATGCATACATACAGAGAGGAATGATACAAACACAAAGTATTCACGAGTTATCTCGTAGCCACTTTTTGTGTGTGGCGACTTAGCAATTAGAAAGTATGGTTTTGAGCATTCGACGAAAAACGTTGAATCTGTTTAGCGTCAGTAAGTAAGGAATGTGTAGCTAAAACGTTTATTCTGATTTAAAAAATATTGTTCCGCTGACTGAATATAATAATTTCATTTCCTTTTGTTTTTTTTAGATGGAGGCTTTAGATCGCATGATTGAAAAGTTGAAGGTTATTTACTTTGCAAAGTATGGATTTGCCTTTCCTCTATCAGGTAACATTTGTTTGACTTCAAAATTGCTGTCTTAAATTTGACTTTGATCACGTTTGATCACGGTTTCTCCTTCAAGCCATTATATATATACAAGTAAATGACGTATCTGTTTTGCAAATTTCTTCTTGGTGATGACGTTTATGACGACGATAATGATGATGGTAACGAATAAATTACAACGACTTTGGAAGAGAAGACAGCAGTGGCATCTTGGTGTGGCTGATGAGGGTTTCAAGCACTGAAGGCATTATAACTGCGCTAAAAATACTCTATAACAGAAACTAAAACATCCCCTTTTCTTTTAGATGAAAATAAAATCAATAACATGCTAGCCGAGACTGAGAGAAATCGGGAGATGTGCAACCAGATCGTCAGAAGAGTGTTTCCAGATCCCACTCAAACGAACGAGTTACTCAACCCTATTGGTCCTCTAGTAAGTAACACTTTGTTGAGCGTACTATGGTTGAATTTAAAGAAGATCGCCTATTCTGAGATTAGACTTGAGATCTGGGAAGATTTCGGTTCAGTTCTTTTCTTGGGTTGTGTCTTAAACAAGGACACATTGCCCAACACTGGTTTTCTTATCCATTTTACGCAAATGCCTAAATGCTACAGGTCTTAAGGGTGACTTTAAGAATTAATATTCGTTATTGAACAATCACTCTATGGGCGCCTGTTAAATAACGAATGAGGCGCGTTGCCTTGTATTAGTTATAATCACCTCGTATCCATCATGCGCGAGCTGAATAATTGTTTTAGTTAATTCTCAACTTCTAGAGTCATTTCTGAATTTTCTTGCCATATTTTTGAACACAACGTTTGCTTGACGGCTAAAACGTTTGAACGCCACGGCACTTGACATTGGATTCAATTTCTCTATAAGGTAAAACGCAGCGTTGTTCGTTGGTAACCTGTGCGCAGGGAGCCAATGAGTAAACTAGCAGTTCAATAACCGACATTAAGAATCTAATTTTTGTTATTCCACTGTTAAGACATAATTGATGAGGTACTATATATAACATGTATATGAAAAGGTTCATTTTGCGGAAAGTTCTATAATAGGCTGCTGATTATACCCAGGCGTATTATTGTGTGACTTTCTATAGTATTTAAATCTGTTTATCATACGTCAGTTTTCTCTCCACAAAACTAGGCGTTTTACGGTGTTTTTCGCAACACTCAATCGTGAACCAAAATGCAAATACAAAGCCATATTTGCACCCGTTTTGGTGTTTATCTGTAATCAAAAATGATCCATTGTGTAAGATCCTGGTTAATGCGCTTTCCTATTCTAGGCTTGGAAAAGTGCTGGAATTCATATCGAAGATTACATGTTGACGTACGTTGGTTCAGAACTTTGCAGTCGTTGCAGCATTTCACGAAGAGAATTCCACGGAGCAAGATACAAACGTCCGTTCTCAAGTGACCTGCCGAAATTTGACGTACATCTGGCTATCATTTGACGTCATCGACATGGTCAAATACAACAAACTGGCTGTTGCTAGCTATGCCGTGCTGACGAGACCTAATAAGGTCGAAACAGCTGTCCACGGCTGCTAACACTCAGGCTCACTATTTACCTTTATTTATTTTTGGGGGGGCGGGGGGGGGGGAGGTAGATGAAGAAGTAATGCCAGGTGCCTACTTGGCCATAGTTCCCATTTGTGGCTACAAGCTTACCCAGAGCACGCATGTGCGGGACTCGTGACTTTTTGTCTTTTTGTGTGGGACCCTGAGCCTGAGTGTTAGCAATGCCGTGCTGACGAGATCTAATAAGGTTGAAACAGCTGTCCTCGGCTGCTAACACTCAGGCTCACTATTTACCTTTATCTTTTTTTTTGGGGGGGGGGGGGGTAGATGAAAAGGTAATGCCCGCTACCTACGGGCTATAGTTCCCATTTGTGGCTACAAGCTTACCCAGAGCACGGATGCGCAGGACTTGTGACTTTTTGTTCTCTGAAAAGCCGCGTTCTTTTAACGTAATATTTTCTACAGGATATGTGTAGCGATGTAATTTTTCAGATCGCCATCCTCCTCACGAAGGACACGATACTCGCATTTTGAATACCAGGAGCAACACGGAGGTCTTAGCATACCTGTCTATGGGGAGTTCATTACATCTGCGATTTGATGAAATATGATACTGTACATACAAAAAAATAAGGGTGATGGGGGGGGGGAGAAAGAAAAACAGACCCGACCAGGCCCTACCCAGCCACGCAAAATGACGAAGTAAATACCACTATATGAATTGCTTTAATATATGATTTCAATAGAAACCCTATTCCAAAAGATCGACTTCGCTATTTTTGGCGTTTGAAAAAGCATACGCGTTTTTGAAGAGGGAGTTTTGTATCATCTTTTCATGGTAAGCATTTTTGCATAAAACCATCGGACAGCAGCAAAAACCCGTGGATGAAAGTTTGGTTTCTTGTTCTTTCTTCTGCTGGGAAGCGCGGGTAGGAAAAATACTAAGCAACTGGTAAAACATCGGTGCGCATTAACCACAGAATAATGTGTATGTTTTTGCATCATATGTGTATTTGCCAGGTTATTGTTCAGGAAGGTGGGATGAAGCGGGATCTAGTTGTTGGTGTTGTGCGAGCAAAACACGACGTACATAAAGCCGCCGGTGAAGTACGCCACACTGTTGGCTATCACGCGTGCAATGGAAACATTGTTTTCTGTGACGCCTCTGATAAGCAGCATGTGATAGAAGGTACGGATTTCTCGCACCAATTTTCAATTAGTTTATTTCGTAACCAGTGTAATTTAAACACAAAGAGTTTCCACGAGTTTCTTGCGCAGGAAGTAGACAGTTTTTGTCACTCGAGTTTCGTGTTTGGAAAAAAGAATGTCTCTGCTGATGTCTCTCCGCTGTCTCTGCACCTGTTTTGTGAAACTTAAATTTTTTCGAAAACTTTCCTTTTTTCGACATTTTAGCAGTCTCGATTTGACCCTGTGAAAACAAAATGGCAGTTTTGCAAAAAGAAGAAAAGGCTGGTACCTGGCCTTGTTATTAGTGACAGTAAACTACACGGTAGAATCCCATCAGAAACAGTGAAACATTTATCAACGTATGCTTTCAATATTCTTTCAGACGATCCTCACTACAGAGATAACTTCATAAGACATACAATGAAACCCTAAAGGCCTCCTCCCTTAACAGAAATTGTGGGCATGAACTTCTGGCGATCTACCGGGTCAATTATTTTCAACGTGACGCAAATTCATCGACAGTCAATTTAAATAGGCACTGCGAGAATGCCGAAAGCTGTATTGCTTAAAATTTTCTTTAGTCTCTCATGTGCTAATTATTAACAGAACACCAATAAGATTCCATCGGCCACCATGTTCGTGTTTTTCCTTCTACTGTGATTTAACCCTTTAACCCCCAATTTTAACATCCATATTCTCCTCACTATTCTCCTTATATTTCTTATGTTACTAGTTGGGAAAGTTTGATTAAAAATCACGACATTTGATCATTGGTGATTATTTCCTTTATTCTCATGACCTGTATGTTTGATCAAGTAGTGATATTGTAAGGAGAAATTAGATGCTCGTCACTACTGAGGCTTAAAGGGTTAAGCGACGAAGTCAAAAGAGTGACGTTTCTAGTTACTATAACCCCCGACGCCGTTTTTAAAACTGCTCCTTTCTTTTAGGGCCTGTCGTGTATCGAGGTGATTTGATTGGATGTCGAGTCGGCTTTGATGAAGCACAAGATGGCAAAATTCCGATTTACTTCTCCCTTAATGGTCAAGCAGTAGCTAAAGTTTCGATAAAAATGGGATCCGAGAAATCTGATATATTTCCTTTTGTTGGAATGAGGCATAAGGGAATTCAAGTGCTAGCAAAGGTAAGTGTTGTTTAAGTGCCAAGCAAAGTTTAAGCTATAAAATTTCCACGAAAAATTTTCGACTCGTATGTGAGCTCATAGCCAGTAATAAGTTCACGTAAGTCGAGATTGAATGGCCGAATAATTCTTTAACCATATATTGTTTGTCATATAATCCCCTGGATTATGGCGAAATTTTAAATGTAAACGTACTAAACGAAACATTTCTACTGCAAGCGGAAGCATTTACTTCTGTCATCTCGAGCTCTTTTGCGCAAGTTCTGATCTTCAGATATGAGGTTTATGTATACATGTACGCCAAAGAAGTAACTAGACGGTGTTCTTCGCCCACTCTGGTTTGCCACTCAGACTATGTATAGTCACCTACAGGCGCAGCGGTGGTCACCTCGCACGAATTTTCGCCCATATCTCAGAAAAGAGATCAACTTTTGAGGGCTGGCGAGTCAGTATTGCGGTTTATAATAAAACAGTTATTCACTCAGTGTAGGTGGACAGTGGTGTCAGAAGTGGTGGGTACGACATCCACCTCCACTAAGGTTAATAACTGTGAGGAGTCAATTACGGCGCTTACTCGTACCGAGTGGCTGTCTTTTGTTTCCTTAATGAAAGCTTTATACGAGGGGCTCTGCTTTGAAAGCCCACGGGCTGTTGCTGAAAGCTTCCCTTACAAAATGTATTTCAAATACTTCTGTAAACTATTCTTCGTAGCAGTAAGCGAATTTCATTAGTGGATTAACTAACTTCCTTTATTTACTCATTTCTTGAGATGTGTCCAGGTGAAGTGAAAGATCAGGACAAACGTCAGTCTTTAGAAAGCAATGACGAAGACTTTGCCTCAATGTTCAGCAACACCGAGCGAAGCATGATTCTGTACCAAACCTTTGAGTCAGTGGAAGAGGTGAAGGAATCCAGTGATATACTTCTACAATACATGCATGACTCGATTGACAAGATAACAAATGATGTTAAGGCTCAGAAGGAAAACATAAAGAATATTGAAAGCACAATTGAAGTGCAAAATAGGAAGATAGAAAACTTGAACAGTACTTTGCACGAGATTCTGAAAATCCTAAAGGATAAAAAGGAAGGCGTGTAAGGAAGTAACGGAGGGTTATGTGCAACATAAGGCCTAGACAAACGTCTAACTTTACATGCGCCAAACCTAATGCAAATTAACAAAAACAGTAGCTTTGAATTTTGCTCATTTGTATTACGTTTAGCACATGTATAGTTCAACGTTTGAATTAGGCCTAAATTAACATTAAATTCAATTATATTTAGGAATGATGTAAATTGGGTGATATGCTTCTCTGCTTGCTATGTTGTTTTTCCCTTTGAATTCACCAAACTGAGAAGATGTATAAACGTCGTAATTGTCGTACGTGATTGTGGCCTGAATAACCAGTTAATAAACCCTTTTTTGCAAAGTTCATAGTACGCATGCTCGTTCAAAGTATATGTTGACTTTTACCTGATAAATATTGACCCTGAATAAGCCAAAGTTGTTTAGTCGGTAAGTAATCCTAACACTCACTCTATATATAGGCATCACTATGACGCTATGAGCTAGGACAGAGCCCTCCTGCTTCTCAGTTCAGTGAACAAAAAGGAAAATGGGGCAGTGCAAGTTAAAGAAGCGATAGTTGAACTCAAGTGCTGCCAGCCTGTGTAGCTGGCGGGATTGTTTGCATCAGGTTCGAGCGGCGGAGCCGCGAAGGAAATGGGGAGAAGCAGTTTGAAATTTTCCGCCGCCAAAAGTTTACCTTCGCATACAATACCGCCAGCCACGCAGGCTAAGTGCTGCGTGTTGTACTTTTACCGCCGATATTTTTTTAATTTTGGAAAAATACCTACCTACATATGTTTTGCAATCTTCTGGCCATTCAAATGTAGGATTTGTCAACTGATGGAAAGCAAACTTAGTATAGGCGGCACGTCGATCCCCCTTTTTAACCGCTCGCACAAGCGAGCATCAATCATGGCGTAATTAAGCAATATTTCCCAAAAAATTCAACGGAAAGGTAGAAAATAGGCAAAATATAAAATTATAATGCGATACATGACGTAACAAATACAAATAATAGTAAAAATTCGAATAAAAGGAAAGTGGTTGTATAAAGTCGTCCAATACCATGTTTGGTGTTTCGGGATTAAATATTCACAGGAGAGCCGTCGTGATAGTGGAAGTGTTTTTAAAAGTCTGTATGGTGAACATACAGCATAAAACGAGGAACGAAGGATAAAATTAGACAACGAAGTCCTTTGGTATTAATTTTTGTACAGTACAAGGAATAACTCATCATCGGGAATAACACGAACGCATAATGGCCTGCTTTCCCAGTTGGCTTGAGTAGCTCATTTGGGTAGAGCGTAGCGTCCGGTCACCGCAAACGTCAAGTTCGAATCCCGGTCGAGTTGAGCCTGATTTTTTCAGGTTTGCTTTTCCAACTGCTTAAGTTTAATACCTTTAACTGCGAAGATTACATTCACCTTTTTATTTAGTACAAGGAATTGGTAGAAATCATGTTCCATTAGGAGTTTTCCATGTCTTGAATGAGTAGAGTAGTATTTTTACGGATTCTCATCCCGAAAGGTCAATAAACAGTCCCTTAGTGACAAGTAAAGGTAATGCACCGATCAAATCGAAACATCAACGCCCCCGGGCACATCCCATGTATTTAATTTGTTGCCGTAACCAGGGGAACGAGAATTTGACATGGGCGGTTGATTTGGGGATGGGCAATTTGAAGAAGTTGCCACGACTTCATGTTACGCCTTGCGTGTTTATTTCCATCGAAAAAAAAAAACGCAACTACAAAGATAAAAACCATGCTTTTGCAAGTCACTAAATTAGAAAAAGTAATTCAAAAGCTTTGTGCTGAAATAACAGCATCAAACAAGTAGCAGAAATAAGTCGCGTAGCCCTGGAGATAGACGTGCAGTTGAAACAATTTTATTGGTCAAGAGTTGGAAATTCAACAATCCAAACTTCAAATATTGAAATGTCCAGCATGTGGGTTACCCGAGACGGGGGAGGGGGGCTGAAGTTTCGATTTGATCTGCCCATATCATCAGTTGAAGATAATAACAAATAGATAAAGCGGTCTTAGCCAACGGATTGATTGCCGTTACGCTGACTGAGAACCGGGAGCGAGTGTGACTGAACTGCTAGTTCGATTGTTTCAAGGGAAGAGCGATTCTGGCTTCTTTCACTGCGTTCGATGGTAACAGGTTGTACTCTTCCAACACACTTGGGGCATTTGATTAATCCGCGGACTGCTCTACGAACGTTTTCATTCCTGCCATAGTACAAGAGTGGATTCAGCAAACCATTTAAAGTGATAAACAAAGCATAGAATGGCCTGAAAGGAATGAAATCTGCTCTTGAGAAGCCCATTGTTGCCAGAACTAACGGAAAAATAAGTGCTGGTAGGAAAGTGAGACAGAGCACTATTAGGATTAAACCAACTGTGCTCGCCAATCTTCTTTCACGCTTTAAAGTGGCGAGCATTTGCCCTGTGTGTTGATCCATGGTCTGCCTGTGGCGTCTGTTTGCGATGAATATTCGAACATAAGAATAAATCATGATAACAATACAAATCGCATAGACAAGAACCGCAATAAATCGTATTGGAAAACGAATAACCGCAAAATTTTCGCCTAGGTACATCAATAGTGACATTACCAAACTAAAAAGCCAGACCAATGACGCTTTCTTGGCGACACGTGATCCTGTCACGTGAGTGCGGTACCACAAAGGCCTGCTGACTGCAAGCTGCCGGTCTTCACTGATAACCGCCAGGTTACCAAGGGTTGCTAAGTAACAGAGTACTGAAAATGCTTGTCCAAATGCACCTACTCCAACGGGGCAAAATTGTTCGTCCGTGATTCTTGCAGTGTCCACGACAATGGAATATACTGCCCAAAGCCAGTCAGTTACGGAGAGACTGCACAACAGAAGCACTGAGGGATGCTGAAGAGATCTGGTTCGCACCACTGCAGTCAGAATCAGGAGGTTGGTAATGAGTGACAGGGAAGCCAACAGCATGTTAAGAGGAACAAGAACGAAGTTGGAGACGTCACGCAATGTATATTGTACATTCTCAGGGACGTTAGGAATGAGGCACATTTCAAAAGGAGCACTTCCTGAAGCTAGAGTATTGTTGCCTTGAGATATCGGTGCCTGTAACGAAAAACACTATAAGTTTAAGAAGGTATAAAATGACCGAAATGACTAACATAACAGCAAGGCTAATCTGACTACGTAGAAAGATTTGACTCTGCAAGACATCGTGTTGATGTCTTGCAGAGTCAAATCTTTCTACGTAGTCAGATCAGCCTTGCTGCTATGTTTGTCATTTGAGTATTTCTTTGGCTGATTAGGTCTGTTTTACTAGATCCTGCGTACACGTGCAGCTTTTTCGTTTGCGATGAATGCGATCCTTCACTGATATTGTTGTGCTGTATAAAATGACCGCGTGGTTTGCAGTCTATCTATGCCTTATAAATCTACCTAATACCATATACCTTATTAATATATCTTATATATCTAGACCACAAAATTATTGCCCGCGGTATATTTTTCCTCCGAAAGCGGTTTTCAGTTAATTGTCTAGAGTAATTCGCATTTGCTCCACCTCGTTCTCGGGGGCCTGCGCCCTAGGAAGAAGAGAGGCCCTGGGAACGAGGTTCGGCTGCATGTATTTGCTTTGAGTTCTACTTGGCTGTATTTTTACTTTTAGGCCGCCTAGGACGTTTTTAAACGACTTAAAAGCCGTCTCAGATGTTTTGGCTCTCTGATACAAATACGGGAAATAACGTGGATGTATTAGAAGCCAGACACCTTAAGTGTATCTAATAGAAGTCTTGGCCGTGATAGGCGTTAAGGCCGTCTATTACAAAGGGGACACGCACTAGACAGAGGGACGCTCTTAACTTTAAATTTTTTGAGCATTTTTTTGAAAGCCATTCATGCCTTTTGTTTTTTCCTTCCAATCTTATGCTTTCCGTACGTATATTGGTTCCACTCAGCAGTCAGACATTCAACAGGTCCTTTAGCACGAAACATGTGCATAGAAAACACAGACGTATTGAACGTCTGATTGCTAAGCGGAACCAATATACGACGTCTCTCTCGTCTCGCACGCGGTAGTCTCAATCATGCTCAAAATAACATGTTTCGATCACAATTCGCGTAATGCACACTATACACCGACTAATATGGACGCTTTTTAAGAAAAACGTGTTATCATTCATGATCAGACTAAATATGTTTCGGCCTCGTGCAGGCGCGGTATTAGACGTCTCAAGTACAAAATATAGGGCCGTTCGGTCACTGTGTGGTTCCTGTGTATTGTGAATGGAAAAGGTGATTAGTTTTATTTTTACGACTCTTAATTTAGCGTAAAAGTGCTGTAACAGTTCTGGAGTAATGCATCCAAAAACATCAACGTGATAACAAGATAAATTTAGTTCCTATTTGGTTTTTGCAGTCAACGTTTAAATTACAACATTTAATACATGAAGCTACCTAGAGCTCAGAGATTTTCGATGCTTGTTTGAAATATTGAGCACCATCGGGAGCACCACTACTCATGCGGTACGCGTAAAAACAACAGCGTACAATATTACAAAATTGCAATGAATTCACCGAGAAATAGCACTAAGATTGCAGCGCAATAACAAACGTAACCTACTCAGACGATTTCAAATAAATTGCCACATACAGGGGATTTTGATCTATTTTTATGCGAGTTTAGCAGGGCTTTTTTTCGGCGATAATAGTGTGATTTCAAATAGCGCGTGTTAAAAACTAGCGATTTTCGCTAAGCCTTGTTTTACGACGATTTTACGGTGATTTGATTGCGGCTTTCGAAATGCTGTGCAGCAGCGGAGAGTAAGAAGAAAACATATCAACAGTTCCCTTTGTGAACCCAAAAGGCAGCCTTTATGGCACGTGCTCTTTTCCCGTCGAGCCAAAATCTATCTTGCAGGGTAAATCACGATGTAATTCGCACCCAGAATTGGCGGGAATTTTTACAGAGAATCTCTGCTAAGATTCCATCAAAAATCGCCTGTATAAGCGGTGAGAACGATATGCGTACACTGCAAATAAATTAATGACTTGCTCAAAGGAAAACAGTGTTAACGTTTTGAGTTACTTGACCCTCGAAAGTCTGAAACACAAAAATAATTTTTGGCAATTTTGTCTTTAACGTTTTTAATTGAATGTCAGTGTGCTCCATAAGGACATGCAAAGATGCTGTCGTACTTACCATTTATTTATCTTTTCCTCCGTTCAAAGGTATTTGTTAACGAAATATTCCTGTTAAAAAAGGTACTAATAAAAAGTACATCGAGGGAGGAGAGCTTAAATATATCACTAACAAGCCAATGTTTGCTTCGGGTGGGAACAAGATGTCATTATGTATTTTATGATCCACTGAGATTAAACTTTCCATCCATTTATTTTTATTGGCAGTGGGTCCAGTCTATTTATATAATTTAATGGCAGGTACATAATTACACGGCGGCGTGAAGATATGAATATTTTTCTTTTTATTACATAGACAAGGGTATTTTTGCGCAAACAACAGTGTACAAGCGAGAAATGATGTCATTGATGTCCTCACTAGTGAGGATATGGAAAATACGCCACCCCAAGTCCCCGATGTAGTTTCGTATAAACTTTACTGGTGGGCTATTTTCCGCTAAAACACTTTTGTTTATATAATTAAGTTGCATTTCGTCGACGAGATGTGTAGTAAAGACCGTCAATAACAAAAACTGAAGCAATAAAAACTGTAAAAAATAATCCTTGGAAAATGTAATAAAAACTGGCTTATAAAAAATTAATCCTAGCTCAAAATGTAATAAAATAGATGGCAAAGACTGGGAAACGCAAAATATGCAAAACGTGAAAACTCTTTAAAAATAAAATTGATAAAATTGGGAGAACGTTCAGATACCGAGTCAAAATAATCAAATAATCTGTTGGTTTAGCCTGACCTTAAATTCTTAAAGTTCATTCTATATATGAAAGACTGCAAATAAACCCATCACATTTTGCCGCTAGAAAGGTTTTTTGATTACTTTTAAGGTTATTGTTGTCGTTAACAATAAAACAGTGGATTCATAATTGCTATTTGTCGTCAAGCTGTCAAACCATGTCATATTGTTTTAGGTTGGGCTAAAATTATTTTATAGTAACTGTATAGACCGCGAATCGACGAAATAAGAATAATTAAAAAACTTGGTTAAGGGAAATAAATGTATTTCTTGTGACCAACCCTCATTGCAAACTCAAAGAAGCAAAACTCCAATTCTCCCTAGTCGATAGTCAATTCAAAACGACACCCGAAATTCTAAAGTGCTACACTATACAGGATGGAATTGAACTTGTATCGTACATTTGTACCAACCTCACATTACTTAATTTAATGCCCGTGCAATATGCGAACGCTCTAGATAGATAACTGATGTCCGTTACAATCGTCGATTATTTTGCACAAAAATGGCATCTCCCAAAACGAAAGAAACAGATTTACTAAAAGACTGAAATAACTGTGATTCATAGGTTAACCCAATCTACCCAAAGATTGCACGCAAAAGATAGCCAGGTCTATTCTGAGTACATGGTGGCTAAGTCGCTCTACAGCTTTTCCACAGAATTCCTATATGTAGAAATGAAAGTCTTTTCGAATGCTTCTTTGCGTGACATGAAGCTGTTGCCGTACTTACCACTAATGTTTCGTTTCTTTTCTTTTCTTCCGATTAAAAATTTTCGTCAACAAAATACTCCTGTTCAAAACAAACAAAAAAAAAATATTAAAAATGAAGCGAGTGGAGAGCCTGAAACTATGATTAACAGAGCGATGTTCAAAAACTGAGTGATTTTAATTTTCAGCGGCTATCTTGATTCTGTTTGAAACAAAATGAGGTCATTATATACTTTATGGCACATTGTTTTTAAAAACGTTACCAGGTTACATCCTTTTGGTTTTAATGGGCAATACAGTTGTACTGCACCGCTGAAATGTGCAATGAACGCCGCCAAACACAAAAAGAAACAAAAGCTGCGGAAAAACGTAATCGTAAACAAAGTAATTGAACCACATGGACGGGCAAGTGAAATAGTATGGATGATGCAGAAAAATAAGGCGAGAAGTGAAAACTTTGTGAAAATACAGTCTTTTACGCTTTGATGATAAACTTGGGAAGACATTTAGCTGTTCTAACAAAATAAATCGTTGGTTTAGCGTGAACTAAAAAATTCTCAATAATGCACATTTGTCATCTTCCACGTCTATATATTTATTATATATAGACAAGAGTGTTTTAGTGGGAAATAGACCACTCGCCTAAAAGTTCATATGAAACTTCATCCGGGACTCGAGTGGCGTATTTTCCATATCCTCACTAGTGAGGATATCGATGACATCATTTCTCGCTTTTACACTGTTGGTTGTGCAAAAATAGTAAAATATCGTAATTACCACTCGGAAATAAAATTCATATCTTCGCGCCGCCGTGTAATATCTTCTATCTATCTATTGTACATGTGTGAATATGGGCCTCTCTTAATTAAGACCGTGAAACGAAAGGATTATACGAAAACCTGGCAAGGGGAAATAAATAAAACTTTCAGTGTCAAAAGAAGGAAGTAAACAGGCAAACAAGTAACCCCGGCCCTCAACCGAAAAAAGAAGAACAAATTGGAATCAAGAGCTACTTGAATTCATTTTTCTCTTTTCAAATAGCAAAAATGAAAACCCACAAGAACTTCAAACCAAAGCGTAGTTGTTAGAATTAAACCTCTGAATTCTCCTACAGCCCTCGCATTTTCAGTATTTTACAATACAGTATGAATTGCTATGCGTTTTATACAATTGTGTTACCTCTATATTTGCTTGACTACTCGTCGAAATGTGACCCCCAACTGAACGCCCGGGGTTAAACGATTCTCTTGAATGAATCTTTCATATTATATTTTGTTCAAGTCTAGGCTTGTTTTTACCGCTAAATGTTTTGATTCAACAAAATTAACCCAGTCTAGATTCTAGCGTTTTTGTTCCCTATTTATGTGAGCTAGATTTCAAATGCGTGCATTGAAACAAAAGGCCGAACTTTATGACAGACTTTTCAAAACCAAATAAACTCATGAGGATGCGTGTAATTTACTCCGGGGATAAACCTTCTTGTTTTACCCAGAAAAGGCTTTAAAAAACGTCAGGAAGTCCAAGGCCCGAAATGTATGTCTTATTTTTCAGTTGCCGACATTCGGATAAGCCTTCTCTTTGAGGAAAATGCTGTATTCTCTCCTGGAACGATTAATTTGTTGCTTTGAGCCCTGAAGTTTCCAGTCCATTCACCTTATAAATGACGTATTTTTTTTATCCATATAATGTCCAAAAAAAAAAACCCCTCTTGAATATTGTTGCGTACAACAATCGGTCGGGCCACTTTTTTCAAAAGTTCCCCTGAAACCTCCAAATAGGTGTGGTGGAGGCCATTGCCATAACTTAGCCCTGTGCCCAAGAAAACTACGGTCAAAACTTAAGCCCTCTTCCGTCTCCACACCCATAGGATATCATAAAGCAACCAATCAATCATCGTGACCTTGAACAACCTACTACGACGAATCTTAACGTGTTTTGTTAAGTTGAGCGTGTACTAGTGAGTCCATTTAACCCAAAACACAGCCAATTCATTCGCCAGTTTTTCGATATATTTTTATCTCATTGAAAGGTACAAAATTGCGTCGCTGAGATTCCAAACAAAACTGCGAAAAGAACTGCCGAAAACGAAATCCTAGCGTAAAAATGAAATAAAAATTTTAGAAGAAGCAATCCTAGCACAAAACGGAAACAAGTTGACCCATGACTTGACCCAAATCTATAAAAAACATAAATAATTAAGGCAAAGTGTAAAAAATTCACGTCTATTAAAAAATAAAACCTTTCACGCTTTGGTGATAAACATGGAAAAAAACACTTAGTTGTGCTAACCAAATAAATTGTTGGTTTGAAATGAACGTGATAAATTCTCAATAATATTAAACATCGCAGAACAAATCTCATCAATTGGTACCGTTGGAAAGGTTTCTTGGTTGTTTTTAGGCCATTGGTGTCGGCGAGAGTAAATTATAAAATACATAATTAACATTTCTCGTCTTTAGGACTGTTCGACGGCGACGTATCAGTAGCCAGCTACATATGCTTTGAATGGCATACGTAGTGAAATGAAGAAGAAAAATTAGTAAAAACAAATAAAAAATATATGTGTAAAGAAACTTTCATTGAAAAAACAAGGCAAACGAACGCAAGCCCCTTAAAAATTCCCCCCAAAATGAATTTTACCCTAAGCTGGAACTGAAATCACTTATGCAGATTCACGGGCTGATAAATAAATAAATAAATAAATAAATAAAGAAATAAAGAAAGAAAGAAAGAAAGAAAGAAAGAAAGAAATAATAATCTTTATTCGTTTGCCTGTCAACTTCAACCTCAATTTCAACTTTATTAATTTTTTTTCTATTTTTCAATTTTATTATTGGAATACAGCCGCTTCTCATCGCTCTCGGTCGCCAGCCACTAGAGAGGCAGCTGTATTCGCAGTCTATGAAATTTGGTGTGTTTCGTGGCTACGATTTGGGTCGCAACTTTGATTGAAGGTTAACAATTGAATAGGACATCAGAATTTAGGGAAGGTACGTTTTTTCTTGGGGGGGGAGGGCTGGGGCCTCAGAGGGGAGGGTCATCAGTGAAAGTGAGCACCAAAAGGGGAGGGCCATACCTCATGTGAGCTATTCAAGGGAGGGTCACACATCTTTTCCAGGATTTTTTAATGATAATTTTTGTGATGTTGCTTTCCATTTTTCTTACAGATTAAAAAAAAAATTCGCATTCACACGTAGCGTTTTCTAATCGTTTTCGCCCGTCCACACGAAAACGCTAAAACGATTCCAAAACACTACTACCTCTGACGGAGCATGCGCATGGCGCCATTTTCTTCGTTTCCCGTGTCTGTCTTCGTTAGGAACTTGAAATTTTGCAAGATAATAGTTTAAAGATGTCGCAATCAGGCAAAAACCGGGTAGATCTAAGAGCAAGAGCAAGGCTGACTCATTTGTTTGGACAGATGACGAAGTGGAACTGCTTCTTAATTAAAGTTACAATCGAATATAAAGTCTCTACGACATCGGAAAATGTCTATTGGGAATCATGCCATGCAAAGTACTCCGATATTCTGGATCTTTGTGTAGCACAGTATCCCTCGCTGGTTGCATTAAGGTTTATTTTTCGCGCGGCTTTCTCGCGGGGTAGGCTGGGTCCAACACTATGATCTGACATCATCGTTTTCGAAAAGTTCCGTTTTAAGCAACGGGGCCACACGAAAACGCGAAAGCGGACAATATGTCTTGTTTATACCCACCCCATCCCTGCCCTGCCCACAAACTGCCTACCAAATTTGGGGGACTTTAAATAGTGGTGTATACTGGTACGGAGGCTGAAAAACATCACTGAAAAATTGCCCTTGACCTTCATGTCTGCTTTGTAACTTAGAAGTATTTTCATGCAATCAGGATTTCCTTTTTCAACGGCAGTTATAAGCGGTGTGGTTTCAGTTTGTCCACCCATTAGCGAAACTGAGGTTGGTTTGGTTTCAAACGCCGCAATTCTTTCGCGAGCGTTCATTTTCTCAAGAACAATTGAAACTCTGACAGCCTCTCCAACCCTTGCAGTTTCGAAGACTTCTTCTGTAGTGGAGTGGAATCCGTTCTGCCTTGGTAAAGGCACTACATTTCGGTTAGCCCGTTCAACAACTTCGACAAACATGCTTTGTCATACATGTTGCCATGACTAATAATCCCTGATATTGGTTAGTAGAATGTAAACCACAAATCTCCGTATAAATACAGGTTATGACATGCTGTTTACACAATTTTGATTTGTGTCTTAATCAGTGACCCTGTTGGAATTTCTGCTTAATTTAATTTCGCTGCGAAGTGATTTTTGCCGTCCATTTTTATCACCCGGTTGCTCGCAGGGAAAAACGTTCAGCTCACTTTGTTTTTGAGTGTTCATTGACCATACTTGGTCGCAGCAGGTATATGAGCTGATAACATACAATCGCGACCAAATGGTTAAGGGACACTTGGCCTTCTCTTAATCTTTTCGCGAGCAATTTGCAAATAGGCGATAACATAAACCCCCCAAAAGCATTTTACGAAGTTCTTTACCTCGCTCCCCCTAAACGATGATGAAGTACAGAAACTGTACAAGATATCCGAAATGTGTTGGACCCTTGGCAGTCAACATTGTTTGGGGGGGAGAGGGAGTAGACATTATTGACGTATAACTAAAAATTCGGCTTAATTTCCCAAACGTTCTGGCCACTATTGTAGCTCTGTTTAGCCAATCAAAATGCTATAAATCCAATATACCTGAATATACCTAGCCCAGTTTTTAATATATGAATTATACCGATTCATAAAACAATGCTTGTTTAAAGCCATTACTCTGGAGAAGAGATGGCGTATAAAACAGTAAGTATCAAACAAGTATAAAACAACCCTCATAGTATTAAGGTCAAACTTGGGGCGATAGTAAAAGTTGACTTTTAACTACTCTTCTGAGTTAAGTCAACCGTAGAATTTCTGACACTGGGCTACCTTGATTCGCTGCTTCTAAAGTGTACTTTGACCTAAATGAATGCACAGAAAAAAAAAACGCAATGATATGCATATGCAATCCAATTTCCTCCTGTAAAGCCGTAAAAGAAGCGGAAGCGTCAGACAGTGTGCGCAAGGGACAAAAAAGTAACGACATCGGAGAGAACAAGACTAACTTCTCTGTCAAGACCACGGAAGAGAGTTCTAAAGTGCAGAATGGAAATCTAACTCCACAGCCGAAATGTACATTCTGTAAGAAGACGGACCATCAATTAGATGCTTGTTTAAAGTTCCAGACTGAGGTACTCCAGAATAGGATCACGTTTGTAAAAGAAAACAGACTCCGCTTCGGATGTTTAAAGAAAGGTCACGCGTCCAAAGATTGCCGAAACAGGTTGACTTGCACTACGTGCAACAAAAACCACCCGACCTGTCTCCATGCAGATAAAGGTACCTCAGAGAAGAAAGAATACACAGGTGAAGATGGATCTGTAAACGTTCCCAAGTCAACTTCCTGTACCTCACAAGAAGTCTCAAGTACCAGTACCTCAATGATAGTTCCCGTTTGGTTGTCATCAAGCTCCAGACCTGAAAAAGAAGTATTGGTCTACGCCATATTGGAAATGCAAAGTGATGCCACGTTTATCTTGAATGAAACCTGCGATGAGCTCGACGCAGAAACACAGCCAACAAAGCTTCGGCTGAGTAATATCACTAGCCAAGAGTCACTCAGCCAAAGAGTCTCAAATCTTTAAGCAAGAGGATACAATTCCGACCTCAAGATTCCCATACCTATCGCTTACACAAGTACGTCGATCCCCGCCACATACCTACTAAAACCACCGCTAAGAACTGGGATCATTTGCGACCGATTGAAGACAAAATGCACGACTTATTAGACTGCAATGTTGGATTGCTCATCGGATACGATTGTTCTCAAGCGTTGACCCCAAGAGAAGTTATTGCCGGCGAGAGTAACGAGCCGTATGGTATCAAGAAAGATCTCGGGTGGAGTATCGTAGGTGGTAGTGACGTAAAGAGTGGAAGGGCCTTTTGCCACAGGGTTGCTGTAAAGGAGCTACCTGTTGTAACAATGAACAACATCGTACGAATCCGCGAGTCAGACATTAAGGAAAACAAAGATGATAAGAAGACTTCATCATGGCGTCTATCACCCGAAGAAAAACAAGATTAGAGTCGTATTTGATTGTTCAGCAAGATTCAAAGGAAACTCTTTGAACGACCATCTACTCAGTGGACCTGATCTCACTAACAATTTGACGGGCGTGCTGTGCAGGTTCAGAGATACCCGTACACTATTACTTGCGACGTGGAGAAGATGTTCCACCAGTTTACTGTGCGTGAAAACGACCGAGATTACCTCCGATTTCTCTGGTGGCCAAACGGTGATGTTAGTAAAGAGCCTAAAGAGTACAGAATGAAAGTCCATTTGTTCGGAGCAACCTCTTCGCCAGGCTGTGCTATTTACGGCTTAAAGTATCTGGCGAATCAAGAAAGGGAAATGTACCCCGCAGCGGCTCAGTTCATTTCGCACGATTTCTACGTGGATGACGGACTTGTCAGCGTGGAGTCCGCGGAGCAAGCTGTGGACCTTATCCAAGAAGACCCGAGAGATTTGCAAGAAGGGTGGCCTTTGTTTGCACAAGTTTGTCTCAAACGATCGCTCAGTAATCGAAACAGTACCACAGAGAGAAAGAGCAACCGACATCAGCCTCGATCTACCGTCCGAACAACCCTCGATAGAGCGAGTTTTGGGTGTACAATGGTCGGTGGAATTGGACTGTTTCGATTTCTCTATCGTTGTAAAAGATCAGCCATTGACCAGAAGAGGGGTGTTATCGACCGTAGCTTCAGTGTACGATCCTCTTGGATTTCTGGCCACCTTGGTTCTAAGAGCGAAAAAGATTCTTTAGGAAGTATGCCAGAAGGGCATTAGCTGGGATGAGCCTCTACCCGAAGAACTCCGGCCAAGGTGGGAACAATGGAAGTTAGACCTCCTGCGTCTCAAGGAGCTGAAAATACCAAGATGTTTTGAGCCAAAGAAGATGGGTCAAGGAAAGACCTACGAGCTACACAATTCTGCTGACGCAAGCACGTTCGGATACGGACAATGCTCCTACTGAGAGTGAAGGACGAAGATGGAAACGTGAATGTCTCATTGGTGATGGGAAAGTCCCGTGTCGTTCCATCGAAGATTACCACTATACCAAGATTGGAGCTCACCGCTGCAGTTGTTTCAGCGAAAGTCGGCGTGATGCTTCAAGAAGAATTGAACTACGCCAATCTGAAACAGTACTTTTGGACCGACTCCAAAGTAGTACTTGGTTACATAAACAACGATGCCAAACGATTCCACGCATTTGTCGCCAACAGAGTACAGATAATCAGATCTAACACTAACATCAAGCAATGGCGATACATCGACACTAAGAATAATCCATCAGATCATGCCTCCAGAGGCTTAAATTCTGAAGAGCTGATGAACTCTAGCTGGTTCAGTGGACCTGCGTTTCTCTGGGAGAAAGAAATCTCGTCTGGCGAAGAAAAGATTCCCGACATTCAAATTGGAGACCCGGAAGTTAAGGCCACTGTACGCACGACTAAGGTCAACGAATCCTTCAGCCTTATCGACATTCTCCAGCTGGGTCACGGCAGTTGGAGTAGTGTCATACCTGAAGAGACCCTTCAAGAAGAACAAGCCAAGAACAGTTACTACAACGGTAGCTGAACGACAAAATGCCGAAGTGCTTATCCTTAAAGAAGTGCAACGCACAGCTTTTGAAGACGAAATAACAAGACTCAGCCGCCAAGAAGGAAATCGCAAGCTTGTGAAGAATAGCCCTCTCCTTAAGTTGGATCCCTTTCTCGATGACACTGGATTACTAAGAGTTGGCGGAAGGCTAGAAAAATCGTCCTTGCCGTTTGAAGTAAAGCATCCAATCATATTACCAAGAAGTTCCCACGTCACGAACTTGATCATTGATCACTTCCACAAGAAGGTGAAACATCAAGGAAAAGGAATAACCATGAATGAGATTCGTTCTAATGGGCTATGGATCCTAAGTCTCTCTGCTGCAGTATCTTCGCAGATCCATAAGTGTGTGCAATGTAGACGTCAAAGACGACCAACTGAGGGTCAAAGATTTCCCGGAAGAGGGAGTGGAGTCCACCCCTCGTTTTACATATTGTGCAATGGATTGCTTCGGACCGTTCAACGTCAGAGAAGGACGTAAAGATTTAAAGAGATACGCAGTGATGTTTACTTGTATGAGCTCCAGTGCAGTCCACATCAAACAACTGGATGACGTAACATTACCCAGGAAATTATCTATGATTTGTGAACTCCCTTAAGGATATCATTGATAATTTGGTGGGAGTGAAACTACCGCAAGAAAGTTTTTGAGTTTCTTTTTTTTTTGTTTACAATAGAATTACATTTCATTATTACCGAATGTTGCTCTTTTTATGCTTGTTTTTGTCTTAGAAATCGCTTTATTTAAGTAAGGTTTTAACCTTAAGGTTTTTCTCTTTTAGAAGTAGCTAGAAGCTTCTAGAAATACATAGAAGTAGAAACCGTTCTAGATTTTTCCATTCCATATTTGTAAGTGCTAATTTCCAGAAAGTTCTTTCCGTACTCGACAGTGTACACGACATCTTGAAACAAACAAAAAGCAAATCACAACTTAGTTTTTTCAGTTGTCCTAAGCAAGTCAGCCAAGGTCTAAGTTTTTCAGCAAGCAAGCCAAGTTTTCAAGTACCAATTTTAAGAAGTTGTTGCATTGCTGTTTCTTGTTCCAGTGAGTTAAAGGCAGCACCAAGGTAATTGTAATTGTTTGTTCAATTTAGTGCGTCTATCGCATGTTTCAGCACTCGTAACATTCGCATGTTTTAGGAACTCGTAACATTTTCGCTTAAGACGTTGTCGCGTTGTTTTATTTTATTGTAACTTTGCTTAGAAAGTATTTTAGATCAGTGTTATAGCTGTTAGCAGTGTATTTAGCGCTTTCTTTAACGTTTTTGGATCTTTTGGTAAGAATTCTGTAATTTTCGAGTGTAACAGATCATTTTATCAGTCGCGTAATCTTACCGTAATTCGTGTGTACTTTTTTTTAGTTCTCACGGTGTTAAGGACATGACAAGAATAAAGTCTTATTAAACATCAGTCGGAGGATTGTGTTCTTTTATTCGCTGGAGCAATAATTGCTGTACAGTACCGGTGCTACATGTATTAAGCACTATTATACTGTCGAAGTATGTGTAGCTTTCTGTCAGTTTAAAAATGATAAAGAGCAATATGCAATTTATGGATTTTCTTCAGTGATAGCCAGGCAAATTAATTTGACCCTTACAGCTTACCTTTTTCCTTATTTAGCACGAGCTCCAAACATACATCCCGATACATTCCCTCATCTCAAACTACATCCAAGGTAATTTCCCGGTCTTTCGCCAAATTGCGCAGATCCTCTGTTACCAAAACTTCTTCCAAAGTCTTTTTAAGTGTGCCACTTTTGTAATTCTGCCATAGGGTATGTAATCCCTGCAAATCATTTGCTTGAAGAACACAAAGGATTGAATCTTCACAAATCCACTTCACTAAAACTCCAGATGGTAGGACAACTGTATTAAACAAACGTATTAGTGTTTTGGGATCATTGATATACCTCTTGAGTATAAAGGCTGTTCCAGCAAACCATGCTACTGTTGCACCCAACATAAGAACAACTCTGAGGTCAATATCTGTATAAGAAAGAGTCAAAACAAAAAGAACAATGCAAAATTAATAAAAGGGTGTTGATGGTGTTTTGTTGTTATTCCCTGTTTTTAACATAATTTATGTAAAGTACAAAAAAGCTTTTATTTATAATTTAGGAAAAGCCTTATGAATTAACGCATTTAAAGACGCTACATGAAGGTAAAAATCATGACAATTGCCCTGAAAAATCTAATCTAATTCTTCAATCTGAAAGTTGGCATGACATCGGGATGTGAACTGCGTGCGCAGTAAGGAAGCGCAGAAACAATCAGCCCGAACGTCCTTAATTTAAGTACATTGTGTTTTTTATGTTAACCTCATTTACTGTTTTGCTTCAGAATTCGGTCTAGGGAGGTCCAGACCCCCTTTCCCTCCTCCCTCAAACCTGTATACATATCTGTCTTTCTGATTTTCAAATATTCAAATGCATTCAGATTGAGAAAATAAGATCATACTAATCAGGCTAGCCCACATCTTAGTAGAATTAGATACAGTGTGTTTGGGATACATATTTTGTAGCCAAACAATCAGAATTATTTCTTTGGCAATATATGAAACTTTTATTTATTAGTATAAATCTAGGACATGTTCAGCAAGTAATATTAATTTGTTGGTGCAAATGTTTCGTAAGCTATTTTTTGTACTTTTGGTAGGAATGAAGTGGGCATTTATATTGTATAGTGTATTTTACTGGAACACAATCACATTAGCTTGATTATAACACTGAAAATTTCCCTCTTCTGCTGAACAAAGGACAGTGGAGTTACATCATGCATTGAGCGCGTGCGCTGTTGAAGAAATATAGAGATATATAGCGCTAGTGGACATTTTAATATCTATGCACAGATTTAACTCTATTAAATGTTTGGTGACCCCAGTTTTTTTGATAGATAACTTTCATTATCTATTATCTACGTTTTATGAAAAATTGAAGAAAATCTGTGTTGTGGAAGTTTGATTTCTTCAACTTTTCTGCCCACGCATCCTCAAATTCCGCTCTTAATTTAGCTGCACGGTATAGGCAAAAGCCCATTTCAAAGGTTGAGTTTAACTGAAAGGTTCAAATTATTTACTTGACAGACCCGCTTAAATCAAATTTAACTGAGAAAGTGGGTCTTCAGCAAATCATTTTTGATATTTTTCAACTAACAACCACTGAGGCCATGTCGAGTCATGAGGGCCGGTTTGTCAAAATTGGGGTAGTTTTCCACACACGTTATTTCGAAAACGAAGTCGGTGACCCCCCAGTTTTTTGGCGTTTCTGACAGAGGTAACTCATTATCTGACTGTAGCAAAAGTATGAAAAAAATCTGTGTTGTAGAAGATTTTCCCGCGAACATCCTTAAGTTAGTGTTTACCTCCTGGTTTCCGCTGGTAAGATGAAGGATGACCATTTCCTTCATTATCAACAGGGCAATTGCAACCTGCAAATCAATGAAAATATTCATCAAGTGAACCTGATTTTTTTAAACCACCACATGTAGGTCATATACTGGACAATAGGGGTATATTCCCAACCAAATGCCATCTAAGTTTGAATTACATTGATTTTTGGAATTTTTGTGGCTGCATAAATGAATAAACTCAGGTAACTGGGAATGTTAGTTGTGAGGTTGCTTGAGGCGATTTTTAGGCAAAATCGTTACAAAGTGGAAGAAAGCACCAAATTTGGCAAAAAGTTTTATCTTGGTGTGGTAAACAAATTTAGAAAGGGTGCCATGCAATTTGTTGATCCGGGGGCCCACAACAGGCACTTTAGTTTTTACTTAACTCCATCAGCATGAAAATGAGACTGCTTACTGAAAGTGTACCGTTTCATCACTGGGAAATCAACATTTCCAAATTCGATCTGGAATCAGTGGACGAAAAGCCCCTCTGTGGAGCTGCCACTGCAAAATTCCAAATAATTCAATTCAATTTAATTAATTTAATTTTTTGTCGGCAAATTCCACCAAATATTGTACACATTCTCTTTTTGGTAAGACAAACACATCTAGAAGGGGTGCCACGACTAATGTAAGTCAATGATCCTGGGGGCCATCACCCGCAGATGATTTTTCAGTACGTTTTGTCAGCATGGAAATGAGGCTTGTGTGTAAAAATTCCCTTTTACGTGGTTCTAATTGACAACTATAGATTCCAGACATATCAAAAGAAATTAATTAGATGTTCTCGTTAGTTTGCCAAGCACTTAGGTCATTTACAGTATGATAACATGATAACCCCAAGAGTGGTTTGTTTCCTTCCAAAAAGATGTTCCAGAAAAACTTCATGTTCGTATATTTTACTGCCAATTAAACGTTTTCTGGATGCTACCTCATCTGTATAACGAAGTTTTGCACCTGTCGCTGGTGCTTTCTTCCAGTCAGTAATGATATTTCCTTTAAGTGACCTCACTATTATAGTTAATTTAACGCATTCACTCCTGTGCCATCTGTAATCACCTATGAAGGACCTGGCTTCTTGTGACAACTAAGATCTTGCAAATCATGCCTACAGTGTAAATGACAGGGGAAAGCGCGCCAAGAAACCTACAGGGGTATGCATGGGTTAATGTCTCCTCAAATATTTCAGCATTTCGGGAAATCCAGATATTGTTGAAATCCAACCTTGTTAAGGGGCCGTCGACATACAATATTCACAAGTTCCCTGCTTTAAAAAAGGCAAGATTTGGATGTTATAGTGGGGAATCTAGGACAAAACCAAAATAAAATGTTGAAAGAAAATAAATTTTACTCATGTTCACAACAAAACATAAAGAGAAAGACATACTGCATTAGAACATGCAAACAAACACAGTGCCGCTGTCATCTATAGTCTACATAGATTGTCATTTATGAAGATGGCGCAGAAGTAAAACCTGTTTGCCAGATTTATAAAACCAAGAAATGTGTTCTGTCTGGATTTATGAGTCAAGAAAACAAAGCATCAGTAGTTGATTAATTTAAATGTTCTTAATCATTAAAGCCATTTCACATCTTTTCTATTCAGAATTTATTCCAGTTACAATACAATGCATCCCCTTGTCACACATATAAATTCAGACACAGAAAAAACATGGCAATGCGAAATTCCATGTTGACGTTAAGGAGTAGGGGGGGAGGGGTCTGATCTCAACATCCAGTGGTCCTAAGCGGGGAACTTGTGAACATGTTGACGGTCCCTTCCAGATTAAGTCACGTTCATACGATCTAATATTTCAAGTGTTAGTTCACAGGGCCGTAACCAGTATGAGGCAAACTAAGGCACTTGCCTCAGTCATTTCTTTCGTTTTTCAAGTCATTTGTGTTTTTGGTTTAACACCCTAAATACCTAGGAATAGAATTTAACCACGGACATTGCCTCAGTCATCATTTGTACTCGCTATGGCCCTGGTTCACCAAGTTTCATACTCACGTGCTAAAGCTAGTCCCCCATCTTTGCTGTCAGGCTCAACTCCTTTGTGACCCCCCTACACGGAGCTTCGACCATTCCCACATTCCCAGCACTTCCTGATACCTGATTCATTTTTTAAGATTGTTTACTCTCGTCTCAAGGTGTAGAAACGACAGGTCGTCGACTGCTATCATTTTACGTCTTTCTAGCGCCTTGAAGAGCTTCAACGGCGACTTAATTTCTTCCAATTCCCCTTCTTCGATGTCATCTGAACAAAGGAATTTCAACTTTTCTAAGTTTCCTTCCGTGAAATGATCAGAGATTCGAAGAAGCAACGTCCTGTAGTTTCTGTAGTTAGAGCCCATGAATTCGTTCTTGATGTTCTCAATGTTGACTGCCAAACGTCAACGTAACTGTTTGTGATCTCCAAATCACAAAAGAAGACGCATATTTAGCGACGGGATATGGACTGTATAACCATACTTCGTGGTGTAAGCGTGGGTGTAAATTATCTTAAGGGAAGGTACGTTTTTTCTTGGGGGGGGGGGGAGGGCTGGGGCCTCAGAGGGGAGGGTCAACAGTGAAAGTGAGCACCAAAAGGGGAGGGCCATACCTCATGTGAGCTATTCAAGGGAGGGTCACACATCTTTTCCAGAATTTTTTAATGAAAATACTTGTGATGTTGCTTTCCATTTTTCTTACAGATTAAGTTTTTCTTTTCACCAACTTTGATTTAATTTGGTGTTTTATTATAGGTACTAGGTTACATTTCTACATGTATATTATGCCCTGGCACATAGTTTTTTTCGGAGGGCTCGTGTCCTTTTCCATCCGTATCGAGAAGTACTTGACTCAGGTCCCGGGACTCAGGTATAGTTTCTCCAGCCTCTTGCTGTTGGCTATCCGCTGCCTGACCTCCTGAGTCGTTTAGTTCTAAAGAGTTACTAGTAGATCCAACAATGCGCTCTACCCAGTGTCGGAAATGTAGGAAATATTTGTTTTTGAGAGGCAGATTTCGCATGCTAAACAAATAAACCTTTCTGTTAGAATAACCAACAGCAATGCCGGCTAATCAGAGAAAGAAGCGCGTGTATTTTCCCTTAGATATTTTATGTTCAAAACTTAATTTATAATACTCAAATACTTCCATATTCAAACTTCAGCTATAAAACGTAAATATCCCACACTGATCGTTAGCATTTTCCTTGTTTCTGAGGTTTCTACAGCATGGAACATACCATGTAGTAGTGAGGGGAGGGTCGCACTTTTGTCAGTCACCTAAAGGTGGGGGGTCAGGAGTTTTTTAATTAAAACGCAAGGGAGGGCCAACACTTTTTTGGGAAAAAAATACCAAAATTCCCCGGCCCCCCCCCCCCCCCAAGAAAAAACGTACCTTCCCTAAAACCATTCCAGTGTTTAGGGTATTCCCCTGTAGACTCGAAATAGAAATTGTGTCACCCCGTCTGTCACCTCAGCACTACTCGCCGCCATTGTGAACGCAGAGAATGGACTTGTTTGTCGTTAAGCTAAACTACAGAATACAGGGCCATTTTTGTAGCTATTCTAATTGAGATGACTCGTCGGCTCGTCAGTCGATTCGAACCTGGAAGTATTTTGCTAGCTATTCTAAATGAGGTGGCTCGTCGGCTCGTCAGTCAATTCCAACCTGGAAGGTGTATTATTCAGGTGGCTTGTCGGCTCGTCAGTCGATTCTAACCCTGAAGTACTTCAGTAGCTGGACGGCTCCATAGATACAACAACTTTTAGCCGAGTCGCACAGCGGCTCCAATCCAGAGACCGAGGTTAGCGATGCCTCGCAAGGCGCGCGATACACGAAAGTGTATCAGGAAACGAATATGAAATATAAATTTTATTTCACACTTCACCAAAGCCTTTCGATGTTATAAGGTATACAACAACTAAGTTATCGAAATTCATATTAATCACTTTTACTCTTTCCTGCCACAAGACAATTTAAAGCGTTCTAAAATTCTTCTGCGAGTGATACACGAAAGTGACGCAGGAAACGAATATTAAAATAACTTTTATTTTACACTTCACAAAAGCCTTCCGATGTTACAAAACCTAAGTAATAGAAGTTCATATTGATCACTTTTACTATTTCATGCCAAAAGAATTGAAAGCGTTTAAAAATACTTCTGCAAGTTCGCAAGGTTTAGGGTTAGAATTAACAAAGTGGTTTACTTTTAATTATTCAATTATAAGTTAAGATCTACTCGCGCAGTTCCGAGAGAAAGGAAATGAAAATTCATTAGCACGACCGATGGAGTTAATAGTTCGCTAAACATACCTTGTTCTTTAAAACAAGGAGCCGAAGACAGTGCTCAACACATGAATATACCTCGTTCTTTAATCCATGAGTCGACAAAAGCGCGCTGCATATGAATATACTTCGTTGTTCAATCCACGAGCCATTCAAAAATAATATACCTTACTCTTTCTGTAAACGCTCAACGCGACTGGCGAACCGACCAGCCGCGAGCCACTACATTATATACCTTACTCGTTTTATAAACACTCAAGGCGACTGGCGAGCCGACGAGCCGCCAAGCCACTAAATAATATACCTTACTCGTTCTATAAACACTCAACGCGACTGGCGAGCCGACGAGCCGCCGAGCCACTACATTATATACCTTACTCGTTCTATAAACACTCAACGCCACTGGCGAGCCGACGAGCCGCTGAGCCACTACATTATATACCTTACTCGTAAACGCCCACGTAGAGGGAGCTCAGAAAAAAACAAAACAAAAAAAAACACACACACACAAGCCATCGCCGCGGGATGAACGGAGGGGCACTAAACGAGCCTTTCGATTTAATGTGGACAGGAAAAAATGCGATAAGAGCAACCAATTTGCACCAAACGAGTAAATCATTTGCATTAGAGATCCCTCCCATAGGTTAGAAATGCACGGGGAGTAACAAGTTGGATTCAGTCGATTCTAGGGTGCGTTTGTGCGTGATGACCCCAGTGAGAGTAGTTCACTTACGGCTGCCTGCACCTTTACAAAGCTCTCATGCAAACCATTCGATAAATCGATAACTATCGATATCAATCACGTAAACGTTATCGACAGTATCGATCAATCGATAAAAATCGATACTCACAACTCTTCTGGTAATTACTGTTATCGATTTTATCGATGGATGTCGATCGTAGATGTCTTTAATTTCTGACATTGATTTTGTTTTTGATTTTGTTTTTAAACGACGTTTAATTGGCTTTGTTCACGAATGAAACTGTATTTTGTATTTCAGTAAATGTGGTTTATTAAGCTGACATGATAACTGTGCTGTATCGACCCAACTATCTGCGAAAGTGACATCTCGGCTATTTACCTATTTAAGTAACCGCCAAGGAAAACGTTTTGAGTGGAAGCGACTGCAATCTTTTGTCTAACCCGATATCAGAGCTGGTTATAGAGGTTGTCGTTATTATCAAAGCTCACATTTTGGACACAAAAAATGTTACCGCTAAAATCGACAATTCTCGGTAAAATCGATAAAACTGATTGAAAATGGATAATTATCGATTTCTCACAACAAATCTGTTTATCGATTTTTATCGATTTCCGATACAATCAAATAATTTTATCGATTGTTATCGACTGTTATCGATTATCGATTTTATCGATTGCTGAGGTCGGGCGTAAGCAGTCATAATTACCGTTAGCACATCATGATCAAGACTCAATGTTAACGCTCTCTGGGCCAGTCTTAGTATAATATTCCTTTTTTGCCACTTACGGCGTGGGCCGCTCGCTATTTTTGGTTTCACGTTTCCGTTTGATCGCAGGTTTAATGGTCGCGTAGGGGAACCATTCCCGAAAACGGCCAGATCCAGTTTTCTGCTTCCGCTAGAAGCTTCGTCTGTATTTGGGAGAGTAAACATCTCTTGGCCTTGTCTGAATAAGACTCCTGTTGGTGTTGAATACAACTTAAATGATGCGCTACCGGCGTTCTGCGTAGAGGGAACTTTGCATTAGAGCAGTTTTCAATTGAGTGCCGAAAGTAATGTTGTTTTTGCTTTGTTTTTGCTTTTTCTATGCTCTCTGATTGGCCAAAAACAGCTCGCACCATTTATATTTGCTTTGACATTTTGTGTGTTGTTCCTGTTGTTATCTGCTAGGGTTATTACTTTGGTTTTGGTTTTGGTTTTACGACACTCATTTGAAGATCGCTCTATCAAATAAACTTTTGTTCTCAGGCCATCGTAGGTTGATTAAGAATAAAACACAAACAGCGGTGATAAGCATTCTGGATAAACGCATTTGATAAACTTGACGTTTCGTATGCTAGTCAACATACATTTTCAAAAGTATAAACCGTTACAGTGTTTGAAAACTGTTTATATAGTTTTCAAGGCCCTCTCCAAATGTGACCCGATACATCAGCTATAGCTGATCATATGAAAACCACTGGTCACATCATTAAATGGGATCATTTTGACATTTTAGCGTCCGGCAAAGCGGACTTTCATTGTAAAATAAAGGAGACTTTGCTGATTCAAGAACTACAACCATCTTTAAATGTTAACGTTAGCAATGAGAAGCTGTTGCTTTGTTAGCTGCAGCTTCTCAGGACGAACAGTCCGAAGTATTTTAAAAATTACTGTTAAGAGCGTTTTTCTTAATCTCGGTTCCAGACCCTTATTGTAAACTATATAAACAGTTTTCAAACACTGTAACGGTTTATACTTTTGAAAATGTATGTTGACTAGCATACGAAACGTCAAGTTTATCAAAATGCGTTTATTCACAGTGTTTATCATCGCTCTATCAAATCGGTGAAGCACAAACGAAGCTAACATATTGCATAACAATTTTGACGTTCCTGTACACGAAGTCACACACATCTGATATACACTCAAGCCGTTAGAGACCGGAAATTAGAGAGCAGAAAAGGATACAAAAGGAACTTACACTCAAGCCGTTAGAGACCGGAAATTAGAGAGCAGAAAAGGATACAAAAGGAACTTAACAAAAGCCCCCCGGGGGAAGAGTGGCCAGATTTAACTTAACAGCAAAAAGAGTCTCCTTCGTCAAAGGTGTGTCTACTGAACACCAAAGCATAGACTGCGAGCAGTCTCTCTTTTGCTCTAAAATCCGTGCTGAACGAAGCGGAAATAGCGAGCGAGCGAGATTTTCAAGTCCAGAGTCACTAAAAATAAATGTTCAATAAAAAGCTTTCTTAAAAAGATACGTGTTAAGTCCCTTCCCAAAGACGTCTACTGAAGGACTAGATTGAATATGAAAAGGCAGTTGTTTGTTTAAATAGTATCAACTCTAGGATATTTGTTCAAGAGTATCTCTCGACATATTACGTGTTTTACAGTCGAGCAATTCGACTTCCCCTCTCTCAGTTGACACATCTGAAGTACAGTATATAGAAATTACATTTCACGCTTAAAAGTTCATTACCGATTATTTCAAATGTATGTCCTTACAAGAAAGACGTGACACTGGTCAAATTATTTTAAATAAAAATCAAGGGGAATACAATGAATATAGACTTCCAATGAAGCCTTCGACTTCACTTCGATCGTTTTCGCAAGCCGTGACAAGTTACCACACAAGCATTCAGGGCGGTGTAATGCTTGACTGGATCCAATCGCCTTGTTTCTCTCATTTAAATGCCCAGCTATTGACGTGCAACAAAAATCTCTAGAACCCTTCATAAGGATTCGAAGGAGACTCCAACTGGTTTAGCTTGTCTTAAGACCTACCTGAGAATTAAGCTTACTAGTCTTGCGAAAATAAAGTGCACCTTATTTTTGAAAAGACTTTGTCAAGCGTAAGAACAAACGACGTCATAACAATCGCACTCTTGACTTTAATGTTAGCGACATCATGATTGTTTCCGTCCACGAAACGGGAACTGCACAATTCCATGCATTTAACAGTTATTCTACTGGTAAAGGTAGATCTGATCAAGCGATTAAGACTCGATTAGAACACGGTCTCCAAGAGAATCTACCTCTACAGTCAAGTCCCAGTTTAAATGTAAGTACAGTGCAATTTTTTTAGATGAATTTGTTTGGAAAGATTCAAGCTTATGAATATTGCTAAAGATCAACAAATATCGATAAACACTCACCGACTTCTAGCGGTCTTAAGATGAAAGATTCATGGGTTAGTTTCAGTATCGATTAAGAAACTCAGTTGCATGGAGTATTGTACTTTCTTTTCTAAAAACAACCTTGCAACTTAACCGACCTTTACATTCCCTTAACTGCAACTCTTCGCAAGATTGTGGAGGGAACGTTTAATTGACCAAATATTCGACAGCAAACCTTACAAGGAACGTGTTCGAGAGCGAGAAACGAAGTGATAAACAGTGTGAGCCGCAACGTAGCAATTCATGCTCAAGTGTCGAAAACTCATTCTCTCTCACTCGCTCATTCAATTTCACTCATTCATGGACTTAGAATTCCTAATTGATGTAGTGAACAAGATCTGTGAGATAACCACGTGAGAGGAACTAAAAGCCAATATTCCCATGTATTCCGTTTCTCTACTGTCTCAACCTGAGAAAAGGCTCCTTGGTGGAGAAAGGGGAGCTTGGGAAATCGGTGAACAGAGCGAGCCTGCGAGTCCGCACTCTCCTTGCTCCGCTCCGGCTGATATTTCCTGTGCCTTGTTTCTTCACTAAGTATCCTGCTCTGATTATTCTGTCTCTACGCGGAATCTACATCACGATGGCTTTGAATCGTCCCCAGGCCTCTGATAAGGAAACTTTTACTTAAGAGGTTGTGACCATTGCGACTTAAGATTTTATCTTTATCTATTCTGCGTTCCATGGCGGTATGAAATTCATTCTAGCAGCAAATGGTCAAACTAAAGGAATATGATCGAACAGCCATAACGCGTTTACATCGTCCCCGTAAGAGAGAATGAGAATCTCTATCAGGGTAAACTCGCGAGTATAACTCGTATCGGTATGAGGTTTTTGACCTTTGCGCGTGTCATATTTAAACAATAGAGTTCTTCTGTGGAAGGCACTATCGTGTGATAGGTTCCCTCGAAAATTTGATGTTCACAACAAATTATATAGTTCGAGGGCTCATATGAAGTTTGAACATCAAATTTCCGAGGGAACCTATCACACATAGGGCCTGAGTCAGAAGGACTCTATTGTTTTTATTGTACAACGCAAATTTTGAGCGAAAATTGCCAAACCCGGGCACTATGCGCTGATAGGCGCCCGCTGAGGAGAGACACTATCGCGTCACGTGATCAATGTCGACAAATGGGAGCACGCCAAAATTTAGCGTTGTACTATAAAAACGAGTACGGTATTAGAAGTCTAGGGAACTCTCCAAGGAGTCGTGTGACTTTTTTCTCCTTAATTTCGTGATTCCTGTCCAAAGGGTAATGACCACGAGGACATACAAAGGAAAAGAGTTTTAAATAAAAAAAAGATTAATAAACAACAACTAGAACTGGGCCAGCTTAGCATGCAGGTGACTATGTGTGCACATTGAGTTTTCATAAAAACTTTCTATTTAATTTGTCGATATGTTTACCTGTTGTACAAATAGTTTAGGCAAAGCTAACTTTAAGACTTTTAAAAATAAGACAAAATGCCTTTCGTAACGTTTCAGCTATCTGTGTGGCTCTGTATTGACCTCTGCAAAATTGGATTTCGTTCAGGTAACCGGCATAAATGGAAGAGAAAGAGAAACCATCAGTAACAGGTAAGATCAGGAGGCTCCTGTAAGGTATCTCAGGGGCACCCAACGATTCGTCTCGGTGAAAAGTATGTTCAGGAGGCCTAAATCTACGAGATATTCGAATTAAACTATGGTGTAAAACTAAAGTTTTCTTCTCCGAAATGTCACCAAACTATTTCGTAACATGGGAGAATTAATTAAGTTTGTTTTCAGAGGGACAAATCTGCTATTTATGATGCGAAACAAGGTCAGCTATGGCATTTTCGGAACGCCAACAGCAAGCTCAGAAATTCGGGTAAAAGGACTCCGGAAAATTTTCTGCGGCATAAATTCTCAGCTAAACAATCCGAACAGTTGAACCCGTGTTAGTTTTAAAAACCTTCGGCCTCCAAACAATGTCTGAAAGCGAAAAACGGTGTCCCTGATTTCTTTCTCAAGTTTTAACCTGTAGTTTAGGAGATATTTACGAAGCGGGGTCCAAGCAGTGCCAGCCAATTCTTTCGCAATACCAGCCCCTGTCCGCTGATCCTATAATCCACTTTTAATTGTCTAAAAAGGACGGAAAAGACTGAAAATGAACTGTCATAGCGTCTGGTCACGTTAAACGAAAACGTTCCAAGTGATGTTCAGAGGAAATATTTTATCGATGAGGGCGTCAATCGTATAGTTTCCATTACAAACAACAACAAACACGCATCGATTTAAGCTATGTCGCGCAGTAATTCGTAAGACACTGTGAATTTTTCTCTTTAAAACAGTATCATTATTTTTTCACAAGTGCAATTTTAACTAGCTGCATATATTTAACAGAATTCGAGAAAGAACTCAACAGAAAATTGGCGTCTGATGACTTTGACGACATTGCAGAAGCCATCACACCAAAAACTCTTGGAGCTTGCAGTACAAATGCTCTTCTCAAGGCGTTTGAGGTAAGTCTTAAAACCTTTAAGTTAAACCTACCAATGACTAACTCGTGGACAGCAATTTCATTCAATCAGAAGTACAAAAGTACTCCCACGCTGGGCTTTGGCGGAGGACTTTCACAAGTAGGCTATTTTTAGCAAACTCCTCCCCTCAACATTTAGCCAATCGCGCGGCATCATTTGGAATGTACTCTTATGGTTGGTAAACACGTCACAACAAAAAAGGTAAAGATTGAGCAGAAAACCTATGACGGGCGAAGGCTTGAAGAAATTCGGTTTATCAGCGCGAATTGAAGGCAAAAATTTAAAAGAAAACCATCTGTTTGCATTCAATGTATAATTGTAGGTGAGTGGATATCTCAGGTACCAGGCCCGCCAAGACAGGCCAGATGTTGAAGAACTGGCTAAACTGGCAAATTCCGTGGAGGAATTCACTACATGCCTTATAGATCCTCTGAAGTCTGACACAAGAGAAAGAGAGGCTTTTGGTGATACGCTGGATTTGATTATAGACAAAGCCATTAAATATAAACAGAGAAAGGTACTAAGATAAGCAGTAGAGACAATTTTAAAAAAAACCTTTAATGATGCGACTGAGATTTCGCCGACATTATGGACGCCACAGACTTCATGTCAGCAATCTTAATTAAGGAAGAACTATTTTTCGCACATTCTGTAAGCGATGTAAACTTGCAGTGAGGAAGTAACTGCTGACAACAGCGAAAAGCCTTGAGGGGACACTAGTCACGCAGACGTGCAAAGATATAGCTGCTAAGCCTAAAGCAAGCTATAATTCAGTGAAGATCAGACCATCTCAGGTCTTCGTAGCTCAGGTCACAGGGTTCGAATCCCATTGAAGCCCCGAAAATCTTTTTTCGGGCTTAATTCGCAATTGCTTAAATTGCAATTACAACTGCGATGATCACATCTTCATTTCATTTGTATTTCCGCAGTTTACATCATTTTCATTCTAAATTGAGGGATTGTTATAAAAAATTAAAACTAGTCCAATTTCCGAACTTACTTATGGGTTCTTTCGGTGCGCGCTCTCTCAACGAAACCGAAATCAGATCTATCATCTAGCACGGGGCTAAGCTCAAGACAAAACAGCTCAAGTGATTGAAACTTTGCATTTTTGATATGTTTGTTTTTTCTAGTTTCTCTCCCACCCAGTTGTCTACAACTTGCTTGATAAGATTTGGAGAGGCTCATTTGTTGGTTTGAAATCACACTTCTGGAAGTGGACATTGCTGAGGTTTTATTGCTTACTGGACGTGTTCCTTTTTCCGTTCTTCTTCGGTATATTGTTTGTTGTCCACTCGATTAACAAATGGAGGAGAAAGTCAAGAGGTTTGTGATGATTACGATGACAAGTAATTTTTTAACTCCATCGGTTATAATAACTTATTATCAGAAAAGAAGAAAATCCACAAAAGTGAAATGAGGGTATTTAGAGAAGTTAAACCAATATTTGTGCACTATGGAAAATTGCCGAAATGGTTGTCTATTTCGAAAAATCGTTGTTTGTATTCCTCCTCTGTGTTGTATGTATTTGGAGGCAACCCTTTTTTGAAATGAACTAAACTACCCACAGAAAACGGAAAATATAGATAATAAAGGGATCAAAAACTAACCAATCGTATACTACGAAATTTTTGCTCCAGATTTATTTTGCAAACTGGTTTTAAGGGAGTTTGCCTGCTCCATTTTTTTTTCGATCTAGAAAAAGGTATTAACGTAAGAGCTAGGTAAACTAATTGCTGGTGAGTATTGATAGGGTCAGAAATTTTCAACATTTCCCCTATTCTCTACTCTGTGTACAGAACTGGATCTTTGCTTTATTCTAAATGCCACTGGAAAGAATGGAAAAGAGGATTTCACGAAGATGATCAGCTGCATCAAATATATCATACGCAGAATTGGCGTCAGCTCAGTAAATTACTGCGTTATAAGCTTCAAGAAGGGCAAAGCTTTTCAGCATGTTACGTTTGACAACAATGCATCGTTTGAAACCGAAAGGGGTCGTGTCGTGTTTAAAAACGACAGAGGTCATTTGATTAGGAAGCTTGATAGCTTAAACCCTCCAGAACATTGTAGCCCAGCTCTCCATGATGACTTTGAGCAGGCGTACACCGCCTTCAAGAGTGATACTGTTCAGCGGAGAAACTCAAAAAAGGTAGAGATACCATTATAACTACTAGTATCTATTTATTAAGTCGGTCCTATTTACAACGTTACAAGAATACATGCAGAAGAAATATGCTATTAATAGAAGACGAAGTGAAAAAAATAAAGATGGGTAAAATTGAGATGCGAATGGAAGAAAGAGGCTTAGCTCTGTAATTCCTTCGCGGAAATGTAACATTTAAACGAAAGAAATATTTTCAATGGGATCAGTTTTCTTCAACCTCCGAGACAGAAACTTTGCTGGTTGTTCTACTGACTGAACTCCGACCAGGGCAATTGTTAGCTAAATGGAATCGGTCGTGGGTGAGACCAAATGGTGGGGCATTTATCTGTTGTAGTGGCTCAACCATTACAAGTATTTTCGTGTTTAAAGCATTCCGTATAGATTTCCGATAGAAACAGTTCTCGTGTAGTAAACATTTTGTAATACGCATGTTATACAACAGGTAATCATTCTTCTCACAAACGATAACACTGGATCACTTGGTGGTGCCAAAGGAAGGTTACTCGTTGTGGCGGAGAAGCTCACCGAATCCATTGGAGCGAAGATTGTGCCTGTTGCTGTTAGAGACCGTCCTGTTGTGGAAGACCTTGAGCTTATTGCCTCAGAAAACAAAGTCATCCGCAGCCAAATGGAAGATCACGCCAAACTTGGAAAGAGGCTGTTAAGAGGTACACTAAAAACTTTCACTCACAGACTCCACATTGCTTGGTGAAACGTTTGTGTCTCTGGATGACTGTGAATACTCAAATAAGGAACCCTACACACTCATTTTGTAGGTCGCAAGAGTTGTTTCATTTTGAAAAATACCTTTACTATATTCAGTCGTTTCCCTTTTGGAAAATACTGTAGGTTTTTAACAATAATCGTTCCACAAACTTTGGGCGTGTTCCCTGCCTCTTACAATGGGTGGGTGTTATCACATCCAATTGCATGACACTGAGCATTGTGAGCATTTATTTGAAAAACATGGACGTTCTTTTAGTGGTCTTTCATTGCAAATTACGTGAGTAAAGCTCTTGATAATTTCTTTTATGTTTTAAAAGACCCTACATTTCGAATATAATCAAAAGTCATAATGTTTTGGTCTGGCACAAAAGGATACGAAATCCCTATAACATTGCCCTGTTAAGTGCTGTTTCACACTGTTTTTTATTTGTTTTTTTTTTTAATTTTGTTTTTATGTCTTGCATAATTACATTCCTCCACTCTTTTTTTCAGAGATTTACGACGAAGACCTTTACGGTGAGATTTTATTTTGATCTGATCCGTTATTTTCAAATGTTGATGTCAATTGATCATTTCTCCTCTCTTTTGTGGACGTATCTTGTAACTTGCGTCACTTGCATTGTAGAGTCAGTCGTTAGTCCAGAGCAGTTTTCAGTTGAGTGTCGAAAGTAATGTTCTGTTTGCTTTGGTTTTGCTTTACTGTGCTCTCTGATTGCCACTTTCACAACCAATCAGACCTAAGACCAAAACCAATCGTGAGTTGGTCCCACACGTTTTCCCGCGCTTGGCGCCAGTTACATGTATTTTCTTCGAGTTTTGATTGGCTTGATGTGTTGTTTACTTTTGTTGTGATTGGTCAGAGTAATTACTTTGGTCTTGGTTTTACGACACTCGTTTGAAAACCGCTCTAAGCAAAAAGATGATTGATTGATTGATTGACTTTTTAAAATTTAAGAAGGGTCTAAGGCTGCATTTCTGTACCCAGTAGATGTGAATGTAGTGACAAGTAGTTGAACATGTAAGGACAGTTTATTCATATGTTAATTAACTTAGTATTTAGTCATGTTAGAGAGGTTTTCAAATGAGTGTCGTAAACCAAAACCAAAGTAATTACTGTAACCAATCACAACAGGAACAAAAAACAAAATGAACCAATCAGAAATTAAAGCAAATACAAGCAATTAGCGTCGCAGGAAAACGATTGGTTTTGGTTTTACTTCTGATTGGTTGAGAAAGCGGCACGAACTTTTTTTAGCCAATCAGAAAGTGAAGTAGAGCAAAACCAAACAAACACACTACTTCGACACTTATTTGAAAAATGCTCTATTTAGGGACGTTCACGCGAAAAACTTCTACAGCACAGATTTTTTTCATACTTTAGCTACAGTCAGATAATGAGTTACCTATGTCAGAAATGCAAAAAAATTGGGGGGTCACCGACTTCGTTTTCGAAATTTACCGTACCCAAATTGTGAATTAGCCAATCAGAAGCCTTGTTTACTGTCATGATTTTCTACGATATCAAGTCACTGACCTGATATCCTACGATATCATGGACAGTTTGTAAAACTCGCATTTTTTTGCAGACTTTAGAGGCGAAAATTACAACAGAAATACAACGAAACGTAAAACTATTACATTTGTTAAACGAGAAAGTAATTTGTTTAACGGTAAGAGAGGAAAAAAAATACAATTTCGGGCCAAAATTGGAAGCGGCTACACTGGCGGGCGCTCGCATGAACTTAACGGACAGCGCTGAAACTTTTTTGGTTTCAAAATGGAACCGGGTTTTCCAAATTTCTTTCTAAACTTGGACTTCCAAGATTCAGAAAATGAAACTCCAAACAAAAGAATTAAATAAAATGGCAGATGAGGAGTTGGAGAAGAGTATTGACGACAAGAAAAGTGTAAATACGTGTCGCTCTACAACGCCTGACTGATCACGGTAACTGAAAAACAAGCCGGGTTTTAGGACGAATTTGGGTACGGTAAATACCTAATCGCACCTTTTTTGGTACGCTTCGGCAGCATATCAAGCTCGTTTGGTCTCACCATGGGTTTTTTGGCTCGACTACGTCTCGCCAAAATACGAACCATGGCTCGACCAAACTCGCCTGATATGCCGCCGAAGCGTACCAAAAAGGTACGATTAGGTATAAAAAGCGCGTCAAAAACTACCCCAATTTTGACAAATCGGCCCTCGTAACTCGACATGGCCTCAGCGCTTGTTAGTTGAAAAATGTTAAAGTGCCCTTGGGACGAAAATTCATAGGTTTATTTCGGCCAAATTCTGTCGCAGAATATCGCGTTTTGTTCATATTTCTCCAGAAAACTGAACAACAAAACTTCCATCCTAATATTTTTTAGCTCCAAAGTCGCGTAAAATGTGTCCGCCATTACTGAAAACGTGTTCCTGGGTGATTGCGCAATTTAATAGCTTGTGACGTCAGAGGCTCACCTCAGTAGCGCTTCCTTGTGTTTTGACTGAAGATGTCTACCGTCGACTGTGAAACCTCCGAAGAGTTTTTCTACGATTCGGAACAGTCTTTAGCTTCCGAAGCCTCTGAGGATTCGTTTCATTCGGCAAATGAAGAAGTTTTCTTACCGTACGATGTAAGAACTGATGTGAGGTTTCAACTAATAATCTTGTCAACAAACTGTTTAAAGTTTTTTTTTCTCGCCATATTATTTGAGTTATTTGGCGGGAGTTCAAAACATAAGCGAAATATACTTAGACAATGATAGTAGTTCAGGCCCAGTTGCACAAAAAGTGGATAACTCTTTTTCAACGGATAGGTCGCTGTCCGGTGGATAAAATTTATCGCTTCATCTCGGTTGTCCAAAGCTTGGATAGCGCCGATCCAGCCAGCTGTTCAGCCGCTATCCAGCGATCATAAAGTTGTCCATTCCAAGATAGGTTGTGTAACTTTTATCCACTGTAAACCTGTAGCAAAATAGATATGGCTATTCAAAGAATTGATCTTTTAAGCTGTGGAAAATTAGACAAAACACCTATGAAAACTTTAGACTTTGATGCTCGCGAATTCTCAACCATGGGTCGATCGATGTTACTGTTGGTGTGGGAGAAAATAAAAGAAGCGATACTTTGTCTGCCGTTGTTTATGTTCATTATATATTATAAAAAAAACATTGAAATTCTTGGCCATTCTTGGCATAGTCTGTGAAACTTTCTTGAAAAACCGTAATTGTTGTAATCAGCTGGCAGGCTATCATAGTACAGTGGTCACTCAACACATTGAAACACAAGTGCTTGGCGCTGCTAAATATTTTAAACAGTTTTTATAGAATTCATTTTCTGAGCCGAAAGAAGTGAAATAAATCAAAACCTTTTTTTTTTTCAAGAACTGGAGGCCTTGTGTGACTGGAATCTAAATATTTGTAGTCAAAATTAAAAGCCACAAGGAAAATTTTCCGCTACTCAACAACAACATGCGGACCGCCGAGGAAACGAAGCTTTCGCTTGCCTTACTCGCGGCGTAAAAATAATAACTTGACATTTAATCATTTTTCTTAGTAGTTCATTTACTAAGATTGCTATGACAGGTAAAAATAAATAACAGTGTACTTCGTTTTCAACTTTATTTGAGCTGCAGCATTGACAAATTCTCAGATGCTCAGGGAGTTTAGGGGTGGAATGTCCGCCATTTTCAATTCTTAGGTTGTAATTACCTAACCTAAGTTTTGCTACTGCCCGAATAATAATGTCAATCGAATGTTCACCGACAGGGAATAAAGAGAGAAACGTTTCTCCACATTCAGGATGGTATGTTATAAAATAAATATCCATGCTTCTAAGCGATTACTGCTCTGAAATTAACACACGCGGAATTAAAAAAGGAGAAGATAGCAGTACAAACTATATTAGCTTAATCACAGCGGTCAGGATTGCGTTCGCCGAGGATCTTCGCGCTAGCAGACGGCAGAACTAAAAGGGTTTTCCACGACGATAATAAATTTCAAAATACGTTAAAAGAAAATTAGTTTTGCACAATGGTGGATGCGTTAAAGAAGAAACAAACTATCACTTCAACTGCGTTATAAGATTAGGTAAGTTACCTTTCGTCTTGTTCGCGCAGATAATGTTTTTTCCGGTCCTTTTTTCCATATAGTTGGAATGGGCAATGGAATGATCGACCTCTGGGATCTTGCGACATGAACAGCCTTCTGGAAAAACTCGTCCGTGAAGTGATCAAAGTGCCTCTCAGGTTGAAATTCGCACTGTGTGTGAGTACGAACATTGTCCTTTTTTCCATTGCGGGTCCGCTCGCAGGGCTTCAGAAGGAAAATACCAGCTCGGTAGTTGGATTTATTGTTGTAGCATTGTACAACACAAGTACTACCTGTCATTACTGCTGCAGCAAGGAAGATTTCAAAGTCGTAGACAAACGCTTGGCAAGAAATCTTTCCTCGAGGACAATTTACTTTCGCGTGCCAAGTAACCATGTGAAGGCACTAGGTTTGAGGTGAGCCTCTGACGTCACTTCCGCTCATTCGCAAGAAAGCTTCCGGAACAAGGGCCAGTAATGGCGGCCGCAAACTCTCGACAAAAACCGTCCGAAAAAAGCGACTTCTAGTTGTCGTAATAAGTTAAAATCTGGCATGATGACTAAGAACTACAAACTATGTTCGAAAATGTAAAAATATGAAATACCAAAATTCTGGTCTCAGTGGCACTTTAAAGATGAATCGCCATATACCCACTTTCATAGTCAAATTTTACTTACGTGGGTCTGTTAACTAAATAATTTGAACCGGTGTCATCCTTTAAGTTAAACTCAACCTCTAAGATAGACTTTTACGAACACCGTGCAGCTTCAATAATAGCAGAATTCGATGATGCGAGGGCAGAAAAGTTGGAAAAAATCATACTTCCACAATACAGATTTTCTTTAATTTTTCAAAAAGCGTAGATAATCGACAAAGAAAGTGATCTACCAAAAGAAAATACGGGGTCACCGAACATTTAAGAGAGTTAAACCCATGCATAGATATTAAAACGCCCACTAGCGCTATTTATCTCCATATTTCTGCAACAGCGTGCGCGCTCAATGCATGACGTGGCATGGGATCACGAAGTGAATTGCGTGCGCAGTAAGGATGCGCAGAAACAATTGGCGCGTAAGGTGTCTGAACACAGTTTGCGTGCGCTCTACGATTTGTACTGCTGACGTGAATAGGCGCACGCACAAGCCTTTGAGAAAAACAAACATGGTGGCTGTACAGTGATCATTTCATTTTGTTCAATGAAGATGTGCAAGTATTTTTCCCGTCTTAACAATCAAACAGTTTGTTATGTGTTTGTTATGTATTAAAGGTAATACTATTGGAAAATACCCTGCCTTTCTGGGATTGTTTGTATGGATCGAGAAAGATCGAGAATCCTGTCAACTGCAGCGCATGTGCAGTTAACCAGAAAATTGTGACTGCATGATTTAGTGGAAATACACTGATTTCTACGGAGCCGCTCGTTAGAATTTCATGAAATTTGGTAGAATAATAATTTAGAAAACGCTTACCTCGCCTGCAAATAAAAACTGAAATCTGACAGAGGACATGTTCAGAAAACGTTAAAATGCAAAACACAAAATAACAGAAGATCTCTCTGTCAAAATTCCACGAGACCAGTGTCAATAGGTCAGTATTCTTCTGAGTTTTCTAGAGACAAATGATGAAAAAAATCTAACGATTGGATTTTCTGAAAATAAACCAAACCCATTATTTAATTATGGTTTACTACCAGCTGTGTTGCATGGAAACTGCACCTAGACCAGCAAAACATGCCAAGATATAATCTTTTTTAGTTGAACTTGCATCTTGCTAGTTTTGGCTGCCCAACTGCCCGTGGTTTGAAAATAACGATGAATAACGCATAGGTACAAGAAAACTGTGTTCGGCCACCTTAACTAGTTATTTATTTAATTAATTAGTTATTCATTTAGTCATATGTTAATCAATTACAAAATATTGGATTTATCAACTGAGTTGATAAGGTAAATTGGCCACCGTAAAGAGACTGAAAGTTTTCAATCTCTTTAGGGTGGCCAATTTACCTTATCAACTCAGTTGATAAATCCAATATTTTGTTGTTTCACGACCCCATCGACGCAGCACCACAGTTTCTTTAGAAACTAACCCCCTTGCTTGTTTGTTAACCAATTAGTTAAGTATATGTTAATTTTAAAATTACTTACATAGGCCTCCATTTAAACCAGTATAAGCTGAATTGGACATTCCTGTATAAATATCGCTTACATATAAATAAAAAAAAATAATAAAAAATAAAAAAATGAATAAAGAAACCATGAGAAGGAAGTCACAAGTGTGATATAAATTGAACTCTCCTTGGATCTGGTTATGGTTAATGTAATTACAGAAAAATTTTACTTCACAATGACGATCACTGTTCATTTCACTGTAGAACTACCAATAGATCAATTTAATCAATTTAACGGAGCCCATTGATTTTATACATTTTTAGGAACTTTCAGATAAATGTGTAGATTATCGCTCGCAATCTTACATTTCCAAATTAACTCTGAACTCAACTGAAAGACGTTTTCAAAAGATTTTCTGAGACTAACATTTTTTCTTCAGGAAAATTCAAGATCCAAAACATTAATCGCATGGAGTCGTTTTCAGTGCGATTTGAGATCTAATTTCGCCATTCTTGAATTTCTCACGGCTTCAAACTTGGCAAAACATATTATCCTTTTCACATCACAGCTAGATTCCAGTTTAATTTTAGCTTATTTAACAAAGTCACTAGCTCCTCCAAGCGCATTTTTCGTATTTGGCGTCCTTGAAAATTTTTAGTTCAGTAGAAACTTTCCCTCAGTTTTTGCCCGCGACGGAGCAAATAGTATTTAAAAGTTATCAATCTGACCTTGTTCTTTAAACCCTGATCATGTGGGCGAGTCGCACACTGGCGTCAGTGAATGGTGACCAATCACTGCGCACGTAGTATCTTCGTTATTGTATGTTACCAGAAGCTCATACAATAAACACCCGCATATAAGAACAAGTGGATTAAGAACATCAGCTGAAAGTTGGCCAATAAAGCACCGTATATATAAGAGCCAATTTAGCCTGATAAACAAAACATGTTCTTATATAAAAAGAAAGAGGATGCCTCTACAGTGTACATTACAGTATTGAGGACCATTCAGTAATTGCAGGGGAGGGGAGGGGCTGCTGGTCTAGAGAAGAAAGAAATGTTATAAAATGTTAAAACTACTTAACAACTTGATGTTGAGTTTTTAATTGTTAGTGTTTACTTATATTAGTAATAGTATTTATTTATTTTTTATTTGAAATTTATTTTTTAGTGTAAGTAATAAAACATCGTATGTTAATTAAACCTCTAGTAATGTATGATGTATAGTATTTCTGAAACAAATTTTAAGAACATTTTAAGAACATTTTCAGGCTGATTTCTCACTCAATACCCGGTAAATAAGAACTTGATCAGCATCATAGGTTCTTAAATGCGGGTGTTTACTGTATTCCTTATCTTTTTTGCAGATGGAACTCTTAACATCTTGTTTATGTAAATTTCATTTTAGATAAGTATCTGGATTACTTCACCACACCATACTTCACATTTCTCAGAGACACGCTGAGCTATCTCCTTCTCTTGGGCCTTCATGTCGCAATCTGCCTCTCTTCAACGACTGTCTCCTTTTCTGCAATCGAGTGGGTGACCTTGGTTTTCTTCATTGGGCGCTTTCTCTCAGAATTCAAACAATATGCCAACAGAGCAGCATCAAAGAATCCAAAAAAGGGTCAATTTTCTTTTAAGAAACAAAGAAGCTATGACTATCAGCAATCTGAAAATAACCAGGAAGATAACATGGAGTTGCCAACCGAGGTAGAAGATTTCCGTTCACGAATGGTTTTCAGCGCGGTAGGGAAATATTTCAGGTAAGTGGGGCAAGCTATGAAGGGCAACATTATCGACAAAAACATTTTCGAATGACTCATTTACTAATACATTATCCTATATAAATTAGCCTGCGTAGCAGGCGTAAACGGGAAAGGGGAAGGGGAGCGAGAACGCGGGAGAATAATGGGGTTCTGGGAGCTAGGGACGGGGAACGCCTGCTACAAAGACCCCCATTTTTTCATCTCCGCCCACCGATTTTTAGGTAATCCAATTAAGTTAGCTGTCAATCCAACCACCAATCAGAAACAGGCACGCGCTTTTGTGCATGACTGACTGCACGCAGGAATTTAATCAAGCGTCTAAAACTAAAGTTAGGATGAGAATTTTTTTCCAGTCAAAGAACAACTTATAATTGCCCTTATTTTCGAAATAAGAGACACGAAGCTTTTCTAAATAAAAAGATTTATTAAGGTAGACCCCTCTTTGCTTCTGAAAATCAAATGCGTTCAATTTTCTCTTCTAGGAAAGGTAAGCTTACTTTAAAACACGCAAGCGAAGAACCGCGATACACTTTGAACGGCATTTAAATTGACCGTAGTGCCCGTTTCAAATTTCAAAAGTTACGCGAAAGCCATAATATGAAGAATCGGACAATAAAAAAAAGATATTTCAATACAAATTTACAATCAAAAATGTAATTTACTTTACCATGGATTCCCTACAAAGTCAACAGCTTGAGTGATGTCTCATGCAACTGCAGATTTCTCTTTAAAACAACCGGCCTCGTTCTCAAAGAATAATTTCTTCGCTTTTAGTTCTCTGAGTTCCACTGTTTAAGGTGTCGAGCGTTTCTTAGTCTTAGGGCTTCTTTTTCCGATTTATAGTTCTCAAAGGGCGAGTCTTCGCTCCGATAACGGGATATTTACACTGCCTTGAAATTCACGCGTGAAAAAGTGCAATGCTTTTTTGACATCTTCTCGGACAATGACAAAATCTCTTTCTTTCTACTGTATCCCGTTGACAAAACCGCTAAAACATCTCTTCCCTTTAGAAGAGCTCTAACTGCCGTTTCTCGCTCTGGTTTCAAGACTGCAATTTCGCTACCTGGCCCGGCCTGCTGCAACCAAGAATCTTCTAACTGCACGTCCTCGTCAAATTACGTCATTCCCGTGGGACGTACTGTCAAAAATTAACCGATCAGAATTTTCAGAAATGAAAAAATTGGGGTCTTTGTAGCAGGCGCTCCTTCGTCCCTAGCCCCCAGTCCCCCTTCTCCCGCGTTCTTGCTCCCCTTCCCCCTCCCCGTTTACGGCTGCTACGCAGGCTAATATAAATCATCGTCAACAACAACAGCAACAAAATCAACAACACACTACAATTTTTGTATTTTCTTTTTTGCATATGGAAAATAAAAAATACTAAATTACAGAAAAACACACTACAAACAACTGCAAAAATTGTTAACAGTTTTCGAGTTTCTTGCTCAGATTTTGTCTATTTTAATCTCTCTGTCAAAGTTTTTGAAATATTTTTCTGAAACTAACCTTTGTTCCTTAAGAAAAATTTCTGAGCCAAAACTTTAAACGCATGGAGTCGTTTCAGTTCAGAGCGATTCGTGATGGATTTCAGCGATTGTTTGAATTTCTCCCGGCTTCAAACTTGGCGAAACATTTATCCTTTTCATGTCACAGCTAGTTTCCAGCTTATTGAGCTTTTAAAGTCATTAGGCCTTCCAACCTTGTTTGTCGTATGTGTCACTAAATATTATATTACTAGCTTACTAGAAACTTTCCCTCAGCTTCTGTCGGCGACGAGGTATCATCAACAACAACAACAACAAAATCAACAGCACACTTCAAAACACTGCGAAATCTGTTAAAAGTTTTCGAGTTGCTTGCTCAGATTATGTCTATTTTAATCTCTGTCAAAGTTATCAATTGCGGTTTTCTTTTAATTTTTTTTACTTTCTTGTTCTTTTTGTTCCAACTTCTTTATAGCGAGCTCTCTCCACTTGAAGAATTTTTAGTATGTATCCGATGTTATGCGTACTCATGCGACGATTAGGTGATACTCACCAGCAAACGTCATCATTTAATAAGCATGTAAAAGACTACATCCTCAACTATTTTATTTACTTCCAAATCACTGCTAATCAAGCCATTTCTTTTTAACCGTAGTAGGATGTATATACAGTTTCAAAGAGCACATTGTATTACCACATCTTTGCAAAACAGAATAATGTTCTGTTTTTTTTTTTCAGTGACCGCTGGAATGTATTGGACTTCACTATGCTTGTCATTTACGTAGCGACGTTTATGTTGCGCATGGTTACTTGGGGTGTGTCAACGTCTCCAACTGGGAATAAAGCTTTGGTTATCGCGGGCTACTTTTATGGCTTGAACACCATGATCCTGACGCTACGGGTCTTTGGCCATCTGATGGAAACAAACAAAGCAACAGGAACCACCCACATAGCTCTCATCAGCATTATTGAAGATGTGGCGATAATTTTCTTTCAATTTCTGGTTGGAATACTCGCGTTCTCTATGGCCATCACAAAAATTTTTGTTGCTGAGGGATCATATATTTCAAGTACTGAGAGATTGTTGCGCAACAGTAAAGGGTGAGTATTAATGTTATTGCGTTAAATTTATGAACGGTGGAGAGCTGGTCTGTTGGCAAAGGACCGCTGTCAGGCGGAAACGAAAAAACGCGAGGATGGCATTGGGAGGGACTAGCATTCCAGTTAAAGAGAAGTAGTAATATTAAAATACTCTACAAAATGGAAACAGATTCCTATGTTTCACCTTCTCCATTGCTTCTCATTTCAATATTATTATTACTTTTTATTTTTTTAGGAGTAACACGAACTGCAGTAGTTCAAAGTCTGGATTGTCGTGGTAAGCAATTTCACGTTTCCCAGTCATAATCTGTTTCTTTTTAAAAGATATATTACAAAAAGGAAAAAATACATAAATAATTAAACCAGTCGACCACGGATGGTGCTGAGCAGGTTCCTGGCTCGGTCATATTAGCATAGTTTTGCTAAAAAAAAGGAAATTACCAGGAGTGGGGTTCGAACCCACGCGGACAACACGCCCATTGGAACTTAAGTCCAACGCCTTAACCACTCGGCCATCCTGGTAACTGATGGTGCAGTTTTGTTTTCCTTCCAAATGCCCTACGTTTACTTTTCGCGACACCTCATCAAACCCTTGCTCTCAACGAATGAGTGAAATTGCTAGTAAAGCATCTGCTTGTATGATCAAATCCTCTCATTGGTGTTAAGTCGGGGTGTTAAGGCTCCGAATTCTTCGCTTGTGGACCATTTCCTATTTTATTGGTAGAATGATTGTGAATTGGGAAAAGACGTTTTTTGCCATTGTTTCGTTTTAGTGACTTACTAACAATGAGCTGGTTTCTAATAATGTATCATTGTATACTCTCTAGTTTAGACAATACAATAAACCACACTGGCCTGGCAAACAGTGAACAGTACTTTCTTTATTATCTTCGGGTAACGAAGAGGGAAAACGTACTTCTTCGTCACGCTAGGGGCTTGAATGTCACGCTTGGGACTCGCCTCATTAGCTACTTACGGGTGTAATCATTAATGTAAAACCATTTAATACTGGAATGAAGTAAGAATAAAGATGTTTTAGCTATTTTCTTTTCTTAATCTTCCTTCTTTACTTTTAGTTGGTGGAGTATAACGAAGCACCTTTTCTGGACACTTTTAGGAGTAACAGAACTGGAACCTTTCAGCACCACTGAATCTCCATCAGACGTTTTGGCTAGAATTCTGTACGCAATATTCATCATAGGCGCTCTGATCCTCCTTGTTAACATGATGATTGCTGTCCTCTCTCACACATATGAGCGAATTCAGGTAAACTGCAAAGAACGTTTCGCAGACCTTCATGACGCAAAAAGTTGCGTATCTTAGGAAATAAGTGGATAATTACAAAATGGAGTCATGTAACTTTTAATTCACAAGCGATTACCCATTCTTTACGAGAGTACCATTCATTGTGCATTCATAAGGAAATCTGTGTTTCATAAGGATATCTGTGTTTATATTAAATACCTTATGGAACGTCCGGCACAGTCGTGGCAAGTTAGAGCACTTTGAATTCCTGTGAGTGTCAGCAATCGTTTATCCCTTTCACTCAAATTTCGAATGCTCGAGACAGAGGGAAAATCATACCCAAATGAGAGTAAGTGTTGCAAATCATTGCAAAATAAACAGTAGCACAAGGTTATCACTTTTAGCTTCCATTTTAATAGCCTACGAGCAGGCTCACCGAGTGTGTTATTCGCACCAGTAGCTTGGCAGCAGAGCCACGATTTGCGAGCGGGCTCACTCCACTCGCCGGAGAGAAGAATGGGGCCCATTCTTCTAGCCGGCTCACAAATCGCGCCTCCGCCTCCAAGATACTCGCGCGAATAACACACTAAGTGAGCCTGCTCGCAGGCTACCATTTTAACGGTGACATGTTCGGAGTCATGGCCAAGGTTAACTGGTTTGATGTTGCGTGGAAAGGGCAGAGGAGGGAGTATAAATAACTAAAACCAAATTTCTACTGCCTAACCAGAAGCTGTGTTTTTGCACAACAGAAAAACTCGTTAACGGCGTGGTCATTCAAGAAAGCCGTGACAATCAGAACATACAGGGACTATCATCCCATACCGGTACCGTTAAACCTGTTATCTCAGCTCTTCCTGGCATTGCGAAGGAATTCAAACCACGTCAGTTACCTGGAGGAGGACCAGACGGAGAAAAGGGTAAGTTCGGTAAGTTCAGTAAGTTCAGTTTGGCCAGGCTGCTCAATCCCATGTGGATCTGGACTCGGAGTCAAGGGGTTTGCAGACGTAAAACTGTTCATTGTACCCATTATTATTCAAAGTCGATTTTATTTTAAACAAACAATAAGTGATTTGAGATAAGTGACAGTTGCACAAAAGGAACTGCACACTTCTCTATCTACGGACCAAGTGTTTTGTTTCGTTTTTACTTTGTGTATGTTGAAGGAGTGAACGAGTTATAGCAGTTGAGGGAAATTTTCACTCGCTCGCTAGTTCGGGTGGAAGGTTTATTCCTGTGAACGTTTTCTTTGTCCGCTGACAAGAGCATAAGACTTGCGCGTATTTTCTATAGATTTCAGTTAAGGGAAGGTAGAAAGGTGGCCTTACACCCGACCCCACGGCAAACAAAATGGCGACCTTCCCTGCTGCGAATTCTCAACCGCGGAAAACAACCGAAAATCTTCAAGCGATGAACTGAACTTTCGTGTTTGGAGTCCGTCGATTCCCAAGGTGCAAGTTCTCAAAATTTAAATCCGAACTGCTGACTTACATGGATTTCTTAAGACTCAGGGAAACGTTGCAGTACAACAAAGGTGTACAATTCGATCCGTCGACAGCTTTGAACCCAAGCGTTGGCTAAAATTACGGGCGTGGTTTGTCTCTTATAATTATACCCATTAATTTTACGGCTTCAGTGTTATTGTTTCCCAATACATACATACAGAGAGGAATGATATAAACACAAAGTATTCACGAGTTATCTCGTAGCCACGTTTTCTGTGTGGCGACTTAGCAATTAGAAAGTATGGTTTTGAGCATTCGACCAAAAACGTTGAATCTGTGTTTAGGGTCAGTAAGCAAGGAATGTGTAGCTAAAACATTTATTCTGATTTAAAAAAAATATTGCTCCGCTGACTGAATATAATAATTTCATTTCCTTTTGTTTTTTTTTAGATGGAGGCTTTAGATCGCATGATTGAAAAGTTGAAGGTTACTTACTTTGCAAAGTATGGATTTGCCTTTCCTCTATCAGGTAACAGTTGTTTAACTTCAAAATTGCTGTCTTAAATTTGACTTTGATCACGTTTGATCACGGTTTGTCCTTCAAGCCATTATATACACAAGTAAATGACGTATCTGTTTTGCAAATTTCTTCTTGGTGATGACGATGATGACAACGATAATGATGATGGTAACGAATAAATTACAACGACTTTGGAAGAGAAGACAGCAGTGGCATCTTGGTGTGGCTGATGAGGGTTCAAGCACTGAAGGCATTATAACTGCAATAAAAATACTTTATAACAGAAACTAAAACATCCCCTTTTCTTTTAGATGAAAATAAAATCAATAACATGCTAGCCGAGACTGAGAGAAATCGGGAGATGTGCAACCAGATCGTCAGAAGAGTGTTTCCAGATCCCACTAAAACGAACGAGTTACCCCACCCTGTTGGTCCTTTAGTAAGTAACACTTTGTTGAGCGTACTATGGTTGACTTTAAGATCGCCTATTCTGAGATTAGACTTGAGATCTGGGAAGATGTTGGTTCAGTTCTTCTCTTGGGTTGTGTCTTAAACAATGGCACATTGCCCAACACTGATTTTCTTCATCCATTCTACCTAAATGCCTAAATGCTGCAGGTCTTTAGGGCGACTTTAAAAATTAATATTCGTTATTGAACAATCACTTTATGGGCGCCTGATAAATAACGAAAGAGGAGCGTTGCCGTGTGTTAGTTATAATCACCTCGTATCCATCAAGCACGAGCTGAATAATTGTTTTATTTAATTCTCAACTTCTGCAGTCATTTATGAATTTTCTTGCCATATTTTTGAACACAACGTTTGCTTGACGGCTAAAACGTTTGAACGCCGCGGCACTTGACATTGGATCCAATTTCTCTATAAGGTAAAACGCAGCGTTGTTCGTTGGTAACCTGTGGGCAGGGAGCCAATGAGTAAACTAGAAGTTCAATAACTGACATTGAGAATTTAATTTTTGTTATTCCACTGTTAGGACATAATTGATGAGGTACTATCAGAAACTCATAAGGAGTCCTTATGAGTTTCTGGTACTATATATAACATGTATATGAGAGGGGTGGTTTCGCGGAAAGTTCTATAATAGGCTGCTGACACCCAGGCGTATTAATATGTGACTTTCTATAGTATTTAAAACTGTTTATCATACGTCAGTTTTCTCTCTACAAAACTAGGCGTTTTACGGTGTTTTTCGCAGCACTCAATCGTGAACCAAAATGCAAATACAAAGCCATATTTGCACCCGTTTTGGTGCTTATCTGCAATTAAAAATGATACATTGTGTAAGTTCCTGGTTAATGCGCTTTCCTATTCTAGGCTTGGAAAAGTGCTGGAATTCATATCGAAGATTACATGTTGACGTACGTTGGTTCAGAACTTTGCAGTCGTTGCAGCATTTCACGAAGAGAATTCCATGGAGCAAGATACAAACGTCCGTTCTCAAGTGACCTGCCGAAATTTGAGGTACATCTGGCTATCATTTGACGTCATCGACATGGTCAAATACAACAAACTGACTGTTGTTAACTATGCCGTGCTGACGAGACCTAATAAGGTCGAAACAGCTGTCCACGGCTGCTAACACTCAGGGTCACTATTCAACTTTTTTTTGGGGGGGAGGGGGTAGATGAAGGGGTAATGCCCGCTACCTACATGGCCATAATGCCCTTTTGTGGCTACAAGCTTACCCAGAGCACACACGTGCGGGACTTGTGACTTTTTGTCTTTTTGTGTGGGACTCTGAGCCTGAGTGTTAGCAATGCCGTGCTGACGAGATCTAATAAGGTTGAAACAGCTGTCCACGGGTGCTAACACTCAGGCTCACTATTTACCTTTATTTTTTTTTGGGGGGGGGGGGTAGATGAAGAGGTAATGCCCGCTACCTACGGGCCATAGTACCCATTTGTGGCTACAAGCTTACCCAGAGCACGGATATGCGGGACTTGTGACTTTTTGTTCTATGAAAAGCCGCGTTCTTTTAACGTAATATTTTCTACAGGATATGTGTAGCGATGTAATTTTTCAGATCGCCATCCTCCTCACGAAGGACACGATACTCGCATTTTGAATACCAGGAGCAACACGGAGGTCTTAGCATGCCTGTCTATAGGACGTTCATTACACCTGCGATTTGATGAAATATGATACTGTACACACACACAAAAAAAAGGGGGGGGGGAGAAGAAAAACAGACCCGACCAGACCCTACCCAGCCACGCAATATGACGAAGTAAATACCACTATATGAATTGCTTTAATATATGATTTCAATAGAAACCCTATTCCAAAAGATCGACTTCGCTTTTTTTGGCGTTTGAAAAAGCAGATGCGTTTTTGAAGAGGGAGTTTTGTATCATCTTTTCATGGTAAGCATTTTTGCATAAAAACATCGGACAGCAGGAAAAACCCGTGGATGAAAGTTTGGTTTCTTGTTCTTTCTTCTGCTGGGAAGCGCGGGTAGGAAAAATACTAAGCAACTTGGAAAATATCGATGCGCATTAACCACAGAATAATGTGTATGTTTTTGCACCATATGTGTATTTGCCAGGTTATTGTTCAGGAAGGTGGGATGAGGCGGGATCTAGTTGTTGGTGCTGTGCGAGCAAAGCACGACGTACATAAGGCCGCCGGCGAAGTACGCCACACTGTTGGCTATCACGCGTGCAATGGAAACATTGTTTTCTGTGACGCTTCTGATAAGCAGCATGTGATAGAAGGTACGGATTTCTCGCACCAATTTTCAAATAGTTTATTTCGTAACCAGTGTAAATTAAACACAAAGAGTTTCCACGAGTTTCTTGCGCAGGAAGTAGACAGTTTTTTGTCGCTCGAGTTTCGTGTTTGGAAAAAAGAATGTCTCTACTGATGTCTCTCCGTTGTCTCTGCACCTGTTTTGTGAAACTTAAATTTTTTCGAAAACTTTCCTTTTTTCGACGTTTTAGCAGTCTCGATTTGACCCTGTGAAAACAAAATGGCAGTTTTGCAAAAAGAAGGAAATGCTGGTACCTGGCCTTGTTATTAGTGACAGTAAACTACACGATAGAATCCCATCAGAAACAGTGAAACATTTATCAACGTATGCTTTCATGATCAGTATTCTTTCAGACGATCCTCACTACAGAGATAACTTCATAAGACATACAATAAAACCCTAAAGGCCTCCTCCCGTAACAGAAATTGTGGGTGTGAACTTCTGGCGATCTACCGGGTCAATTATTTTTCACGTGACGCAGATTCATCGACAGTCAATTTAAATAGGCACTGCCAGAATGCCGAAAGCTGTATTGCTTAAAATTTTCATTAGTCTGTCATGTGCTAATTATTAACAGAACACCAATAAGATTCCATCGGCCACCATGTTCGTGTTTTTTCTTCTACTGTGATTTAACCCTTTAACCCCCAATTTTAACATCCATATTCTCCCCACTATTCTCCTTATATTTGTTATGTTGCTAGTTGGGAGAATTTGATTAGAAATCAATACATTTGATCATTGGTAATCATTTCCTTTATTCCTTTGACCTGTATGTTTGATCGAGTACTAATGCTGTAAGGAGAAATTAGATGCTTGTCACTACTGAGGCTTAAAGGGTTAAGCGACGAAGTCAAAAAAGTGACGTTTCTAGTTACTATAACCCCCGACGCCGTTTTTAAAACTGCTCCTTTCTTTTAGGGCCTGTCGTGTATCGAGGTGATTTGATTGGATGTCGAGTCGGCTTTGATGAAGCACAAGATGGCAAAATTCCGATTTACTTCTCCCTTAATGGTCAAGCAGTAGCTAAAGTTTCGATAAAAATGGGATCCGAGAAATCTGATATATTTCCTTTTGTTGGAATGAGGCATAAGGGAATTCGAGTGCTAGCAAAGGTAAGTGTTGTTTAAGTGCCAAGCAAAGTTTAAGCTATAAAATTTCCACGAAAAATTTTCGACTCGTATGTGAGCTCATAGCCAGTAATAAGTTCACGTAAGTCGAGATTGAATGGCCGAATAATTCTTTAATCATATATTGTTTGTCATATAATCCCTGGATTATGGCGAAATTTTAAATGTAAACGTACTAAACGAAACATTTCTACTGCAAGCGGAAGCATTTACTTCTGTCATCTCGAGCTCTTTTGCGCAAGTTCTGATCTTCAGATATGAGGTTTATGTATACATGTACACCAAAGAAGTAACTAGACGGTGTTCTTCGCCCACTCTGGTTTGCCACTCAGACTATGTATAGTCACCTACAGGCGAAGCGGTGGTCACCTCGCACGAATTTTCGCCCATATATCAGAAAAGAGATCAACTTTTGAGGGCTGGCGAGTCAGTATTGCGGTTTATAATATTCACTCAGTGTAGGTGGACAGTGGTGTCAGAAGTGGTGGGTACGACATCCACCTCCACTAAGGTTAATAACTGTGAGGAGTCAATTACGGCGCTTACTCATACCGAGTGGCTGTCTTTTGTTTTCTTACTAAAAGCTTTATACGAGGGGCTCTGCTTTGAAAGCCCACAGGCTGTTGCTGAAAGCTTCCCTTACAAAATGTATTTCAAATACTTCTGTAAACTATTGTTCGTAGCAGTAAGCGAATTTCATTAGTGGATTAACTAACTTCCTTTATTTACTCATTTCTTAAGATGTGTCCAGGTGAAGTGAAAGATCAGGACAAACATCAGTCTTTAGAAAGCAATGACGAAGACTTTGCCTCAATGTTCAGCAACACCGAGCGAAGCATGATTCTGTACCAAACCTTTGAGTCAGTGGAAGAGGTGAAGGAATCCAGTGATATACTTCTACAATACATGCATGACTCGATTGACAAGATAACAAATGATGTTAAGGCTCAGAAGGAAAACATAAAGAATATTGAAAGCACAATTGAAGTACAAAATAGGAAGATAGAAAACTTGAACAGTACTTTGCACGAGATTCTGAACATCCTAAAAGATAAAAAGGAAGTCGTGTAAGGAAGTACCGGAGGGTTATGTGCAACATAAGGCCTAGACAAACGTCTAACTTTACATGCGCCAAACCTAATGCAAATTAACAAAAACAGTAGCTTTAAATTTTGCTCATTTGTATTACGTTTAGCACATGTATAGTTCAACGTTTGAATTAGGCCTAAATTAACATTAAATTCAATTATAGTTAGGAATGATGTAAATTGGGTGATATGCTTCTCTGCTTGCTATGTTGTTTTTCCCTTTGAATTCACCAAACTGAGAAAATGTATATAAACGTCGTAATTGTCGTACATGATTGTGGCCTGAATAACCAGTTAATAAACCTTTTTTGTAAAGTTCATAGTACGCATGCTCGTTCGAAGTATATGTTGACTTTTACCTGATAAATATTGACCCTGAATAAGCCAAAGTTGTTTAGTCACTAAGTAATCCTAACACTCACTCTATATATAGGCATCACTATGACGCTACGAGCTAGGACAGAGCCCTCCTGCTTCTCAGTTCGGTGAACAAAAAGGAAAATGGGGCAGTGCAAGTTAAAGAAGCGATAGCTGAACTCAAGTGCTGCCAGCCTGTGTAGCTGGCGGGATTGTTTGCATGAGGTTCGAGCGGCGGAGCCGCGAAGGGAATGGGGAGAAGCAGTTTGAAATTTTCCGCCGCCAAAGGTTTACCTTCGCATACAATACCGCCAGCTACGCAGGCTAAGTGTTGCCTGTTGTACTTTTGCCGCCGATATTTTTTTTAATTTTGGAAAAAACTTTCGACATATGTTTTGCAATCTTCTGGCCATTCAAATGTAGGATTTGTCAACTGATGGAAAGCAAACGTAGTATAGGAGGCACGTCGATCCCCCTTTTTAACCGCTCGCACAAGCGAGCATCAATCATGGCGTAATTAAGCAATATTTCCCAAAAATTTCAACGAAAAGGTAGAAAATAGGCAAAATATAAAATTATAATGCGATACATGACGTAACGAATACAAATAATAGTAAAAATTCGAATAAAAGGAAAGAGGTTGTATAAAGTCGTCCAATACCATGTTTGGTATTTCGGAGATTAAATATTCACAGGACAGCCGTCGTGATAGTGGAAGTGTTTTTAAAAGTCTGTATGGTGAACATATAGCATAAAACGAGGAACGAAGGATAAAATTAGACAACGAAGTCCTTTGGTATTAATTTTTATACAGTACAAGGAATAACTCATCATCGGGAATAACACGAACGCATAATGGCCTGCTTTCCCAGTTGGCTTGAGTAGCTCATTTGGGTAGAGCGTACCGTCCGGTCACCGCAAACGTCAAGTTCGAATCCCGGTCGAGTTGAGCCTGAATTTTTTCAGGTTTGCTTTTCCAACTGCTTAAGTTTAATACCTTTAACTGCGAAGATTACATTCACCTTTTTATTTAGTACAAGGAATTGGTAGAAATCATGTTCCATTAGGAGTTTTCCATGTCTTGAATGAGTAGAGTAGTATTTTTACGGATTCTCATCCCGAAAGGTCAATAAACAGTCCCTTAGTGACAAGTAAAGGTAATGCACCGATCAAATCGAAACATCAACGCCCCCGGGCACATCCCATGTATTTAATTTGTTGCCGTAACCAGGGGAACGAGAATTTGACATGGGCGGTTGATTTGGGGATGGGCAAGTTGCCACGACTTCATGTTACGCCTTGCGTGTTTATTTCGATGGAAAAAAAGCGCAACTACAAAGATAAAAACCATGCTTTTGCAAGTCACTAAATTAGCAAAGGTAATTCAAAAGCTTTGTGCTGAAATAACAGCATCAAACAAGTAGCAGAAATAAGTCGCGAAGCAAAGTCTACAATTAATCATCACTAACGGGTATGCCCTGGAGGTAGAGGTGCAGTCGGAATCAACCTTATTGGTCAAGAGTTGGAAATTCAACAATCCAAACTTCAAATATTGAAATGTCCAGCGTGTGGGTTGCCCGAGACGGGGGAGGGGGGGGGGGGGGGGCTGAAGTTTCGATTTGATCTGCCCATATCATCAGTTGAAGATAATAACAAATAGATAAAGCGGTCTTAGCCAACGGATTCATTGCCGTTACGCTGACTGAGAACCGGGAGCGAGTGTGACTGAACTGCTAGTTCGATTGTTTCCAGAGAAGAGCGATTCTGGCTTCTTTCACTGCGTTCGATGGTAACAGGTTGTACTCTTCCAACACACTTGGGGCATTTGATTAATCCGCGGACTGCTCTACGAACGTTTTCATTCCTGCCATAGTTCAAGAGTGGATTCAGCAAACCATTTAAAGTGATAAACAAAGCATAGAATGGCCTGAAAGGAATGAAATCTGCTCTTGAGAAGCCCATTGTTGCCAGAACTAACGGAAAAATAAGCGCTGGTAGGAAAGTGAGACAGAGCACTATTAGGATTAAGCCAACTGTGTTCGCCAATCTCCTTTCACGCCTTAAAGTGGCGAGCATTTGCCCTGTGTGTTGATCCATAGCTTGCCTGTGGCGTTTGTTTGCGATGAATATTCGAACATAAGAATAAATCATGGCAACAATACAAATCGCATAGACCAGAACCGCAATGAATCGTATTGGAAAACGAATAACCGTAAAATTTTCGCTTAGGTACATCAATAGTGACATTACCAAACTAAAAAGCCAGACCAATGACGCTTTCTTGGCGACGCGTGATCCTGTCACGTGAGTGCGGTACCACAAAGGTCTGCTGACTGCAAGCTGCCTGTCTTCACTGATAACCGCCAGGTTACCGAGGGTTGCTAAGTAACAGAGTACTGAAAATGCTTGTCCAAATGCACCTACTCCAACGGGGCAAAATTGTTCGTCCGTGATTCTTGCAGTGTCCACGACAATGGAATATACTGCCCAAAGCCAGTCAGTTACAGAGAGACTGCACAACAGAAGCAGTGAGGGATGCTGAAGAGATCTGGTTCGCATCACTGCAGTCAGAATCAGGAGGTTGGTAATGAGTGACAGGGAAGCCAACAGCATGTTAAGAGGAACAAGAACGAGGTTGGAGACGTCACGCAATGTGTATTGTACATTCTCAGGGACGTTAGGAATGAGGCACATTTCAAAAGGAACACTTCCTGAAACTAGAGTATTGTTGCCTTGAGATATCGTTGCCTGTAACGAGAAATGCTACAAGTTTGACCAGGTATAAAATGACCGAGTGCTTTGGAGTCTATCTATGCCTTGTAAGTCTACCTTATACCTTATATTTTATTAATATATCCTATATATCTAGACCATAAAATTATTGCCTGCGGTATATTTTCCCTCCGAAAGCGGTCAGTTAACTGTCTAGAGTAATTCGCATTTGCTCAACCTCGTTCTTGGGGCCCTAGGAAGAAGAGAGGCCCTGGGAACGAGGTTCGGCTGCATGTATTTACTTCGAGTTCTAATTGGCTGTATTTTTATTGGAAGACGTTTGAGCCACCTAGAACGTTTTAGTCGTCTCAGATGTCTTGGCTCTCTGATACAAATACGGAAAATAAGGTGGATGTATTAGAAGCCAGATACCTTAAGTGTATCAGAGGGACGCCCTTAACTTTAATTTTTTTGATCAGTTTTTAAAAGCCAGTCATGCTTTCATTTTTTCCTTCCAAGCTTATGCTTTCCGTACATTTATTGGTTCCACTTAGCAGTCAGATATTCAACACGTCTAGACGTCCTATAGCACGAAACGCATTGAACGTCTGACTGCTAAGTGGAACCAATATACGTCTCGTTGTATCCAAATTTAGGATCGTTCGGGCACTCGCTTCCTCTCCGCTCTCGGGCTTCCCTGTTTAACGTGTTTCCGCAAGAGGTAGTTTCAATCATGCTTAAAATAAACTGACATGTTTCGATCACGATTCGCTTATTAAACGCACACTATACACCGGCTAATATGGACGCTTTTTAAGATTAAACATGTTATCATTCATGATCAGACTAAACATGTTTCAGACTAGTTTGGGCGCGGTATTAGACGTCTCAAGAACCAAAAATAGGGCCGCTGGGTCACTGTGCGGTTTCTGTCTATTGTGACTGGATAGGCATCCTCGGAGACCCAGGGGCAGATAGTCGGGGTAAGAGACACTGATAAAACGGGCGAAATAGGTGCAAGCTGAAGCCTGGTGCGAGCGAAAGTTTACAAGACGGGCGGGAGAGCCCCTGGGAGGATACCTTTAACGAACTAGTTCAAGAGCCCATTTGCGTTCTTGTTTCTGATTGAGCACAAATTTTGAGGCATTGTATTTTTGTGCACAATCAGCGATCAGCTTATTTCCTCGTTCCTTTCGTGACGTCTTATACAATGTAACTTTGCTAAACCTTTAACCCAGATGTCGTGCACTCGTGCGTACTGAAATCAACTTTCTGTCTCGCTCGTTCGATAGGAATACCATCAAAGATAGTTTTAGTAAAATGGGACCCAAAAAGCCGAGAAATCGAGAAATTTGGAAAGGGTACGCAAATGGGCTCTTGAACTAGTCCGTTAAAGGTAATCGCCCAGGGGCTCCTCCGCCCGTCTTGTAAACTTTCGCTCGCACCAGGCTGCAGCTCGCACCTATTTCGCCCGTTTTATCAGTGTCTCTCACCCCGACTATCTGCTCCTGGGTCTCCGAGGATGGCACCTATTTCGCCTGTTTTATCTGTCTCTCACCCCGACTATCTGCCCCTGGGTCTCCAAGGATGCTGGATAGGGTGATTAGTTTTATTTTTATGACTCTTAATTTAGTATAAAAGCGCTGTAGCAGTTCCGCAGTAATGCATCCAAAAACATCAATGTGATAACAAGACAAATTTAGTTCCTTTTTGGTTTTTGCAGTCAAAGTTTAAATCACAACATTTAAGAGGGGATGTCCACTAACATCGAGCGAGTGGCGGCACATGATGAAAAATAAAATTCCCTCATAAATTTTCCACGGATACCCTATGGCAATCTAAGAAACGTGGTGGAATTTTTATCTTGAAAATTTTTTTTAAGCCCGAAAAAAAAAGTTAACATGTTTACGCCACACGTGTCCTGTAAACACGCGAAATAAACCTGTATCATACCTTCTCGTAAACTTCGCTCTGTTTGATTTGCACCCCAGAAAACCCCCATTTTAAGCGTGGAAGTTTGCTTTTAAAGTGTGTAGGAAGTAATTGAGTCCTGTTTTAGATCTGTGAATTAATTTTCAAGGTCATGGCGAGCTGCTGAAAATCACTAAAAGTCGCTTGCTTTGAATTCTCAATTTGGCACAGTTTTTCAAGAGAAAGTTTTCCGCCCGGGTAAAACGCCAAATCACTTGAAATTCAGAATTCTTGAAAGACGAAATACCATCCTAAAATCAGGTTTAAAAATTAGTTTCGGGCTTTTTATCAGCGCCGAGTTCAAACGCTCTCAAAATCCCGATAATCACAACATTAACCTGTCAACCAGTACAAACAATAGGCTCGTGCCTCCGACCGAATAGCCGAAAACTTGGAATTTTTTCCTTGTTTCCTTTGGTATTTGGATGAAAAGTACAGGATAAAGGTCATATCTAGCTTACCTTGAATAAGATTTTGTCTAAATGCCAGGTTTTGTCAAGTTTTAGGTGTACTGTCCAAGGGCCATTTTGACGCGTGGAATCGACCGTTATCTCCTGGTATCTCCAGATTGACTTTCAACTTATGAATAACGACTCCGCCAACACATTCACATCCCTTATCGAATGGTAAATGAGTTTTTAAAATCTCCCAATGTTAATTCCCTGAAGAAGCTAAATAACTTTGCAGAGATCTCCACATTCATCTCAGAAACCGCACTGTTATTATGGTCGGATTTAACTAAATTTGTCTGTCACGCAACGGGTTCTGGTCAAGTCACAGGATAGGTTTTGGTGATGGGATTGCAAAAATGGGAAAAAAATCGAAAGATTAGGACGTCTGAAATAACGTAGGCTATGAAAGAAATTATACAAGATAGAAGGCGATGTAAATAGTGATAGCGTTTGTTTCAGCAACTCGACCGGAATGACCGTTTCCCGTTTTCATCCCAGATGCCGGACTACTGATTTAAACTAAAGCATATCAAAGGCTAACAAAGAAGGCATCCATTTGTTTTTTACAAGTTTCCTGAAAATTTTAAGTTCACTTTTCTCTATAATCGTAAGTTTTCAATGCGTAGCACTTGGCTACAACTGTGTTTGTTTACTCACATTCCGTCCTCCTGTTGGATGTCATGTTACACTGCCGAAGTTATGCCTGAAATATCTTTCGACTAGTAAAATAGAGTGATACTACATATGACGGGACTATTCACTACACAATTCTGACCTGTGCAAAACAAGTTGCAGATTACATAGATGTACATTTTGTGACGCTCTGGCGAGAGGAAAAAATTGTCACGTGTTCACTAGAAGCACAAAGTATTATGTTTTTTATATCTTATGCAGAGTTCGACTTTTCAAGAGTTCGACTTTTCAAGTCTAATTAATTTCACGGTGAAGGATTTCAATATTATTCGCAAGCCACCAGTGTTGCATCGAAGAAAGTGCCTCGAGAAGCTGCCATTTGCGGAAATAATTTTCTTGTTGGAAATCAGGCGTGTGAGAATTTCAGGTGCGGCATTATGAGAAACTAGACAAAATGTCTTAAGTGCGGATCGGCTTTGAGTAAATGTTGAAAACTGATAATTTTCGTTAAAAAAAAAAGAAAAAAAGGAAAACGCCAGATTTAACACGCAGCAGTTGTAGAGCGCTTCCTCCATATCGCACCATTGTAAAAGGATAGGTTCTTTGGAGTTCTCGTAGTCAGGACCCCTGTCACCGAGTACAATAGCCAATCAAACCATTATCTCCCTTGGCTGCGAATAGAGGTCACTTATTCTTTTCAGAAACTAGTTGCAGGCGTTTGCGCCCCTTACAAGCGATATGAACGACCAGTTGCTGTTCCAGTTGCAAAAAAAGACTTTTCGGGCCACACTTGCAGTGTTAAAATCAGCGATACCCACTCAGAAGTTGAGATTCGTTGATTTTCTTTTAGCACGCGCAAAAGAATGTTTAATTAGTATTCTTAACATGGACCATTTGCCCAGCCCATCGCTCTTGTCTGGGAATAGCGCAGAGGGAACTAATCGACGTTGGTCATGTTGAGTTCTACCAGGGCTGTCTAAGTATGCCTCGAACGGGAAAGTGAAAAAGTAGAGCGTGGAAATGACAAGTCGTAGTTCAAAGCTATTTTGCAACACATCGGTGTCTTCCCTCCTGTGGGCTCTGGTAAGTACACTTTTTCTCATACCCACTTTCGTGCATTCCTCGCTGTGATGGCAGACGTCATTAAGCAGATTAACACTACCATACCAGCCCTGAAGACAGTCAGCTTCCGGCAAGACAGCGCTGGCTGCTACCACTGTAGGGCCTGCAGGGCCACCATAGTTTGCGCAGGAGTACTAGGAGCAGAGCTGGGCGAGGTGTTCAAACTCTTGGCTCCCTTCCCTCCCCATGGAGGGAAGGGAGCCCGCGACCGCAAGGCCGGCGGAGACTAAGTCGGATACATTTGTCCTCCTAAACTCCGGACACGATATCAAGATCCCGGTGGAGAACCATCCTTAAGTGTCATCCGGTGCGCGTCCATTGCAAGCCGTTTAGTTACCACTTGGAAGATCGATGGTGTGAATATACAATTTTCTAAAGAAGGAATCCGTCCGTGTATGAAGAGCATATGGCGTGGGACCTATAAGACCAATAACTGCGCTGAAATGTAAGACCCTGTCATCTGATGGTCTACCGTCCATAGCAGTGCTCTAAGCGAAAACGAGCTCGTTCTCCTCAACCGTGAGAAGACGCAGAAAAATCGCACAACCGTCTCTTGACAAACAAGGGGGTTAGTTTCTAGAGAAACTGTGGTGGTACATCGGTGGGGAAACGAAACACAAAACTTTGTATTTATCAACTGAGTTGAAAAGGTAAATTGAGCCACCGTGAAGAGACTGAAAGCTGACGTTTCGATCGTTAGCCATTCGTCACAAGGATGGTTCTCCACCTTCGTCACCTGCACTGCTCAGAAGATCAGGCGGAAAGCGATAAAGAGCCCTGAACATTAGGACTCCTTGTCATGATGAGTTTCAACATGAGTTGAGTTTCAAACTCAACTTAATTTCGAGTTTCATGTATAAAATTGTAACCCGCTAGGTTTGCCATAAAATGGTTTCACAAGCTTATAAAGAACGAAAAGGACGGTTCTGGCACCCCTGGCCACACCCCTGGTTTGGGCTTGAGTAAACTCAACATACATTTTTACATTCTCACTCCTGTCTTGACCAATTTTTGAAGACCAATGCATAGAGACCTAACAATAATTTCTTTTTCAAAGCCCTAGTAACAGGCAAGGTTTTGGCAAGGCTTCACTGCCTCCAATGATACTGATAAATACATAAATACCGTTAACTGCCACTTATAAGCCCAACCGCTTACAAGCCCCCCCGGTTATAGGCCCATCTACATGTAAACAAAAAAATACATCCGGTATAAGGTCCACCGGATATAAGTCGCCCTCTAGTTTTCCCTGTTTCCTTAATATTAAGCACTCTCACAGAACACTGCGAAGATGAACTCTGAGCTTCTGTTTTGTTACGTTCCGGTTACGTTCGTGTTGTTACAGTTTTCATTTTGTTGTTAAATTAAAATTGAAACGAATTCGATTTATTGTGACGTTTCAAAGGTTAATTAAAAACTGGTTTCCTGTGCATTTCCCCCTCCAAGTCAAACCCGACGTCAGGTAAAATCAGGTGCGTGACATTTTGTTGCGTGACTCAAACTAAACAGGCTTGTAAGCTTTCGGCAAGAAATTATCGTTTCGAAATTTTACAACGAATACAGATCAAGAAAAGACGTCTTATAGGAGAAAACTCTTTTGAAGTTCAAATAAGGCAAAATCATTTTATTGCTGAAGGTTCTTCATTTTAACAAAAGGAGGCGGGATGGAAATAAGTCATTTGGGTTGATTGCCAATACGCGATGCTTCAGTGATGTTGTTGACCCCGGACGCCAAGATGGTTATTATGAAAGAGTACGCACAGAACCTGATATTTAGACAATACCATATTCAGGTGAGCTAGACATTACCTTTCTGCTGTGGATTACAACCGAATACCAACCAAAATAGAAGAAATGTCCACATTTTCGGTTATTTGGTCGGAGGTATGTGCCAATTGTTGACGTGTTAATGTTGTAATGCATCTATCAATTTAAAGCCGGCGGGGGGGGAGGAAGGGCATAGGGTGGGGATTTGACATTTTTCAAAAATTTGCCGTCAAATTCCCTGCCCACGGGCAAACTATTCCAGTCAAATGCACAAAAATTTCCCCACCCCGGGCGGCACATTGCCCGTACACTGATCGTTTGCACTGGCCAAAAAATCTACTTTGTTTCTCTTTATCCCCGTTAAAAACATGCAAATCAACAAAAACACTCTAAATTAATAGAAAATATGGAGATAAAACAGTCAAATTCACCCACGTTTCTCTGATTCTCGATCTCGTGGACATCCATTATGGTTTCAAGGACGTATAGCGCATAAGTGACGCAGGAAAAGTAATTTCAGTCTCAGTCTCTTCATTCAAGTCGATGTTCAATATCCCCACATTGGGTGAAGACAGATTCAAATATCCCCTCCCCCGGGAAGGCAAGATCAGTCAAAAGACCCACCCCAGGGCCAACAATAACAATCAAATCCCTACCCCATGCCCTGCCTTCCCCCCCGCCGGCTTTAAATTGATAGGTGCATAATTATCGGGATTTTGAGAGCGTTTGTACTCAGCGCTGATAAAAAGCCCGAAACTAATTTTTAAACCTGGTTTAAGAACGGCATTTCCTCTTTCAAGAATTCTGAATTTCAAGTGATTCGGTGTTTTACCAGGGAGGGAAACTTTCTCTTGAAAAACTGTGCCAAATTGAGAATTCAAAGCAAGCGAATTTTAGTGGTTTTCAGCAACCTGCCATGACCTTGAAAATTAATCCACAAAAGAATAATTTGACTCAAATTACTTGTAAACTCTTCAACAGCAAAGTTCTAAGCTCAAAACAGGATTGTTCCATGACGCGAATGAAACAGAGCGAAGTTTACGAGAAGGTATGATTCGCGTTTATTCGGGGTGTTTGTAGAGACACGTAGTGCGGTAACGGTTTTTTTATTTTTTGGAGGTTTAAAAATAGTTTCTCAACTAAAAATGCCACCACGTTTCTAGAGCTACCATAAGGTATCTCTGGGCGAAAAACGGAGAATTTTGATTTTTCATCATGTGCCACATGTTTTCGATTTCGCTCGGTCTTAGTGGACATTGCCTCTTAATACATGAAGCTACTTAGAGCTCAGCGATTTTCGATGTGTGTTTGAAATATTGAGCGCCATCGGAAGCAGCAATTCTCATGCGGTAAGCGTAAAGACAATCATCTCGAAGTTGCGGCGAAGGAGTTATCAGGACAGTTTTCATTATTAAATGCCAACATCGTACAATATTACAAACTTGCTTCGAATTCACCGAGAAATAGCACTAAGATTGCAGCGCAATAGCCAAACTTGAATTACTCAGACGATTTCAAATAAATTACCACCTTCAGGCGATCTTTAATATATTTTTCATGCGACTTTAGCGGCGACTTTTTCCGGCGATAAAAGTGTGATTTCAAATAGCGCGTGTTAAAAACCAGCGATTTTCGCTAAGCCTTGTTTTACAACGATTTTACGGGAATTTGATTGCGGCTTTCGAAATGCTGTGCAGTGAAGGAAAAGAGTAGGAACAAAACATATCAACAGTTCCCTTTGTGAACCCAAAAGTAAGCCTTTATGGTGACAACACACGTGCTCTTTTCCCGTGGAACAAAATATGTTATCTCGCCGGTAAGTCACGGCGCAATTTGCACCCAGAATTGGCGGTAATTCTCACAAAGAATCTCTGCTAAGATTCCATCAAAATTCGCCTGTGTAAACGGTGAGAAAGATAATTATGCGTACACTGCAAATAAATTAATGGCTTGCTCAAAGGAAAACGGTGTTAACGTTTTGAGCTTCATGACCTTCGAAAGTCTGAAACACATGCAAAAAGAATTTTTGGCAATTTTGTCCTTAACGTTTTCAATTGAATGTCAGTGTGCGCCACAAGGCATGCAAAGAGGATGTCGTACTTACCATTTATTTGTCTTTTCAGCCCCGTTCAAAGGTGTTCGTCAACGAAATATTCCTGTTAAAAAAGGCAACAAAAAGTAAACCGAGGGAGGAGAGCTTGAATATATCATTAACTAACAAGCCAACGTTTGCTTCTGGTGGGAACAAGATGTCATTATGTATTTTATGATCCACTGATGTTAAACTTTCCATCCATTTTTTTTTATTGGCAGTGGGTCCAGTCTATTTATAATTTAATGGAAAGTACATAATTACACGACGGCGTGAAGATGTGAATTTTATTTTATTCATATCTTCAAGCCGCCATGTAATTTTTACAAAGAAAAGAGTATTTTTGCACAAACCGGACAGTGTAAAAGCGAAAAATGACGTCATCGATATCCTCACTAGTCTCGGATGTAGTTTCGTATGAAATTTTCGAGTGGTCTGTTTTCCACTAAAACACTTTTGTCTATATAATAAAGTTGTATTTTGTCACCGAGATGTGTAGTAGAGACTGCCAATCACAAAAAATGTAATATAAACTGTAGAAAATAATCCTCGGAAAGTGTAATAAAAAGTGGCTTATAAAAAATTAATCCTAGCTCAAAATGTAATAAAATAGATGTCAAAGACTGGGTAACGCAAAATATGCAAGACGTGAAAACTCTTTAAAAATAAAATTGATAAAATTGGGAGAACGTTCAGATACCGAGTCTATACAACCAAATAATCTGCTGGTTTAGCCTGACCTTAAATTCTTAAAGTTCATTCTAAATATGAAAGACTGCAAATAAACCCCATCAAATTTTGCCGCTAGAAAGGCTTTTTGATTACTTTTCAGATTATTGTTGTCGTTAACAATAAAACAGTGGATTCATAATTGCTATTTGTCGTCAAGCTGTCAAACCATGTCATATTGTTTTGAAGTGGCATCCCAAGTTGGGCAAAAATCATTTTATAGTATAGACCGCGAATCGACGAAATAAGAATAATTCAAAAACTTGGTTAAGGGAAATAAATGTAGTTCTTGTGACCAACCCTCATTGCAAACTCAAAGAAGCAAAACTCCAATTCTCCCCAGTCGATAGTCAATTCAAAACGACACCCGAAATTCTAAAGTGCTACACTATACAGGATGGAATTTAAGTTGTATCGTACATATGTAACAACCTCACATTACTTAATTTAACGCCCGTGCAATATGCGAACGCTCTAGATAGATAACTGATGTCCGTTACAATCGTCGGTTATTTTGCACAAAAATGGCATCTCCCAAAACTATAGAAACAGATTTACTAAAAGACTGAAATAACTGTGATTCATAGGTTAACCCAATCTACCCAAAGTTTGCACGCAAAAGATAGCCAGGTCTATTCTGAGTACATGGTGGCTAAGTCGCTCTACGGCATTTCCACAGAATTCCTATATGTAGGAATGAAAGTCTTTTCCAATGCTTCTTTGCGTGACATGAAGCTGTTGCCGTACTTACCATTAATGTTTCGTTTCTTTTCTTTTCTTCCGATTAAAAATTTTCGTCAACAAAATATTCCTGTTCAAAACAAAAAAAATAATATTAAAAATGAAGCGAGTGGAGAGCCTGAAACTATGATAGATTAACAGAGCGATGCTCAAAAACTGAGTGATTTTAATTTTCAGCGGCTATCTTGATTCTGTTTGAAACAAAATGAGGTCATTATATACTTTATGGCACATTGTTTTTAAAAACGTTACCAGGTTACATCCGTTTGGTTTTAATGGGCAGTACAGTTGTACTGCGCCGCTGAAATGTGCAATGAAAGCCGCCAAACACAAAAAGAAACAAAAGCTGTGGAAAAACGTAATCGTAAACAAAGTAATTGAACCAAATGGACGAGTAAGTGAAATAGTATGGATGATGCAGAAAAATAAGGCGAGAAGAGAAAACTTTGTGAAAATACAGTCTTTTACGCTTTGATGATAAACTTGGGAAGACATTTAGATGTTCTAACAAAATAAATCGTTGGTTTAGCGTGAACTAAAAAATTTTCAATAATGCAAAGCAAATCCCATCAATCAGTACTGATAGAAAGGTTTTTAGTGTTTTAGGTCATTGTTGTTGGCAAGAATAATTAATAGATGCATGATGAACATTTGTCATCTTCCACGTCTATATATTCATTATATAGACAAGAGTGTTTTAGTGGGAAATAGACCATTCGCCTAAAAGTTCATATGAAACTTCATCCGGGACTCGAGAGGCGCATTTTCCATATCCTCACTAGTGAGGATATCGATGACGTCATTTTTCGCTTTTACACTGTTGGTTGTGCAAAAATAGTAAAATATCGTAATTACCACTCGAAAATAAAATTGATATCTTCGCGCCGCCGTGTAATATCCTCTATCTATCTATTGTACATGTGTGAATATGGGCCTCTCTTAATTAAGACCGTGAAACGAAGAGGCTATACGAAAGCCTGGCAAGGGGAAATAAATAAAACTTTCAGTGTCAAAAGAAGGAAGTAAACAGGCAAACAAGCAACCCCGGCCCTCAACCGAAAAAAGAAGAACAAATTGGAATCAAGAAAATATATTGCGTTTATTGAATGATTCATTGATTGGCTCATTATGCTTTAGGAAAATAAATGATATTCCCTGTGGACAATGGATTTGAAGTACCAACATGTACAGTAGAGTCCGATAATTTCTTATCCTTCAGTTCATCAGTTGTCTTTGTTCAATTAAATGCAAGAAAGCAAAAATCTAACGCTGCCCACTGGATACGCAAAATGATGCTAGAAATTCTGAATAGATCATATCTTAAAAAATCTTCAATTATTTTGCGGAAAAAAGCTACCCATTTAAAACGAAAGCAGAAGATCTGATATTGCTACAAGAAACAAGAAAACCTGTGGTTTTATCAAAGACGGCTCTTGCAAGCTGGAGATAGTTTGTGAGCCATTCGGTTCAAGAGCTGCTTGAATTCATCTTTTTGTTTTCAAAATAGCAAAAATACAAATAGCAAAAATGGAAACCGCAAGAACTTCAAACCAAAGCGTAGTTGTTAGAATTAAACCTCTGAATTCTCCTACGGCCCTTGCATTTTCAGTATTTTACAATACAGTAGGAATTGCCATGCATTTTATACAATTGTGTTACCTGTATATTTGCGTGACTACTCGTCGAAATGTGACCCCCAACTGAACCCCCGGGGTTAAAGGTTTCTCTTGAATGAATCTTTCATATTATATTTTGTTCAAGTCTAGGCTTTTTTTATCGCTAAATGTTTTGATTCAACAAAATTAACCCAGTCTAGATTCTAGCGTTTTTGTTCCCTATTTATGTGAGCTAAATTTCAAATGCGTGAATTGAATCAAACGCGGAACTTAAAGACAGACTTTTCAAAACCAAATAAACTCATGAGCACGCGTGTAATTTACTCTGGGGATTTAATAACCTTCTTGCTTTATCAAGAAAAGGCTATAAAAGCGTCAGTAAGTCCAAGACCCGAAGTGTATGTCTTATTTTTCAGTTGCCGACATTCGGATAAGTCTTCTCTTTGAGGAAAATGCTATATTCCCTCCTGGAACGATTAATTTGTTGCTTTGAGCCCTGAAGATTCCAGTCCATTCACCTTATAAATGGCGTATTTTTTGATCCGTATAATGTCCAAAAAAAAAGCCCTCTTGAAAATTGTTGCGTACAACAATCGGTCGGGCCACTTTTTTCAAAAGTTCTCCTGAAACCTCCAAATAGGCGTGGTGGAGGCCATTGCGATAACTTAGCCCTGTGCCCAAGAAAACCACGGTCAAAAACCTAACTGCCCTCTTCCGTCTCCAAACCCATAGGGTATCATTAAGCAACCAATCAATCATCGTGTCCTTGAACAACCTACTACGAGCTACAGCCAATTCATTCGCCAGTTTTTCGATGTATTTTCAGTCCAGTTTATCCCCAGAAAAGGGTATACGTGTCACGTGACTAATCCATTGTTCCCTGAAAATTCGGAAAAAAGATATATGCGAAGAACCCATGCCCCTGAACTCTTCGAGATATCACGGCTTTCAGGCTTACATCCGGGATTTTCAATGTCCCAACACAGAGTTCACACGCTTGAAGTGAAAGCTGTGTCGCGAAGGTTTTCATAAGGAAATTCGCGCAGAGTTTTGGATCTCATCGTCCAAGATGGCCGCCGTTTCGGCGATGATGTAGAGGTGAGTTGATTTTTGTCGCTTTTTTTTCATAGCTACCCGATTTTTTCAGTTCTGGAACCAATTTTGTCCGATTGTACCGAGTCTAATTCACATTTACCTGCAATGTCGAACGTGACAGGACGCTAGTTTCTGGGACAGGTCTGTCTAAACAACAAGCGAGTAAAATTCCACTTTTTCCTTGCTGTACCCAGTACCCGATGACACTGTTTTTTACAGCAAGGATCTTTACAAAAAGCTTTTTTGGTTCATTTTCTAGGCTCTATGATGGAAAAACATCGGCGTCTTTTAGCCTTGAAGTGCAGAATTTGTGCCAGAATCGTAAAAAACGATAAAAGAAGAAAATCAGCCAGAGAATACGCAGAAATTATAAGGGAAATTTGTCTCAAAATAAGGTAAATTGGGCTAATACCTTGCCTTGTTGTATCATACAGCTAAATTGATCATGCCTTAGCCTCTGGTACTGAATAAAAAATCACCACTGAATTTACAAATTTTAAAAAAATTAATAGTGGGGGCTCAGAATTTCAATTCAAAGCATCCGACAAGTCCCATACATGAAAATCTAAACAGTAAGGAAGCCTTGCAAACTTGCTGATGTATGATGAAACGTACCCAAATGAACCCTGAAAACATCTAGGTATGTTGTATCTATTGACTACTGCTAGTTAACCTGTGATCAGAAAAAAAAACACCTGATCGGAGGTTAACTACTCGCAATCAACAACCGCATAGGAAAACTCTTAATATGGGTTTATAGATCAATACATTTTTCAGTTCACACACTAGGTAACAGGGGCGTATACACAATTTTTCTTTGGAGGGGGTGCACCACAATAGCATGGCAAAACTGACTGGAGATGTAAACAAATTTAAAAGCGAATACTTAGCCACAGGTCATCTTAGGGGGTGGTGTGCTCCCCCTGGATCCAACTCTGAGCATTCTAAAAATAAGTCAACAACTAAAAATAATCAACAACAAAACAATGCAGGGAACCCTTTTTGTAGACTTTGAGATACACAGTTAACATGCTAAATATATTACTTTAGGTTGGTGACTGGCAACCCGGAATATAGTAGGCGCCCCCCGGGTTTCCAGGCATGGATTAAGGATAGGCAAACGGGTGGGGGCGCCTCGATTCCATGTACATGGCAACTTCAAATGGCACCAGGTGTTGAGCCATCACTTATAAAAGACGTCATCCTGGCCCGATTGGTAGATGTAGCTGGAAACGAGGGCATGGAAGTGAAGGTAGATTTTTAGTTGACAATATATAGAAAAAATAGCAACATTCTCTGCCTAAAAGAGAAACAAAGCAAAAAATGAAACAAAAAAATCCGGAACACGATGAAGTGGACAATGAAGGGCAATGACCTTAATCTATTTAATGATTAAGATTTGATCATTGAGATTTAGTGGCTTTCCTACTTTAAAGGCAGTGAGGGGTTTATTGTCTCCAGAAAAATTCAATATTTCACTTTTGTAATGAGCTGATAAATTTGTAAAGTCATTCCCCAATACTACTGCTTATACCAAGGGCTGACCTGAATAACTCATGAAATAAGATTATATGTACTGCATGTTTTTGTTTGTTTGCTTTATTATATTTCTTTTTTTCCATTTGCAGATCACCACCATGACAGAAAGGCAATGGAAAAAACCGTATAATTCTCAATAGCTTGCTTTATCTATGTATAAAAAAAGAGAATAAAACATACTCCTTGGCTTATCAAGTTTATATTTCATTTTGTATACTCCTGCTGTATAACTCTAAAGGGCCAAAACATTTTTGCTAAGTGGATATGTTAATTGAATCTTTCTTCATTGGCATACGTGTAAAACATATGACCAGACTCTTTATTATTTAGGGAAATGGTTTAGAGTCAACCTTGAATTTCCCTTTTCAAGACATATTTTATTGCATTTTTTTCATCTTGAATAAATCCTATGTTTATGTTTATGACTCAAAAAAAACCTGGGTACAGCTTTGTTCACACCTTCCCGAGCAGCTGAGAAGTGTTTTCATTGACAATCTAAATTAAAACTAACTGAAAATATGATAGGTCATATTATAATATGAAAAGCAATGACCCTAAGTTAAAAACTGCAAAAATAATTCGAAATAAAATTAGATGTATTAAAAAGTAGATACAAACAAAATTGTTTATGGATAATTTTGAGTTGAATATGTCTCCTCACAATTCTTAAATCCACTACAAAAAGGCTTCTCTTCAGGAAGAATGGTCGAACGACATCATCATCCTGTGAGGAAATGGTAAAATATATCTGCTATACATTATAATAACAAGCATTTTCATCAGCGTAGATACACCAATATGGCTGTAAAAAGACTAAACTGAACACTGTGTTCATGCAAGAATGTAGTTTTCAGCGAAGAAAATAACCGATCAACCTGTGTGTCCACTTAGTTCGTTTTCAGGCGTACAACTCGCTCACATCCAGTGCACTGCTCAGCGACAATCCTTATCGGAACTTGCGTTTATGAAATCGTCTGCACGCACTGACCAAGATGAACAACATCACACTCTTCAAGCTCTGTTCGAGCTCTGCAAATTGATCTTTGAAAGAATCAACAAGGTTGAAATTCAAATTTTTGCAATTGAAATGCGGTTAACATAATTAAGAACTCAATTTTTGTAGAATATTGCGGCCAAGAAACGGCAGCTTAAGGAAAAATAACATTCGAACCTTGGCTCCGCATCGTCCGCCATTTTTGTTTTACATGAGGTCCAAGGTGCTTCGTCACGTGACTTGAATGTTTTGATCCGACTGAAAACAATGGATTCGTTACGTCACGCGTATACCCTTTTCTGGGGATAAACTGGACTGATTTTTATCTCATTGAAAGGTACAAAATTGCGTCGCTGAGATTCCAAACAAAACTGCGAAAAGAACTGCCGAAAACGAAATCCTAGCGTAAAAATGAAATAAAGATTTTAGAAGAAGCAATCCTAGCACAAAACGGAAACAACTTGACCCATGACTTGACCCAAATGTATAAAAAATATCGATAATTAAGGCAAAGTGTAAAAAATTCACGGCTATTAAAAATAAAACCTTTCACGCTTTCGTGATAAACATGAAAAAAAAAAAAAACACTTAGGTGTGCTAACCAACTAAATTGTTGGTTTGACGTGAACGTGATAAATTCTCAATAATATTAAACATTGCAGAACAAATCTCGTCAATTGGTACCGTTGGAAAGGTTTCTTGGTTGTTTTTAGGTCATTGGTGTCGGCGAGAGTAATTATAAAATGCATACAGTATGTTGCCCAGTTTTCGTACGGGCCCAGTTTTCGTACAAAAAGAACTTTATTTGATTATTTTCGTCGGTCATTTAATTTTTCGTCAACCGAAGAATTCCAAAAGTAAAAGGAACATTTCAGCTATAAATTGCCGGTTTTGCCGGGCTTTTTGACGAAGAAGCAGGTCAGCGCGGACAATTTCTTTCGAGGTGAGTAAAAGTTTAGCGGCTAATATTTGCACTTTTCACTGCACAGTAAAGGTATTGTAGATGAACAAATAGCTCGTTTTGTTGGTAATTTTGCAAGGAACTTCATGATTTTTGGATAGATGATAGATAAAAGATGAAAGTGAATGAAAAAACTTTCAAAGCCAGCTTAAATTTCATTGCTCCTGAATTTTAGCGGTGAGAATCTTCGCATACATTTCGACCTACTGTGCCAGTTTTCGTACACTTAGCTGCGCCTTTCTCAAAACCTATTTTTAAATAAGTTAAAGAACTGAATTTTAAACTTTACTGTTCGAAAACTAATAAGTCGCAAGTGCAGCAAAGATTACACAACAATCCTTGCAAAGTACGATACACTACATGTATTTGCTGTGGTATATATCAGCGATGCTTTACATCCAGGTCATGCAAAGTTCACGAATATTTAATAAACTTAATCCCACGCAAACAATCTAAATCGTCAAATAATAAACTAAGGTAGATGTCATATGCATAGAATGTTGACGTACACCTTGAAATATCGTTAGTTTACCGGTTTTTACCGATTTTTTTCACTCCGTTGCGATTCTAATAAGCATTTACAAAAGTAGGTAAGAAAAGCAAGCGTGTGCGGAAACGGAAGTAAAGCGTTTGCTATTCTAAAGGCGTAAGCGGAAACTGAAGGAAAACGTCCAATCTTATACAGGGCTTTTCTTAACAGTTGTGATACGCAGAATAGTAACCTGTCAACTACCTTTACCAAGGCAGTAAATGACGTACGAGACAGTGGATTGAGCGTAAGAAAAGCTGCCCAAAAGTGAGGGACAAAAAAAAAATCAACACTGCAGGATCGATTAAACAACCACCCCCGAATAACCATTTGCTTTGTACACCAAACATTGGTAGCTAAGCCGATATTTATTCACAAATCGAAGAGAAAACACGATAGCGCTCAGCAGGGTGGCTGACACATCAGTTTGCGTCGAGCGTTTTCGTGGAGAAATGTTGTTTTGTCGATGTACGAAAACTGGGCCAGGTGTACGAAGACTGGGCAACTTAGGAGTTTTGGGAAAAATGGCATAATTTTGAACATACGTCGATCAAGCGGTCAATCGTTTTATATATTGAAGGTAAGTAGATGGGCTATCTTTAAAAGAAATTTCAGAAATTTTCCTCTCACAGACGAAAAGATATAGCGATTACAAACTAAAGTGTACGAAAACTGGGCAACACATTGGATGTAATTAACATTTCTCGTCTTCAGGACTGTTCGACGGCGACGTATCAGTAGCCAGCTACATATGTTTTGAATGGCATAGGAAGTGAAATGAAAAAGGAAAATTAGTAAAAACAAATAAAAAAATATATGTTTAAAGAAACTTTCATTGAAAAAACAAGGCAAACGAACGCAAGCCCCTTAAAAATTCCCCCAAAAATGAATTTTACCCAGAGCTGGAACTGAAGTCACTAATGCAGATTCACGGGTTGATAAATAAATAAATAAATAATAATCTTTATTCGATCGATAAAAGACGTTTGCCTGTCAACTTCAACCTCAATTTCAACTTTATTAATTTTTTCTATTTTTCAATTTTATTTTTAGAATACAGCCGCTTCTCATCGCTCTCGGCCGCCAGCCACTAGAGAGGCAGCTGTATTCGCAGTCTATGAAATTTGCGTGTTTCGTGGCTACGATTTGGGTCGCTACTTTGATTGAAGGTTAACACTTGATCAGGACATCAGAATTTATTTTGTACTAGTCATTCAGCCACAGGTCCGTGAGGATTTTACACTGATAGTGGCATTTCTAGTCAACTGAAATTACAATGAATAAATAGCATTGATCAGCACGACATTAACCCGCAAATACATTTTGGATGATTCAATACTTACAATTACGTTTCTTCCAAACTCCTTAACGATATTTTCATCTGAATCTTCGTTTTCGTGTGCCCTCCTAACGTTCTTTCTTCACAATCACTTTGTCCATAACAAGCAGTTCTTTAAATGCACAAACGTCGCCTTTTGATTGGCTTCCCGATTGTGTACTTAGTCCTGTCGCCGTCCTTTTTTTTCGCGCAAAAAAAAAAGAAAAAAGAAAAAAAAGGGGAAACCGAAAAATGTGCTTATGAGAAGTGAAAACCCAGAGTGCAAATCACTGCGAATGCTTTCGATTTAGCTTCCAGCATTTTACGAAAAACATTACCTATTTAAAATATAAGGAAATACTTTTGATTAAGAAGCTTCAAGAAATAACTATGTCTTCCTACGTTAAGCTTATATCAGTGGCTATAAATCTCCCCAAAATTTACAAGCAAAACTTAGCCAAGTCTATTTCGGGCGCAGCCGAGAATGGCTAAGTCGCCCTACAGGTTTTCCACAGATTGAGAATCTACAATGTAGGGTCAGTACAACAGAAAAAAGTACAGGGCAGATTGAATTACTAATATTTCGACTAGCTATAACAGAACTGGTATTCTGCAGGACTCGGCTATTGTGGCCATGTGGAAGACTAGTTCAACTGGTCAAAATATTGGCAGTTTAATCTCTCCTATACCCTTTTCTGTTATTCTGAGCCCCGCATTGTAAATTGTTTTTCTTCACTTTGAGGGACGTCTCCAATAAATACAAGCATCTCTTGTGTGATAAAAAGGAGTTACGGAAAAGAAAAGAAAGAGTACCTCAATTTATCCTTATTTGCTTCGCGTGGTCCCTTGCATTTAAAAAACGTTTTCACAGACGACCCTATATTTGGGTGAATTCAGTCAGTCCAGAGCTTCTTTTGTACCGTTCCCTATATTAAAGTGGTTTCTAGGTGATGCCATCTATTCTTAGTGCCACACTATTCATGGCGAAATATTGGGAAAAAATTTGTCTGCGCTATCACGTTCTGTATAGACCTTTGGCGGTATGACCCCACTCGTAATGTCAACAGACACACTCGGTTTTAATTAGGCGTAATATCAAAAGGCCATTCGGATTTGGAAAGACGGAAATATACGAGGCATTTTGGTAGCTGAATTTCTTATAATTTGAGTGAAGAATATTCCCGACATTTTCGATTAATTTAAACAAAGTTTCCTGCTTTGACTCGAGCCGCGTTAGACTAAGAGCAGGTGTCACGTTGAGTTACGTTTCTGCGGTATTATTCTTTAAAACCCGCTATGTCTCGTAGACTCTATAAAATATATTTTTATGTTGCGCGAATGAATGTATTTCAAGCTCACTCGAGAGGTTTAGACGTCTAATAAATTACCCATTTTGCAGCAAAATAAAAATTTATTGACATGGAACTGTTTCTATAGGGAATAAGTACGAGAGTGACGTGACAAATATCCCCGACCTTGGTAGAATTTTGTGGCCTGTTGTTGCATAATTTGATTGAATTGAACTGACACCTGCTATCAGTGTTCCTTGCCTCAAGTGTGTTTTTTCAAGACATAATTTTCATTTACTAGCCTGTAGTAACAAAAATACAAGGCAATTTTACGATTGAGTTTGGAAAACCAAGTAGAATGAGGCCCCGTTCACACGAATCCGTTTTTGTTTGAAAACGCATTTTTTCTCTCCGATTTAAAAAAAATTTGCATTCACACCGTCCACACGAAAACGCTAAAACGATTCCAAAACACTAATACCCCTGACGGGGCATGCGCATAGCGCCATTTTCTTCTTTTCGCGTGTCTGTCTTCGTTAGGAACTTTGAACTTTGCAAGAAAATAGTTTAAAGATGTCCCACTGAGTCAGGCAAAAACCGGGTAGATCTAAGAGCAAGAGCAATGCTGACTCGTTTGTTTGGACAGATGACGAAGTGGAACTGCTTCTTAAAGTTACAATCGGAAAATGTCTATTGGGAATCATGCAAGGCAAAGTACTCCGATATTCTGGATCTTTTTGTAGCACAGTATCCTTCGCTAGTTTGCATTTAGGTTTATTTTTTGCGCGGCTTTCTCGCGGGGTAGGCTGGATCCAACACATCGTTTTCGAAAAGTTCCGTTTTAAGGAACGGGGCCACACGAAAACGCGAAAGCGGAGAATATATCTTGTTTATACCCACCCCACCCCTGCCCTGCCCACAAACTGTCTACCAAATTTGGGGGACTTTAAATAGTGGTGTATACTGGTACGGACGCTGAAAACATTACTGAAAAATTGCCCTTGACCTTCAATGTCTGCTTTGTAACTTAGAAGTATTTTCATGGAATCAGGATTTCCTTTTTCGTCGGCAGTTATAAGCGGCGTGCTCTCAGTTTGTCCACCCATTAGCGAAATTGAGGTTGAATTGGTTTCAAATGCCGCAATTCTTTCGCCAGCGTTCATTTTCTCAAGAACAATTGAAACTCTGACAGCATCTCCAGCCCTTGCAGCTTCGAAGACTTCTTTTGTAGTGGAGCGGAATCCGTTCTGCCGTGGGAAAGGCACTACATTTCGGTTAGCCCGTTCAACAACTTCGACAAACATGCCTTGTCATGCATGTTGTCATTACTAATAATCCCTGATATTGGTTAGTAGAATGTAAACCACAAATCTCCGCGTATGAATAAAGTGCTGTAATGTATAAATACAGGTTAGGACATGCTGTTTACACAATTTTGTTTTGGGTCTTAATTAGTGACGCTGTTGGAATTTCTGCTTAATTTAATTTCGCTGCGAAGTGATTTTTGCCGTCCATTTTTCTCACCCGGTTGCTCGCAGGGAAAAAACGTTCAGCTCACTTTGTTTTTGAGTGTTCATTGACCATACTTGGTCGCAGCAGGTATATGAGCTGATAACCTACAATCGCGGACAATTGGTTAAGGAACACTTGGCCTTTTCTTAATCTTTTTGTCAGCAATTTGCAAATAGGCGACATAATAAACCCCCCAAAAGCATTTTACAAAGTTCTTTACCTCGCTCCCCCTAAACAATGTTGAAGTACAGAAACTGTACAAGATATCCGAAATGTGTTGGACCCTTGACAGTCAACATTGTTTGGGGGGAGAAGGAGTAGACATTATTGACGTATAATTAAAAATTTGGCTTAATTTCCCAAAAGTTCTGGCCACAATTGTAGCTCTGTTCAGCCAATCAAAATGCTAGAAATCCAATATACCTGAATATACCTAGTCCAGTTTTTATTATACCTATTCATAAAACAATGCTTGTTCAAAGCCATTACTCTGGAGGAGAGATGGCGTATAAAACAGTAAGTATAAAACAAGTATAAAACAACCCTCATAGTATTGAAGTCAAACTTGGGGCGATAGTGAAAGTTGACTTTTAACTATTCTCCTGAGTTACCTTGATTCGCTGCTTCTGAAGTGTACTTTGACCTAAATGAATGGACAGAAAAAAAAAGATGCAGCAATGACCGCCCCTTCAAGGCACACCGAATTTCATGACATACGTCTTCTTCAATTAGCTCTATTCATGTACAGCTACCAAAATTCTCTTTTTACCATGCTCCTCTCTGCAAAATTAATACTACGGAACATCGAGCTTTACATGTGCCGAACCTAACGCAAATGACCAAAAGCTATTGTTTTTGCTAATTTGCGTTAGGTTTGGCATATATGAAGTTCGACGTTTCAACTAGACCTAGTTTCATAATTCACTGGATCATGTCTGACATAATTGATGCAACACATTTTGTCCACCTAGCACGCGCAAACTGTGAACCGTTAGATAGCCGTTAACATATTTGTTTTTTTTTTCAAACTGATGAAGGCCGAAGATTTTCGGTCGAAACGTCTTTTTAAGATTTTATGAACATTGTATTATCTTTTCACCAAAGGCAGCGTCAGACCTGTTATTTAGATTTTACTATGTCTATCCCAATTTTAGAATTTTTTTATGGTATAATATATTTTAATGGCTGCTAATTTAAACATTAGTGTAGTTCTTAATGCATGCGCAGCTAGCGAGAAATTGGGCCAGAGTTTAAGCTGCGACGACGACGACGGCGACGGCACTGACAAGAAAGTGAAAAAATAATAAGCTCAACTGAGCAAAACAATGACTCTGCACATTTCTACATTTTAGTACATTTTAGTACATTTTAGCAAAACAACAATGAGCATTTTTAAGGCTTTAGGTAGATCAAAAACACACGACGGGGAATTTTTCTTTCTCTACCTGAACTTAAGTGCTGTCCCTACGAATTCAGTTCTCGGATATCTCGGCCACATTGAGCTACACTGGGCAAGTTAAACGAGTTGAAATAATCGCGAAGTAGAATAGAAGAACCGAAATACACAATTTGATGACGTTCTTCTTGGCATTGCCGTCGTCGTTGCTTAAAGTCCCTAGTAGTTTGAAGTCGTTGTATACTGCATGCTGAGATGTGTTAATTGCATGCTAATGTATTTCTACTTAATTTTGCATACTTACGGGGCGCATACTTGCACATTAATGCATACTAATAAATCTTTGTAAGGTTTGGGAACTTCCCCCATATAAGGAAGTCCAAACCTTTTTACAGCTTTAGCAGCAATACATTTTAACTCCAGCGTTTTTCTGTCAGAAAGAATCCCGCGTGCCTCATCAGTTCGAGCCATGTCCATCGCTGTTTGACCGTAATCGTTGACAAAATCAACATGAGCACCTCCGTCTAACAAAACGTTCAACATGTCAGTCAAAAAACAGATCTCTTCATCGACGGGCTCAAACGTTACAGCTCTGTGAAGAGGAGTGTCCCCATTGCTGTTGACAGTATTAACATCCATACCCATCCTCAAAAGAAACTTCATTGTCTTGGGGCACGGATGTTCAAATGATGCGGGAAGGAAGTGCCGTGGTAATTGAAATAGGTTTTCTGAAACCAGGTGTAACAGTGTATCTCCGCGATAATTGCAAGCATTTAAGGAGGAAAGCTTTTTCCACAACACCAATACACTTGGGTCTTGGTCATCTTCAAAAAGTTCAGCTTCGGCAGAGTATTGAAAAAGTCCTAACAAGAAACCAAACAGGTCATTAGATTCTCCTGTCTCCTGTCTTTCCTGTTTCTCGTACTCAAGAGCTGTTTCCTCTATCAACTCAAGGATGACTTTTTGTCTTGGAGGAATATTGTTCTCAACCATGTTAAAAAACACCTCAGTTAAATGCTGGAAATACCAGACCAATGACAGATTACAGCACCTAGCTTTCTTCATTGCGTATCTATTTAACGCTAGACAAATATCAAAGTTCCCAGAAAGTTCAAGCAAATCAGCAACGACGACAATTGGCAAAATAAGGGCTTGGTTGCCTGATCCAAGGATTCTTTCTCTGACAACAAGGCTCTCCATGATGATGGCATCAAAATCACCTTGTATCTGAGCAAGTTGCTCAAGAGTTTGACACTCTTTTCTATTCTGATAAGCCTCAATTGGCTCCACTGGTTGTTTCAACAAAGGACTTAAAGGGTCTTGAAACCTTTCTTCCAAACCGCGCTTCATGTACTCAAATGCTCTCTCATTGTCAGGATTATCATACGGCTGAGTGGCGAGAGAGCCACCCAGAAGCTCCAGGGCTTCAATTCTTTGTTCTTTTGAATACTCCAGTCTGTTGATGAAATCCTCCACCACAGAAATCTTGCGCTCGTTGCTGGCTAAAAGAAGAGGTGTTAGTCGTCGACTGTTGGGCAGCTTGGATGCTCCAAGACTCAAAAGTTTTTCAGCGACCTTAACCTTCTCACCACGCACAGCATAATGAAGAGCTGTGTCAATCTGAGTTTTGTCTTGGAGATCTATGTTTGCTCCATGTTCCACAAGGAAGCTCACTACGTCTACGTGACCATTCAAGCTCGCTATCATCAAAGGGGTGACGTTATTAAAACATGCACCCGCGTTCACATCGGCTCCGTTTATAACGAAACAACTCAAAACATCAACGTGCCCTTTACTAGCAGCAGCAAACAAGGCAGTACAATAAAAACGAGCATCGTTTAATTTAAAATTTCCTCGACCTTCGATGTCTGCATTGTATCTAAGAAGTGTTTTCACGCAATCCAGATTTCCATTTTCAGCGGCAGTTATCAGTGCAGTTGTGTCGTATTGGAGTTCGATATGTTGACCATCCAACGAAATTTCCGTGGTTACAATTGAAATTATTTCTATTGCCGTAGTTATTTCGCTGCTACTCAATCGCTCAAGGATTTTACTAAGAATGAGAGAGTCTCCAGACTTTGCAGCCTCGTAAATGTCTTTTGCGGGGTCATTGGGGTATCTTGTCTTAATCCACGTCCAACTTGTAAGATCATTGTTCGTGTCTGCCATCTATCAGTGTGGGCTGATATCGGGTTTATATTAACCCTTTAAGCCCTGATATAAAAGTGCATATTCTCCTTACTGTTCTCCATACATTTCATATGGAACTAGTAAGGAGAATTTCTCTAAATATCAAGACATCCGGGTGATCATTTCCTTAATTCTCATCACTTGAATGTTTGAACAGGTAGTAATGATGTAAAGAGAAACTTCATTCTCCTCTCTGTTAGGGCTAAAAGGGTCAAATGTTCGTGGCTAACTTCACGAAATTAAAAGTGCATCTAAGGCTTCCTTCCACGTTTGAATTTGACATTGACCTTGCAGTTCTCAGTTTTTTTTCTTTTTTATAATTAAATAATTACTTTATTAACAAAACAAAAAAAAAAACCAGTTACAAAGCAAGCAAACAGTAAAGAGTAAATTAGTTACACAGTTAGTTACACAAAAATATATAAGTTACACAATAACCGTTGGGGAAAAAAAAACAGAGTAAACGGAAATTATAGAAAATTATAGAAAAAAGGGAAAAAAAAGGGGGGGGGGGGGGGGAAACAGAGAGACTCCACAATCTAAAATTACTTAGAATTATGCAGCCGGTCGTGAAAGGGTCGTCTGCAGTGGAAAAAGGTGTCATGATCGAAAAGAAAGCTTCCTCAATGTTCTGTGGACCATATATGGGAGAAAGCGCAGCAAGGTGGGCAGCGGCAGGGTTGACCGGGCTAGTTAGTAGTAAGAATGGGCAATAAAGGTTGCCACTTCTTTGAGTTTTCTCTAGTTTTATAGGATTCTATGTAAAACTGGGATTTAAGGACCATAATAAAACTTTGTAAACGTGGAGGTTTGTTACTGGTCTTGCAGCACCATATATAGTGTCTTGCTAGAAGAAAGCAAAAATTGAGTTGAAGCTCTGCTCCGGTGAAAAGTCAAACGAAATGGAAAAACCTCATTGTCTGTGACGGATGGATCCCTGATTGGGGAGTGGCATATGGCCTGGCTGCTCGCTGCACTAAAAGCACAAAACTTCTGAACTTCCATTACAGATTTCTGCACAGAATCCTACCCACAAATGTTCTCCTGACAAAAATTGGTTTAAAACAAGATCCAAACTGTACTTTTTGTAGTAACTCCCCCGAAAGCCTGATCCACCTCTTCTGGTACTGCATGAATGTTCAGACTTTTTGGAAAAACTTGATCGAAAGGCTGAAAGAGTCTAAACTAGTACCGAGAAATTATCCAAAACAGATCACGGTATTTCTGGGCCTGAGGCTGGACACCTCCACCTTTTCACTTGCAGTTCTAAGTTGGCATTTCATGTACTTAGCCACGAACTTTGTACCTGATATCGATATTGGTATTATATCCCGATAATAGTGATGTGTATTAGAGTTCGTGTCCACCTTCACGAAAATCAGTAACTAGTTTTCATGTAGTACTTAGACTTAATCAACCCATCCGTCCGCCAAAAGTTATATTTAAATTTTATTTCTACCCCCGCCAAGGGCACACCTTGATGATCGCTTCGTGCGCAGTGAAACTCAAGTAACTGTCTCGCAGTTTTCTATCTTTAAATATGTATTTCGCTCTACATGTGATTTGTATACATGGGCCTCTCTTAAATCAGGCCCGGACGGGGGGTGGGGGGAGGGGGTGGGGTAGTAGGATACCAATATACCTCATTTCTTTCTCCTGGGATACCAGTATACCTTAAAAATGCAAAAACGTTGATAACAAATACCTAACACTATTGTAAAAATACCGAATACCTTGGTAAAAAACGCCCTAGATACCGTATTGCCGGGTTGCACTGTCACGCCATACAAAAATAAATTCGAAACCGTTCGATAAAAGAAGCCAAGAACTTCACATGTTATCAAAGATTAATAAATAAACAACTTCTCCAACTCTCAGGTCTGTGCGGTGCATTGTTCTTGAGCTATTTTCCCAACCGTTCCACCCAAATTTATAGAGCTCAGAATGGAGACGCCATATTGGTGTACCGCCGTGGTGCACCAATATGACCGCTGGATATCAAAGAAAACACCTGGGATTCACTTTTGCTATGAAAGCAATTACTTTTCGCTCGTGAGCTAGTATACTTTCACGTAAACAACCCACGTAATACTTGAAATGTTCAAACTGCTAAAAATCCTAAGGAGAGGCCTTTCCTTCAAACCAAGACAGCTTTGTCACGGCGCCATCTTGATGTCACGTACAGCGGAGAACTCGAAAATTCAAAATACTCTAGTTTAAAAACGAAGGACGCTACCGAGCTGCAAACTTGTAAAGAGATATATATTTTTATTTCATCTTACACCTGTTGACGATAAAAATTCAGCAGGCCTAACGAGTTCTGATTTTAGAATTTTATGACGTCACATGCGAACCAGCAATACCCAAAACCCCTGGCCGGGCCTGCTTAATTAAGCCCGAAAAACAAACAGATAATACGAAAACTTGGTTTGCAACGGCAAATAAACAAAATCTTCAGTGTCATAAGAAGGAAGTAAACAGGCCCGGGAAACAGGCAAACAAGGATTCATTGAATGACCTATTATACTCAAGTAAATGAAATGATATTCCTCTGCAAACAACTGTCTTTGTTCAATTACAATCAAGAAAACAAAAATACAACGTCACTCAGTCGATACACAAAAACGACACAAGAAAAAGACGAAAGAAAAAGATAATGCTACCAGAAATATCTGCTTTTTTGATCAATAAACTTTATCAATGAGTCCGAAAAAGAAGAGCAAATTCATTTGCTAGTGGTTCGATCTATTTTTATTTCACTGAAAAGCACAAAATTGTGTCCTGAGATTTGTAACAGGGACGGTAAAGAACTGCTTAAAACGGAATCCTAGCATGAAAATATAAAACTTTTTAAAAAGGAATCGTAACACAAAATGTATTCAACTTGACCCTAATTTGCCCTTAACAGGTAAGTCGATACAATGGGTTGAACTATGTAAAAATATAAATAATTAAGGCAAAGAGTAAATACTTTACGGTCAAAAATAAAACCATTTACGCTTTCGTGCTAAAACTAGAAAACCTTCACATATGCCAAAAATAAGTTGTTGGTTGAGTTTGAACTATAAATTCTCAATAATATTAAACACTTATGTTAGTGGCATTGGCTAAAAATGAACCTTTCATTCAAAAAGGAGTGAAGTACAGTTTGGTTCCATAGATGTGTAAGAGTGTAGCACAGCTTTCGCTCTGTCCAAAAAAAAAAAAAAAAAAAAAAAACAATCAAGGAACTAACAAAACCACTTGAAAGTACTTCTCAGGACCTTATAAGAAGCAGTGTGGTGGAGTGGTTAGAACGTTGGACTCGCAACCCGGAGGTTCCGAGTTCGAGTCCCGGCCACGCTTGTATAAAGCCAACTGGTTTGCCTCCCGCCAGTTGAGGCTTTAGTCATGTTATGTTCAATTTGATCAGTTATTTGTTTGTGATTATTTCAGTGGAGTGCCTGTGAATTAGCTGGATTAGCTAAGCGCACTTTCACTTTAAACAATTTCATTTACCATTTTTACCATTTTTTATCACGTAATAAATTGCACCGCATTCAGTAGCTTTCCTTTGAGTGGTCACACTTTAGGATCTCATCCACTAACTCAAAAGTTATTTAGAAACACCTCGTACAGCAAAAAATGCGCCCCAAAAAAGACTACGACATCAGCTTTTCTTTGAATGTTCTCACTTTAGGTTTTCTAGGCACAGACTTAGGAATCACCTGGATTGAAATAAAGGTTTAATCTGTGGCAACACTTTTTTTTTTCTGTTCTTGTTACAGGCTATGAGTAAGCTTTGCGTCTGGGAGAAAAAGGGTTAATTCAGTTTATATGTAGTGTAACATACATGGTGCTGTCTCTTACAATGACTAGAATGATGCAAATGGGCCACAGGGCACCCATTCACGTGGCCCCTGCAACCGGCACTCAGAACCTGTTGTGTAGTGTAGTAAAGCATTATTAGGTATACGTGCACTACAGTGTACTTCTTTCTCTTGATGGGATGCTAGTCCATCTCAAAATATCCTAGTATTTTCCCCTCATCTCTGTTTGCATTACACATCTGGGAAGAGGGAGACAATATGAAGTTAAGTTTCTCGTTTTAGGAGGCAACACGACTAATTCCAACCCTCATTCTACTATTCATGATCTTTCATTAAGGACGGTGTCTCCTAATACAGATGTATTTTTGTAAAGGTTATGACTGTGGGGAGAACGTAGAGCTTAGCAAGGGTTATTGGAATCCAAAAAGCAAAATGTGGGTAGCCACGCAGTTTTCAGAGATAATTAAGCAACCATAATTCCAAAAAACCGCTAAAATACATAGAATGCATGGCAGTTTCTTTCCACATTTAAGCTGAATTACCTCCGAAAAATGTGTGGTTACTCCAAGTTTTCTTTTTGGATTCTGATAGCCCTTGCTAAGATCTGCTTTTTCCACATAGATATAAACCGCGCAAAAATATTGTTGTATTAATGGGGTAAATTCCTTAAGAAACTTGAATATCCCGAGATACGTAGTACGTATGCGCAGTAACAAAAGGAGGCACCGCCCTCACAGACATAGAATCCTTGGGACGTATGTGGTTTGGACTTCCCTAGTAGTTGATAAACTTGAATGAAACGGAAATACCATTGGAATGAATAATAATAGAATGAAAAGCAATTAAAATGAGAAAAAATATCTTAGACAATAAATTTAAAAAAAAGTTCCGAAAAATGTTCTTGTTATACTCAATAGTCCTAATGAATTTGGATCTTATTTGAAAATCGTGATTCCACTTAGTCAACTGCCCTGTAAGACTGAATTTCTGCACCTGTATAGCCCCCGAAATGATCCTCAAATCGACCTCGGAATGATCCCAACCCCGAAATGATCCCCGTTTTCTTCCACGCTGACCCCGAAATGATCCCCAAGTAATTATCGGAGCGGAATAGCGTACGGTACTTGAAATTGAAGAATAGTTCTAGATCTATTGTAACTCGAACAATGTTCACATTTTTTAGTCGTATTTTCCGAATGCTTTCTTCGTAAATCACTTAACAAAATTTATTAAACTTCGATGAAAATTGAAAGCCGAAAAACAGATCGGGAGCTGTGTTCAATGACATTGAAGATCAGCCTTCAGACGTACTTTCCGGCGCGTCCATTGCGTATAAAAAGAAATGCTGCGAAGGCAAAGTGACAGAAGAATTTTGCCTAAAGTGCAACAAAAAATATGGGTGTCTCTGCAGGAGTTTATGCCAGTGAAGATGACTATTACAGCGAGGACCTGGTAATAAGTGTACAAAAGACGAAGAGTGGTTTACTTCCTAAAACTGAATTTCCATAAATTTTACATGGTGGATTTGAGATGCGTTCAGTAAGTGTAGCCCTGCAAAGTTAATGTTGATTTCGACCTTGAAATTAGGAAGGAAGACTTTTTACATACCTGTTCCGTTCAAAATGCTATTTTGCTACATATAAGTTTAAAACTTTTGCATCGTTTCTTGAAAAGAAATCGTTGAAAACAGCAGTTGTGACCTATTACTCGAAGTTCATTTCATCTTTAGTTCAGTATCTAGCAATGTCTACAGAGTGACATTCTACTTTCATTTTGTCCATAACAACAAACTGCTTTTCACTTCTTGTTAAAATTTAAAAAAAAGGAGAGGCTTTTTGACAGTTTTCTTGTATTTTAATATTGTTTTTTGTTTTTTTAATATTGTTATCAGTTACAATTCAAGACATATACACACCAATCGTTTTTCCCAGTTCATTGAAAAATGCTAGTGAAGACTGCTAACAATCTCAAGTCAATAAATACGTGAACTTTTTTTTCATTGCCGTTATTTTGATCACTTCACAATCCCTTGGTTTGAACGCCATTCCAAAAATTACTTGGGGATCATTTTGGGGTCAGCGTGGAAGGACACGGGGATCATTTCGGGGTTGGGGATCATTTCGGGGTCCGGATCATTTCGGGGGCTGTACACGCCTCATACGTATTGCGTGCCTACAATACACCCGCCCCACCTCTGCCCTGCCCACAAACTGTCTACCAAATTTGGGGACACTTATCACGTGACTCCTGTACTCGATTTCCTCTCTTGTACCATCACGTAAAGGGGAAACGGATCACAAAAGAGTGGCACTAAAGGGAACGGTATCAGGTAGAAAGCAGTCATGGCAAACCGTACAAAAGCCGCGGAGCAACTTACTGAATTCGCCCAAACGAAGAAGGTAGGAAGTTTGAAGAAATATTGCAGTGCGAGTTACTTGTAAGCCTGCGTTTTATAGAATAGACTGGGGTTTGTTTTGCATGCAAATTTTACTAGACTGGGTCAATTGAAGCTCAGTGATACGTTGATATGTAACGAAAGTTATTTCGTTTTAAATGGGTAATGGCAAATTGTATCGGTATTAAAGTTACCTGATGTTGAAGGCTGATGTTTGGGACAAATGTGGTACAATACAAACTGAACACGGTTTGCATAACGTAATACGTTTTCCCCGTCAATTTAGTGTTTCTTGCATCCTTTTGATTTATCTTGGATATTCGCGTTCGTAATTTTAATTGAGTGAACGAAATTGATTATTTGAAACCTAAGAAACCTTCGAACTCTTCGTGTATCAGAGGTCAGGTTTTTTCAAATTGAATTTCAACCCTTGTACATGCATGGTCAAGGCAATGGTTCGAAAATGTCACGCTTATTTCAGGCCACTCAGGTTTAATGTTATGATTTTTAGTTTTCTTCAGGATATTTGCCTCCGTGATAAACCAAAATCAAGGGTATTTTATAGGTAGTTCAAAATAACTTGATCTTTGCTAGACTGCTTTGTCATTTGAAAAGTCATGACAAGTCAAATTATGCAATCCGTTTCCACCTTTGACATTCACGTAGTTCCTTTGCGTAGTTTCCTCTGGCAACTTAGTGTTAATATCAATGACTGTGGATTTTTCCTGTTTTGCTGACCATTGGTGACGTGGCTATTTTTTATTATTATTTTCTTCCAAAGGAGGTATAGGTTCCTTAATTGTCAATTGGGAACATGTAAAGACCTGATTATTTTTTGCTTTGCTTATGCGCCGATCAATTCGAAAGTTCAACGTCCCCCCCCCCCCGGGGCAACCACCCGTGCATTTGAACTTTTGAAGATTGCCTTGTTCAAATTCCCTCCCTTCAGGGCAAGAAAGCTGTTCAAATGCCCCACCAATTAGTACTGAACTACCTCTCCTCAAAGGCAAATTTCGTTTTCAATCAACACTGGGCACACTTTTCAAAGAGAGATATGCCGTAATAACACCTTCAAACTTCTCTTAAAGACCCTTTTGAAAGAGTTATTCAGTAACAAAGGCAAAATTCAATCTTGTAAATCCGTCAAACCCTGCAAAAACCAAAAAAAAAAAAACTGACGGGCATATTACGTCAGAACAAGAGATAAATCTGGTTCAAATTCCCCACTCTTCCAATGCAATGTTCAAATTCCCCCTCCTTAGGCATGATGTACAGTCAAATGACAGGGGGGGGATGTTGAAGTTTCGAATTGATCGGCGCATTACGTACATACTTTAATTTCTAACCTCGTTGTAGGAAATGGGTGATTTTTGTGCCTTGAAAATACCTTGCACATTTTGTGACTTGCTGACTTGAGTCAAAACAAAAATTGAAATGGCATCACCACGCACCATCCCTGCTTTTCGGAAGGAGAGATGGTGGAGGCTCGAAACCAATCTTAGATTTACTAGTTTCATAAAGGGCTTTGGTTTGTTGTTGGTGGCCTTCATCCTTGTTCTAAGGAATATTAGCATTTTCTCTAAGTTTTACAACTGGCTCTTCGTAAATGGTGTGTCTATTCCCATAATTGAGTATCAGAATTCTGGAAGTTTTTGTCCCCATTATTTTTTGAACTACTTGGGTTTGTTGTTGGTGGCCTTCATCCTTGTTCTAAGGAATATTAGCATTTTCTCTAAGTTTTACAACTGGCTCTTTGTAAATGGTGTGTCTACTCCCATAATTGAGTATCAGAATTCTGGAAGTTTTTGTCCCCATTATTTTTTGAATTAGCAGGCCGTGGGGGCTGTAACTTTTTGGTGGCCATTATTTTTGGACATCTAAACTACATCAGTAATGTGACCACAAAATAAGTATCACTTTAATCCTCAAAAAAGACATTCTCATTGATTCTCATAAGCACTAAAGGCAGCAAAGTGAGGTACTCAGCAAGAGAGTCCCATACCACTGTGGTCTACAATACAGCTATAGAACATTGTCTGTATGTCAGAATACACTGTTGTAGTTCCTTTGGAGTATTTGGTAAATCATTTCTGGTTAGTCCGTTTTGGTGGAAGTCGGTTACTTCCAGTGGCCGTTACATTTCAGATTTGGGGGTTGTAATGTCCCATTACTAATGTTACATTTGGGCAGGAGCTACTTTTGGGGCATAACATTGTTTTTTTGGAATGCTACTGTAATAGACATTGTTCATTTAAACTTTGCACAAGAAGGAAGAGTTTTAGAAGTCAGTAAAAGTTTCTCTCTTTTTAGACACCTGATGTCCTCACAACTGGAAATGGAGTTCCCATTGACACAAAGACATCCACCATGACAGTGGGACCCAGAGGACCCGTCCTACTGCAGGACGTCCAGTTTCTCGATGAGATGAGTCACTTTGACAGGGAGAGAATCCCTGAGAGAGTGGTGCACGCCAAGGGAGGTGGAGCATTTGGATACTTTGAGGTCACACATGACATCACCAAGTACTGCAAGGCTAAGATCTTTCAGAGGATTGGCAAAAGAACTCCTTGTGTTGTACGGTTTTCCACAGTGGGTGAGCATTTATCCTTTTAATCTTTTCCCACCGTAAGAGAAAATATGTCAATTGTATTGTAATGATTATTTGGAAACAAACGAGATAAAAAAAAGTGGTCATGTAAAGTCGAGATAACATGCTCATGTGTTTAGATATTTGCACATATAATAACAATACAACATCCCAAAATCATTCTGTGAAAACTTTCTGGGAAGCAAAACTTTGACAACAAGCTTGCCAGTACCATCCCCCAGAAAAATTCTGTTGTACTGTCATACATGTGTGGTTTATCACAAATTACATGTATGTGGTTTTTTCCTTTTTCCCACGTAATGTTGTTTCAATTAGGTAGTTTATTTTAATTTAGAGGATTTGAAGTCCTTTAATGGCCCTTTTAATGTCATTTTAATGGCATGTCACATGAACAGATTGTTTTTTGCAATTTTGTTTTTCACTTTTCAAGAGCATTTTAGCAATGAAATTTGCTGTACTTCTTGTATACAGTCTTTTGGCATGAGTTTCATAAAGTGATTGAAAACTTTTTCTCATTATTATTTTGATGTACAATGTGTCTTTCTTTTAATCTCTAGGTGGTGAGTCGGGTAGCGCTGACACAGCCCGTGATCCTCGTGGTTTTGCCATGAAGTTCTACACTGACGAAGGAAACTGGGATCTTGTTGGAAACAACACTCCTATCTTCTTCATCAGGGACCCTATACTGGTATGGTTCTTTGTTTGTTTTGGAGTTTTGGATGCTTAAAAAATTTGCGTGGTACAACTGGTGCCAATTTGTTCACTGAACAGACCTGCCATCAACTCAAAAACCTGTAAATATGGAGGTTCTCAAACTGAACACAAAATTACTCTGGAGATTGGTGTGTCAAAACGGGAGATTTACAAGTCAGTTTAACATGAAAATGGGCGTGTCTTGACCCTCATTTTTCAACACCTATTTTACCTTGACATGCGTTGCTTGGCTGCTTAATTTTTTGAAGATGATAGAATGCTAGCCTGCATTTCCTTTGGCAGTTTCCAGATTTGTTTTATGGACTTGATTTGGGTTGATCATCCCCAAACTGTGAGTCTCATGGTCAAATTGTGAAGGTTTCTGCAGGTGCCATGTCTTCTTTTAGTGTATAAAATAAATGTGAAAGGATAAACTTGTTCAGTAGTGTAGTTTGTTGCATAATACCTTTTACAGATTGCTCTTTGTCATGGAAATGTTTTATCACATAATGTGCACATATATTTTATTGTTTGCAGTTCCCAAGCTTTATTCATACTCAGAAGAGAAATCCTGTCACTCACTTAAAGGTAACTAATAACTACATGTAATAATGGGTTCCTTGTAAACATAATAACATTATGTCATTAACTGTTACAAATGCTTGAAATAAATAAATGAAATGAAAATTTTATCATAATTATGACCTGCACAGCTCTGTCCAACCAGTCTTAAAAAACTAAATGTATTTGAAAAACCCCTGTGTGCATGTAAGCTAAAAATTAAAGCCATTACCATCCAGCCTAGGCTCAGTCTCCAGCCGTGAGTGTCTCGCTGCGCCCGCGATTCTCGCCACCTTCATGGCTGGGCGCACGGGTTTGGTTATTGTTTAGATTGACCAATCAGAGACAAGCCCCCTGAAATTTGCGGGGCAGAATGCGCAACATAATTTAGCTGGATTTGGTCTTTCTCTTGAAATTTCACACTTTTAGGAGGGCGTTTCAGGCATACTTTTCGCATTGTGTGGTTCCAGAAAATATCCCTACCCCTACCACGGAGGGAATGTCATTTAGGACCCCCCTCCTCCCCGGATTTTCCGTTTTTTGAAGTAAGCTATAACCCCCCCATCCCTCCGGATTTTCCACAGTTTGTCAAACAACCCCCCAACCCCTCTGGAAAATTTCTTTCAAGAAGGGAGTGTTAAAAATGAAGCAACTGATCCAAATTTAAATGAAGCTAAGCCGTTCCGATTATCGTAGGATGCGTTTTATTAGCGTTTAAAATAATAACGTACATAGTCATAACTTACTCATAACATACTGATCCTACCAATACAACTGTTCTTCTCTACGTCAAACAGATATACTAGGTATCTGTAAAATTACCGTGACAAAAGTATGTAAAACGTTCGTTTTAATAGAAGAATTCGCTTGAAAAGTTGCAGTGTTGCTGATAAACGTTACTTCAACATGAACGCGATCATGAACAAAGAAAACGCACAAACAAAATTAAGGGGAAATGATCAAAACAAAAAGAATAACGAATATTGAGTCCTCTAAAGTCGTTACACTGCATACCAGCCCTCAGGTAAGAGCCCGTTACTTGAAGGTGCAAGTGAAGAGGAGGGCCGGTAGAAAGCCCGTAAACGTATTTGGCGACAATTGTACTTCGCAATATTCTCGTTGCTGAGTTTAGCAAAACACGACTTCTACGAGTCAATGAGATCGCGCTTCGCTTGCCAGTTGCCACATAGTTAAAAAGGACGGACTGATTGTTCGTAAAAGACGCTTATAATTAATGTCAATCGTGAAGGTAACCTTAAAATTTAGGTTGTTTACACGACGCAGCGTCGAAGGATCGTTGTCTTGATAAGTAAATGTAACCACTCCTGGTGCGTGTTGCTGTCTTCTCGAAGACTGGTAACGAGTAATGGTGGCTACTTCTGCGCAGCGACGATGTTTATTTCGTTTCCGCCCCAACATCGCTTCCAAAGCGCCTTTAGGAGAAAGAATACCTGTTTTACGTTTAACAAAAGTGTTTACTTAGCAGTTAAACTAATTTAATTCCACAATAAAGATCTACAAATTCGGTAAGTAGTAATTTTCGAACTTTACCTGCAGCTCACATCGGAATGAATCGAAGTCAGTGACCCTCTGGAAAGTAATTTATCCGTTCAACCCCCCTCTCCTCTGGATTTTCCTGGGCTTCTGACCCCCCCACCCCTCCGGAATTTCCAATTCCCTCCGTGGTGGGGGTATGGATATTTTCTGAAACCACACATTTCGCTTTTTTTCAAGACGATAAAAAAAAACAGATAAAATTTAAGCAAATGACGTGTGGATTGTCTGCATAATTATTAAAATTGTAATGACGTCACGGACATGCAACCAAACTCGTGCGCCCAGCCATGAAGGTGGCGAGAATCGCGGGCGCATCGAGACACTCACGGCTGGAGACTGAGCCTACATCCAGCCCTGCACACCGACAAATAAGTGTGTGAATGGAAAATGCTACAAACTGGACCAGGATTGTGTAGTAAATTAAAATAGATCGTGCAATGAAATGCTTATTGAGTGAGTCTTGGTAGGCTAGACAGGAAAATATTTTGCTTTTAGTGATCCTGTAGCCCGTCAACCTTATGCCATGAACTTTAACCATAATTATGTCTCATGTCTGGCTCTCCTACTCAGTCAATAAGTGAATAGTACAGGTATGTACAAGTGTACAAGGCCCAAACATATTTAAGTGTACGGTACATGAAGTCTGGATTCTTTTCATGCAGGACCCTGATATGTTCTGGGACTTCATCACTCTGCGTCCTGAGACCATTCATCAAGTGTGCTTCTTGTTTAGTGATCGTGGTATTCCTGATGGATACCAAAACATGAATGGATATGGAAGTCACACGTTTAAGTTGGTGAATGACAAGGGGGAAGTTGTCTACTGCAAGTTTCATGTCAAGGTATGGGCCAACTGTGTTTAATTCTCTAGAAACATAAGCAAATGGCCATTATAGAAACTGAATATTTTATGTGTAGGTACTTGTAGGTTACTCACACCCTTGCATCATACGAACAGGGATGTAGATAATAGCCGGCAGCCGGAAAAAATCACCAGCTTTTCCTACAAAATTTCCGGCTGATGACTCTTGGAAGGATGATACACAACTGCCGAAATATAAAACATGATGCAGAAGCTGCAAGCGGCTTCTAGTGCCTGCTGCCTATTACAAGTATTCTTCCATCTATTGAAAATTCTAACTACAACCCTGACGAAGTCAACTTTAACTGAAGGACTAAACTATAAATTGTATCAGTCAAAAGACAAGTACAGGTTTGCTCTCTTAACGTGAGATAAAAATTTTAATCTATGTGATACTATTACTTATGTACTGTACATTTTTTTATTCACAGACTGACCAGGGAGTGAAATGTGTGCCTGTAGACAAAGCAGAGCAGTTAGCTGGGTCTGATCCCGACTACAATAACAGAAAGCTTTACAATGCAATTGCCAATGGAAATCCTGTAGGTTTATCGGCAAAACTTTCTAATTCAATAATTATTTTGTAATAATTAAGTCTAGTGACCCCATAACCCTATTCAGACCGGGATGACAGCAAAACTTTGAAGGCAGATAGTACATCCAGAAACGTTTCCTTGGAGGTCCGCAATATCAGCTGATGATGTCATACATGTATGACATCACAGTCACGTCTTGTTCTCAAACAGCAGCCATCTTTCATCTGCCATCTTGGATCATCAAAAACAGCCAAAATTGGTCAAGAAGTGATCAAAATCAAGAAATTAACATGGAAATGGTCTAAAAATGACAAATGTACTTCGAAAAAGTTATGATTTTTCATTAAAAAGGGGAAATTCAAATTTCTGAAAAAAATGCTTGTCAAAAAGTGGTTGCCATGGTAATGTCAAACTTAATAGACAAGGACCTGCTATATCAAATACATATATCAGACAAATTTTAGGAAAAGTCACCAAGTTTGGTGGCTTTAGGTTTCCTATTAAGTAACAATGCGTGTAAGAACTAGGCAATCCTCTATTGTTCTGCGGCATTTCGCTTTCCCCCCATAAGATTGTTTAGATTTTCTTACTGAGAATACATCAACCTATGGACAACACGTTTTTGAAATAAAATGTACTGAAACTTTATTTTAAAGCGATATTTCTTTTGTGTTACAAGATTTTATCCAATCATGAGACTCCAAAACAATGGCCAAGAAAGGCTTCTAATTTTCCATGTTTCCCACATAGAAATTTTGCTGCATTAAAACTCAGAATAGTTTTCACTAAAAGGGAATCAATAAGTAAACTAGAGAGAAATAAATGCGCTACCTGATGAAGTGATAGTAGATTTTCATGTTTTAGCCAATGAGGTGGACCGTTTTAACAATATCACAATTAACACCTTTCTGCATTCCTTGCCGTTGGGTTGCCTAGTTCTTACTAGGACCATTACTTAAAAAGTTATAAACATCCAAAGTCTGGCAGGCAGACCCCCCCCCCCTCCCCCACCATCTGGCTAGGGTTAATCAGTGCACTGTGTCAATGTTTTTGTACAAGTTATGGTTGTAAGTTTACATGTGTGCATTTTTAGACAGAGTTAATGTATGTACATGTAGGTTCATGTTTAAATTTAATATTTGTGCCTCTCAGCCATCATGGACCATGTACATTCAAGTGATGACCTTTGAAGAGGCTGAAAAATTCCGATGGAACCCATTTGATCTCACCAAGGTACAACAGTTTAATCATGTGTCATTGTTACTGTGAATCCAGTTACCCACACTCCCTTATGCATACTGTTAACCCTTCAAACCCTAACAGTGATGAAAATGAAATTTATCTTTACATTATCACTACTTGTCCAAACATTCAAGTGATGAGAATAAAGAAAGTGATCACCAAGGATAAGATGTCTTGATATTAGGGCAAATTCTCCTCACTGATTTATTTTTAAGAAGTGTATGGAGAACAGTAAGGAGAATATGCACTTTTTTTGTCAGTGCCTAAAGGCTTAAGTTCCAAACAGTGAGTATAATACCCCCTAAGTTTCCTTGACATTCCCCCCCTCCACCTCTTGGCATGCAAACATTATAAACCTTCCAGTCACCTTTATGTCAAAACATCAGGTGGTTAGTCCATAAGAAAAAGATCGAAACAGGAATTCGCCTCAGTTCATAAAAATGTTTTACCGCACATTTTGAATCATTTCGAATAATATAAAGGAGAAGAGTTTTGCAGTAATTTAGTGGCATGGGTGAAGCTAAGGAAAGTTACTAAACTCTGGCCCACTTTTTGGGACTGTACACCCTCAAAAATTATTCTTAGTCTTTGCTTTGTAGTGAAATTTCAGCTGGCAATTGATAAGGAGTGTTTCAGCAGGAAAAATTTTCCTGTAACAGTGGCTCCTAGCTTTACCTTGGAATGGAATTAAATAATTATTCTTTCACGCACAAAATAAGCCTCTGTTGTGTACATTATATGATAAAGTGTGCCTAAACATGAAGAAGGTAAAATGTTCTTAATCCAGATGCGATTCATTTAGTTAAGGATGTTTGTTAATTTCGATCTTCAGATCTGGCCTCATTCTGAGTACCCACTCATCCCTGTTGGCAAGATGGTACTCAACCGCAACCCGAAGAACTACTTTGCTGAGATAGAGCAGAGCGCTTTCAACCCTGCCAGCATGGTTCCTGGAATTGAATCCTCCCCAGATAAGATGCTTCAGGTAGAATTTTTTACAATTTGTCAATTTTTGATCAATACATGTACATGTACATAACAGAGTTAGCTTTAAGTTTGATTATCATACATGCACCAGTTGCAATAATAAATCTTCGTGACGAACCCTATACTTGTGAGCAGTCCCTTTTCACACTGAAAAAACAAACAATCAAACAAAATTATTAAAAAAAAAAAATAATATGGGCAGTGCCATGTGCAGTAGGTGTAGTTTGTCAGTGTTCTTGAAAGGTATTCTTTAAATGTCATAATTTTTAAATGCATATGGATGTGCATTTTGGTGGCCTCAGATGCTTAAATAAAATTTATTTAATAAGTAATTGTGTATGTTGATTGTTGCTCAGTTGTGGCTGTGGAGAAAGTCCTGTTCAGCATTACATGTGTATCAGTACAAGACCTCACTGTTTGTACAACCTGGTGCAGGACTCCATGTATAAGCCCAAAAATTGTCATTGATGGTAACTTCATGTCACTTAAACAACAAATTTTTGCTTTTAGTTTGTATCATTTTGATTTTCCATTTAATTTTAACTATTGCACGTCATAATAGATGTATGTTGTATGGTATACATAACGTCAGTATGAAGGCGGCAATTCATCTAATTTTTTTTCTTCCAGGGTCGCCTGTTCTCCTATCATGACACCCATCTTCACCGATTGGGAACCAACTACCTTCAGCTGCCTGTGAATTGTCCATACAGGACCAGGGTCACTAACTACCAGAGAGATGGACCTCAGGCATTTGATAACCAAGGTAGAATAGCTTAATTATATCAGTATGTAACAAACGAGTGGATAGTGTTTTTCACTCGCTCTGATTGGCTACTCAAACTCGGCATAGTACTTCTATTTACCTCTCGGCAAATCTGTGGATTTAGCACACGAGTCTTGGTATTTACGCTGGAATCCCGAATCCCGAATCCCGATTACGGAAATTGGTTCGAAAAATCGGGATTTCGAAAACTCGAAGGTGGCATGAAATCGTACTTGATTTACGAGTTATTGTTTTATAACAACCAGGAAAGCAATAGGAGTTGCCATGACACTCTTGTACAATTCTTTAGCTTTCATTTGAATGGTCACAGTCTAAACTTTTACTTAAGACTCGAAAGCGAGAACCACCTTGTACACATGATAAGCAGCATCCGCAGGAAAGCCAGGCCCAATAAGTGACTATTCAAATGAAAGGTACTGAGCAGTACTTTTGTTGGTACTGTTTACTGTGTAATAGAAGTTGGTTCTACCTTTTGAGTCCGAGAATAAAAGCCTGAAATGTGACCACTCAAATAAATTTCTTATAAATTTCTTCCATGGGAGGCAAGAATTGGTTCAAAATATCGGGAGTTTCCAAAAATTGAGGGTACGTAAAATCGGGGGTAAAATTACAGTGTTTGACTGAAGCAAATCCAAGGGAAACGTGCCATGGTTTGAAAAATCGGGAGGTTCGAAAAATCGAGGGTTCGAAAAATCGGGATTCCACTGTACTAAAACAATTATTCACCTCAGTGTCAGTGAAGCTTGGTTGATATTTACCTCACCGCTTTGCGGCTCGGAAAATATCCACCACTTTTCACCTCCACTTTGGTTAATACTAGCCAGTATTTAATACTAGCCAGTATTTAGGATCTTGTCTCAGCTTAGATGGTCACGTCCTTGGCTGTGGTCTCGTCGCCTTTACCTTTGCATATCATTATTACCCGGAACATTTAAAAACATGTGTCGTTGTAGGAGGAGGGGCGCACAGTGGTTCCTAATATTTTGCTTTGTCTTTTTATGTGCAGTTAATTAGTTGATTGTTTCCAGGAGATCATTACAGGTGGCAGGGATTACTTTGTAATGCTCTTTCAAGATGCCTCAAACCCACCCTGTTTATTCTGCTTTACTCCCCAGTCCAGACGGTTGTGTTTCCTCACTGTTTCTTCTTTCTTTCTGCCAGAGGGTGCTCCAAACTACTTTCCTAACAGCTTCACTGGTCCTTTGGACAACTTGAAGTACTCACCACAGACAGTCAAGGTAGGAACACTGTTTCCGTTACACTGATCTCGTTAACGTTAGTGATATCGGCTGAAAATTAACCTTTTTGCTGTTTCCAATGATACGTATGAATACATTAACTTCCATTTTGTTGAAAAGTCAAGGAAACTAACAAAACCACAGGAAAGTACCACTTAGAACCTTTCATTTGTATGGTCACACGCAAGGACTTGATTCACAGACGAAAATGTTACTTGGAACCACCTTGGCTTGCACAGGATAACAAACTCCATGGTAAAGTTTCCGTTCAGTAGCTTTCATTTTCGTGATCACAGACACACTGAAGGATTTCGTCCACAGCCTCGAAAAATATTTGGTACCACCTTGCACAGCATAAACATGGATGACATCAGCTTTTCTTTGAATGTTCTCACTAGGTTTCTAGGCACAGATTTAGAAAAATCCCCTTGCACCAAATAAAGGGTTAATCTGTGGCAACATTTTTTTTCTGTTCTTGGTTGTCACAGGCTATCAGTAAGCTTTGAGTCTTGGAGAAAAAGGGATAAATTTAGTTTACATGTAGTGAGTGGTGACGTACATGTACATGGTGCTGGCCCACATGACCAGCACTCGTAACAGTTTTCTGTGGCATAAAGCAAATTACTACTGTACATGTAGTTATACGTGTATTACTTCTTCCTCCAGATGGGATGCTAGTCCATCACAGGAATATCCCACAGTGTAAAGAGAGAGAGAATGTGGAGTTACGTTTCTTGTCTAAGGAAAAAACATGACAAAGCAAGTCCCAGCTTTGCACCATCAACCTTCCTGGGTTTAATAAACCACAAATGCTGAAAGCTTTTTCTTTCTTATCTTTCTTTCTTTCCTTTTTTTTTGTAGGTGACTGGTGACGTGGCACGTTATAACAGCGCAGATGAGGATAACTTCTCACAGGTCAGTGAATTAGTGGCAAATTCATCACCTTTTTTGAGTTGGTGTAAATATTGTAAAGTGAAATAAACTGCAGATTCCTGTTGCCCTTGTAATGTTTTGTTGGCGCCAATGTTTGTAAAGGGACTTTCCTGCCGCTATTTAAGACATGAACGTTAGCTCACGTATTAAGCTTAAGATTAGTTGCAACCCAAGATTGCTATGACTACCTTCCTTTTCTGTTGAAGTGGAAAACACAACACTGACTTAGGTAATGTCTTCACGAAAAAGGTCACCACTTTCTGGAGCAAGGTCCTGAATGAAGCTGAGAGAACAAGACTTGTGAACAACATCGCAGGACATCTGAAAGATGCCAAGGAGTTTATCCAGAAACGAGCAGTAAGTAAACCTTTTGACTTGCTTAACGTCCTTTTCGGTTGAAATAGAGCTCGCAATAATAATTGTATCTAAAAACAAACTTCCCGTGTTTCGTCATGTTGCCATTATCATGTAATAAGTGAATAAATCTTGACGTGTAAGTTGACAATGGTGTCATGTCTACACCTGAAACGTCGTTCTTTTTTATCATTAGCTTTTGCCACTTGTCCATGTATTTGTAAGCCATTTTTGAAGATAATTATCTTTTTCAGACAAATAGAATTATTGTTAGCTTCAGGCTCTTTTCGACTGTGCCAGCGACAGTGTAAACCCTTACTTTAATTCAGACCAAACTACATGTGTCGTAACCCAGGGAATCTACATTCATGTACTCCGTATTTCAGACTAGTAAGCGTTCGGAAACTGGTAAAAATGCTCATCATTTGTGGTGGCTCGAACCCTTATAAGCTTTACAAGAGAGCTCTTCCCCTCCCCTCCAAGGCTTCAGGACGTGGATACCATAGCCCCCAGCCCACACCAGTGGAGCTCAGGTAAGCTGCTCGCATTGCCCTGCTGATTAATTATTACCTGTTTTCTCTGTGACGTTTTTTTCGTTGTTTAGGTGCATAACTTCAGCCAAGTTTCTCCTGAGTTTGGTCGTAGACTGACAGAGGCCTTGGCCAAGTACCACACGGTAAGGATATTGTTGAATACTGTAAATCTAGGATAGGGCGGGGGCGCTTATTCGGCGGCGGGGTGAGGGGGAGGGTTAATTAATTTTTCCAAATCGTGGCCAAGTGGTCATTTGTTTGTTGAATGTTAACATTTGCGCGCAAGAAAGACAACATACATGTAACCTGGGTATTTATCTGCAAAGCTGTTTTGATAGTTCAAATGGCGACGCACTTCTTACGCGTATTCTTAATTACGGAAAATACCTCTACAATTACATGGACCTGGGAAGTGCAAGATGTGATCTGAAAAAAAAAAAAGAAACTGGTTCTTGTTATGATGTAATTGATTCTGAATTTTCGATGATCAGTGTAAAAAATGACGAGTGATTAACACGACCAACACTATACTCGACCTTTGTTGTCTACATTTAAAACCAGAATGGAAAACATAACTCGAGGCGTTTATTTCGAATTTTGGCCATATAAGGGGTGCTCACTCGGGGGGGGGGGGGGTGGCGTGAGGCGAGTGTGTCACTGATGTGAGCGTGATGAGTGTGTCACTGACAAAATGTGAGCGAAAAAGCTTTTTTGTTGTGAAAAATTCTGGAAACGCTTTTTTTTTTCTTTCTTTTCTTTTCTTTTTTTTTCCGTCAGGTACGAAATCAATATTTAGCCTTTGATTTTTATGTTGTGTTTTCCTCAGCCTAAAGGTGTATCTGCTCAAGCTAGTCTTTGAGACAGGATTGTCGGAGCGAGACGAGGGATTCAAGCGTCGCGGTTCTGGAAATGTCGAATCTGGAGAATTAATAAACAACTAAGGATTACAGAACTACTGGTGTACCTTGTAGCTGATATTCAACGTTAAACTGATTTGTGTCAATCGTGAGAGAAGGCTATTTTATTACTTGTTAAAGGATCATTGCTCACCCGGCAGGCTATTTGCTCAGTAAAAAGTGGAAAAAAAAAAAAAACACAGGAAATTTCACCGTTGTATTTGACCAAACAAATTTTAAATTTATTGTATTCCACTTTCATCCTCAGCATCTTAAGCCAACCTCACTTTAATAAACGGATTCCTGGCATTTGCCGAGTACTATCGAAAACGTAATACAGGTATTGTTGACGTTCTTTGAAGTCAGTCATTCTTAGGCAGTGCCAATGCCCCTTCACACAAGCTGTGCAATAGGTAAAGTTTTAATTGTGAGGTTTTTACAATGTAATTTTTTCCAAGCAGAACTTAAACTGTGGCTGGTATATTGTCATTATAGGAAACCAAAACTACTTTTTTGTGAGGGATTTGTGAGTGTGTCGTTACGATTCTAGCAGTTTTTACTGTGAAGTAATCAGTTGTGGTCATATGGGATGAAGCAATAAACTTGGACTTGCCAAACATTTTTAAAGTCTGTGTTTTAACTGATTTGTATTCTGACATTACAATGTGTCATGAAGAGAAATGTCTTTTTTTTTCGAATGCAGTGTTGAGCTAAGCTTGTTTCAGTTTAACTGTAAGAGGCACGTGGTCACTGAGCAATGGAGTGTATGCAATCCTCTCTCCTCCTCAGAGGTTCGAAGGGGTTTTTCGTACCGAGAGAATCCGCTGAAAAAGTGCCATCCTTCGGTTTTCTTGCCTGCACTCACTTCGCGCAACGGAAATCCAATAACTCCCCATCGAACAGTCTGCAACCACAGGTAGCCCAAGCTCACTATGAGAGGAGCGCATATATTAGCCTGTTCCATTTTGCATATATTATGACCTCGGCAAAATATAAGAGTTTGTATGAAAAATGTAACTAATACGCTTTAATTTCCACAAATGCAAAATAATTCACAATAACAAATGGTTCACCTTGTTTCTGTGTTGTATTAGTTACTATTTAATGGCCTTTTGGGGTGATTTGAAGCGTTTTGAACGAGAATAAGCGTCCATCATTATTTGCATCATAGCACGGTAACATTTTAAATGCTATTTGAAACAACTCACTCTAGTTCACTTGCCCAAGTGACACCGCGATGAAATTCTCAAGCATTCTCAAGACAATTAATTCAAATCTCGTAAAAGTATGCTAAAAACGGGCGCCATTTTGTTTTGAACTGACATGAAGCGTCTTTTTAATTGAAATATGGATAACTTCAAATCCAATTTTCTCTCGCGGGGTCAGCTTGGGAGCAAAAGTAACGATAAGTTCTTCTTGTCTGTTCTCAAAATGTGACAGTGCTGCAAGTATTTTTTTGGTAACTTAATTTTTGCACTTACTGCTCGAACGTTGAACGGAAATCGTCTTGATAAGAAAAGCGAAAGGTAACACACTGTTGGCCGTCACGTGACCGATTCAAATATATTTATTTGCTGTAAATCTCGAAGTTTGGCACCTCTCTCCAAAATTCTTTAAGAGACCAATGGTTTTATATCGTAACAACAAATACATACCAAAAAAGTCCAACATTGATGTTCTTTCCCTTATCAAAATCACCATTTTCAATCTCTCCACCACAGCGAACCATCCGTGTGACGAACTATTCGCGAATGCAAATTTCTGATCTCTTTGTAAGGGTTGGACAATGAACGCGAGTGTTCCACTGGATATAGTGTCCCGAGCAAAGATAGAATGCCACGAGGCCGCAGGCCGATTACTTTTTACTTTTCAAAGTTTTAAAAAAACCCTTGCTAATAATACTGAAAAAAAATCGAAATTACTTACGTGCTAGACATAATGACATTTCGAATTTCATCCTTTAAAACTATCACAGGGTGTTAAAGAAAAAAACGTCCGTTTACCTTTTTAGTGTTCAAGATAAAATTACAAAAGTAAATGTGTTTTTGTTGTTGAATTTACTTAACCAAGTGTGCTTTTCCCGGTAAGGTCAAGGTGCTAAAACTAGCGTAAGTCACAAGTTCCGCATTTCGCACGCTTCACGTGCGATTTTTAAATTTATAATAATAATAATAATAAATTTCGCATGTAATTTGTCAAATACACCTCCCATACACGGAATATTGTTGTCCTGAGCGCCTATTGTGCATGTCTTCCAATGAAAAGAGATCAGAAATTTGCATTCGCGAATAGTTCGTCACACGGATGGTTCGCTGTGGTAGAGAGATTGAAAATGGTGATTTTGATAAGGGAAAGAACGCGAATGTTGGACTTTTTTGGTATCTATTTGTTGTTACGATATAAAGCCATTGGTCTCTTAAATAGGAGAGAGGTGCCAAAATTCGAGATTTACAGCAAAGAAATATATTTGAATCGGTCACGTGACGGCCAACAGTGTGTTACCTTTCGCTTCGCTTATTAAGTGTTAGGTGCAAATAATCAAGGACGCTTATTCTCGTTCAAATGGCTTCAAATCACCCCAAAAGGCCATTAAATAGTAATTAATACAACACAGAAACAAGGTGAACCATTTGTTATTGTGAATTATTTCGCATTTGTGGAAATTAAAGCGTATTTGTTGCATTTTTCATACAAACCCTTATATTTTGCCGAGGTCATAATATATGCAAAATGGAACAGGTTAATATATGCGCTCCTCTCATAGTGAGCTTGGGCTACTTGTGCTGCAACCAGTCCCTAGAGATTCAAAGGACAATGGCGTGGCGCAAAAGGAGCCAATTAAAGGTACACTTACATCACAGCAGCAAGATCTGACGTACGTTTCTCGAAAGCCCCGAAACGTTTCCGGCCGATCTTGGGCACGATATTTCACTATGTATCTTGAAAACAACGACGTTTCTTAGCATTAAACTTAATTATACGTTTAACATTTCTTATCTTAAAGACATGTTGAAATAACAGCTTTGTAGAATGACACGCGTACGTGAGCATTTAGCTACGGATAGGGCCTCTCACGTATACAGACACTTACAACAATCTGAAAGTTGCCGCGATTTGTGTTCGACCAGTTGCTTCAGCATTTTAGACTGCGCCACTACAAGCTTTCAACTAAAGATCAAAGAATCCTTACATATCCACTGGGAAAAGCCGACTTTAAATCAACATGTTAAACATGTTAATTTAAAATTGTTTGTTTAGATTTCACATAATCACGCTTTTTTCTTGTCACTCTTGCTTATACATTACCGTTGCACTGTTGCACATAAATAGCTTTGTTGTAACTTTTTCCTTCAACTGAGGATGGCATCAGGGGTGCCGAAACATGTCTTTACAACTTAAAAGTGCTGTGTTGTTTTTTAAAATATTAATTTGTAGAATGAGTGGTTCATATTTTTACAAATGGCTTTTAGGGTTCGAAAAGTTTTCGGGGCTTTCGAGAAACGGGCCCCTGGTTGAATGCAAATCAGGCTGTGCGGTAGGATGGAGGGAGGAGGCAGGAGAATGACAAAAAACTAGTCGGGGATGAGCTCGTGTCCATAAATTTAAACACCACAAAATGAAGGGGCTATGGTAAGTGTGGAAAAGTTTGTATTTACAGCTTAGACTGTGTGGGCACAAAAGCCACATCGAGTACGCCTTTTGTCCACACTAAAAGCGCTGATTTCGGTATACCTATTACCCACAATCCACCTGAAAGATACCGTGTACCCGATTTAGAAAAGCCTTGTATAAAGTATACCCAAAAACCTGGCCGACCCTGTTTACAGATTGTAATTATAAATAAATTCACAGGAATTTCACGCCATTTACTCTGCAGCAGTCGCAGTTTGAACCACTGAAGACTGTCAAACAAAATTTCCGAAGATTGTCCCAAGTCGTTTTGGCCCAGATTCGGCCAGAAACCTCTCGACGTCAATCCGAAAATTTCTCAAAATTGTCGAAGATTGTCCAAAGGACGTTCGAATCTGAAATTCTTCGAAGATTGCCGATAAGGTAAAAAGATTTCCTGAGAAAAATTCAAAATTTATGTTCTATCTACTGGAGTCTTTCTTTATCGAATAAGATGAATGATCGCATTTTCTTGATTGTGCATCCTCATTCGATAAAATGCCGAGCGTCAAACAAGTTTGGGAGATTCTTAGAATCTTAATCTGTAAACTTCATACGTTGAAAAATTCAAGCAGACCGATAAAGTCTATAAGGTAAGAGATGGCAGTGTTTTAGGTTTATTGCTAAGTACAATGAGGTGTTTTAAGTTATGAAGACATATTGAGATTTGAAGATTGCAGAAACGGTGAAGATTGAAGAACAATTGTCCCGGGCGCTTAGTAAATAGCCGATTCGCGTGCGTGGAGTATGATACCCTACTTAACTTCCTTCCTCATAACAAGACCCTAAAAACGATAGTTTTCATAACACAGCAGTGAAATTACCGGACAAGCCTTTGTTGTGCGTGTCAAAGCAGAGAAATAAAACGTTCACGACTGTTTTTTATTACCTGCAGTTTTGACGGCTATTTTCAAACTGACAAATGAAGCCGGGGGCAGGTAAGTGAGTTTTTATAGCTCTTGGAAGTTGTATAGCTGGATGTTTTAAAAGTATCTGGCATATGTCTATTGAAAAAGAAAACATTGACAGCAATTCTACAGTAATATATATGTCGAAAGGCAATATACTTCCGGTCCGTAACATGAATTTGTTCAAGAGCAGTTTTAAAATGCTAGAAAGTCAACCTGGTCAGTAACATAGTATCTAAGAATGCTTGGACACTTAACTATTACATAAAATCAATAAAATCAACTTTACTTTAATACATTACCAAAATCTGATTTCCCTTCCAAAATGTTTCTTACTTACCCAGCTCTATTCGATAATATAATTCGTAATCTCTAGAAACCGATAAGAAATTTGCGCAAAATTCAAAGATTGTTTTTTTTTATCCAGGGGTGGATAAACAAACAGCTGTTTGCTGTTTTTCTCAGCATGATTTCGTAAAACAAGAAAACTGATATCATATCGTTCAGTTCTGTTAAAAAATACATTAAGTCTTTGATTTTCTATATTCCAAAATTGTCTGCGGCCATATACAACTGAAAATTTTGCAGTAGCAAAACAGCTTGCTGGTTCAAATATCAATCAATCTTTTTCCTTAATGTCTTATGTCGATGCGGGAAGCGCGATAACTATTACTATATACAAATATATATTCTATGAATAATCACCTGGATGTTTCGTCTGAAACACCGCCCGCATGCCAGACTGTTTAGTTTTGTCTTCTCGGCACGTTGGCGAGAAATGTCAAATAGGCTGCGTGCTTCTCTCAGTTCAGTTTACGTCAATTCACCGGCAGATGCATAAGGGAAGAAAGACGTAAACATTCTGCACAATTCCCGGCCGAAACACGAGACAAAGGACAAAAAAACAGGTTGGACCAGAAACGGCATTTTCAGTGCTACAAGTAAGTTTTCTGAGGGGATTATTCTGCTAGTAAATTGACTCCGAATCTTACTTAATATTTTTCATTTAAAAGTACAATAACAAAATGTTAATCATCAATTCGTCTTTGATTAAAAAAGACGAAAAAAAAAACTGCAGCCTTTTCTTAAGCTTTTTCGTTTGGTGTCCCTGCTTTTGCTTTTTGTAGTTTTCATACATCATCCTGTCTATAAACGAAGGCTTATGGTACTTAGGCGCAGCAGCTGTGTTAATTGAAAAATTGACTTCTTATGATGATGCTTTAAGCGGAAAGCGTGTTGTGTTCTTTGGCCTTTTTGTAAGTATCCAGCTCTGGTTAACTTAATTTTTTTTCAACTCGAACTGAAAGCAGCATTACACGTTTCACTCAATTACAGAAGTTAAAACCCCGATAGGTCGAGCGTATTTCGTCATCCATTTTCCCCCAATTCAGCTGTATTCTGAAATTCCCTTAAAGCTGAAAGGTCTACGTTGTTTCTGTGGGAAATAGAGAATTGTGCAAATAAATTCATTATAGTTTGATGAGACGTTATTTAACGGCTGGAGACTCCTTGGTTGCACGATAGGCATATGCAAAAACCAAGGCGAGGCTCCTGAGCTTCACACAAGAAGACAGGGGCTCACAGATCCAGAAAAGCTATCGACAGAGAGTTTTTATACTGGTTCTATATCAAATAAATTCAGTTGATGGTAAGTAACTTTTCTTTCGTGTGGCTGTAGCGCTGTTACCCACCTTGTTCCAATGTTACTTCTAAATACTAGAAAAAACAACAACAACAAAAAGACATCAACTATTGAGACGTTTCGTTGAGATGACGAAATCATAAATCATAAACAAGTTCCACCTGTTTTTATCCAATGCCCGACTTTTTATGCAATACTTTCCCAGTAGCATTGCATTCATAAGTATTAAAACATGGAGATCAGTCTCCCTAATGCTTTAAACGTTCATATTTAGAAATTTTAATAAAGAGCAAAAGATGGTAGGAGGCTCAAACTGCGCACGAACTATCAGCCGAATTAACGATCGCATGGGCGAACCAACGGATGAAACAAACGAATGAACGGACAGACAGCCGAACAAACAGAAAAGAACATAACACACAGCCAACAACTAAATTTTCCTGACTGGATGTCGGGATATCAAAATTGTGATACTCTGTATTTCCTCATTTTCATTACTTTTGGCGATCTTCTTTTCTTATTTCAAGAACATAAAGTAATCTTACAGCAAGGTCCTGTCCATACCTAAGAAAACACGAACAACTGACCAGGATACCGTGTTTTTAATTAGGTTTGAGTGCTAGTGTGCACAGTAGCCTCTATTGAGTTGCACAGGCTCTGAATTACTGATGCTCAAAAGTGCGGCAAATTTGCTTGCATATTGCACTTTCCTCTGCGTCAAAGAGAGAAAGCACTTGCCAGTGGTCAAACTGTTAAACCTTTAATCCCTAATATCAACATGCAGGTTCCCTTAACCGGTTCTTCATGTATTTCTTTTGGTGTTAGTTGTGACATTTTGATCAAAGGTCAAGACATTTTGCCTTTGATGATCATTTCCTTTATTCTCGTGACCTGTATGTTTAATTGAGTAGTAACATTTTGAGGAAAAAATAGATTCCTGCAACTACTGGCGCTTAAAGGGTTAAGCGATCACACAAAGTGGATGTATTTTTTCTTACAGAGAACGAGTAAGCTATTTCTGGATTTTAACTAGTTGCTTTGGCAGCAACGCGAGTTTACCGTTGACGTTTTATTTTTAAACCGTAATCGCATCATACGCCAGGAACGACCTTGAGCTGACAACGTTTGTATTGTCTGATCATCCATCTTGTAAGATGTATATTTGCTTTCTCAGGGAGGTTAATATATATTTCTTTTCTCGCACAAACGCTCTAAGAACGAGTAAGGTTCGTTTCTAATTCTTTTCTGCTTGGCGCAAACGCTTTTTAAAGCGTTCTTAAAAGAAGGAGGAGGGTTCAAGTCTATTCCCTTTCTCGTGCAAAGTCTTTAAGAACGAGGGAAGTTCATGTCTATTTCCTTACTCGCGCAAACGCATTAACAACGAGGGAGGTTCATGTCTATTCCCTTACCCGCGCAAACGCATTAACAACGAGGGAGGTTCATGCTTATTCCCTTACTCGCGCAAACGCATTAACAACGAGGGAAGTTCATGTCTATTTCCTTACTCGCACAAACGCATTAACAACGAGGGAGGTTCATGTCTATTCCTGTACTCGCGCAAACGCATTAACAACGAGGGAGGTTCAGGTCTATTCCCTTTCTCGCGCAAACGCATTAACAACGAGGAAGGTTCATGTCTATTTCCTTACCTACGCAAACGCGCAAATCGACTTCCTGTTAGTCGGTTCGATGCAACACAGACGATTCAGTCGACTCGTCCACCATTTCTACCCTTCCTATGGACTTCCGGTAAGTTGGGTCGACTGAAGACAGACGATTCGTAACTGCCTTAGACGAATCCACTCGAATCGAGACGATTCGTCATAACCTTAGACAGACGAATCGACTCAGTTTTCGCCCCATGTAACAGAATCCACAGAGATATTGAATTCCGGATTCCAACCCTTTGGATTCCGGTTTCCAGTTATCTGGATTCCTAATTCCACTTTTCTGGATTCCAGCTGCCAACCATATGGATTCCGATTTCCTCCATACTTGTTTCCCCTTATGTTTGCGGCTCTGTGACTTCTAACTTAAATCTTTTTCTGCAATAATTCAATAAAAGAAAACACACGGCTCTGCCGGTTCTGTACAGTAGCAGCGGAGCGTTAAGTCAAGATTCCTCTATGAAAAACCACAAATAATCTTCTCACGGCAGCAGAGTTACCACAACCATGTTCTTTATGCATGGTAACTTGGATTTTATGGCTTACAACGTGCCTTGTCACCTCTGTTCTGTACAGTAGCAGCGGAGTGTTAAGTCAAGATTCCTCTATGAAAAACTACAAATAATCCTCTCACGGCAGCAGAGTTACCACAACCATGTTCTTTATGCATGGTAACTTGGATTTTATGGCTTAAAACGTGCCTTACGTACATGTATCTATACGTAGTATTCTTTTCCGTAAGTAAGCTTTCAGTAATGTGTGACATTTTTTCTATTTTCTACGTAACAGTAACGCCAAAGTAGAACAAAACGTTGACTCTGGTATTTACTAGTAATTCTCATACCATTCGGCATATCATCGCCAAATATCAAACGTTAAATTTTCACGGATACTGGTTTGACAACATCTTGATTAGTGTATGTTGGATGGTCGCCGTTTTGCTCGAGCCAAGTGAACTGCACGTTGCGATTCATGAATCTGAGGAGTTTAGATCCATATGGACATCCTCTGCTAGAACCTTCTCTAGGTGACAAGAACTTTCCAAGGTGCCCACCATGAAACCATGTACAACCTCACGAGTACAGTCACAAAATAGGTTTCTGTCTTTGTTCAGTATGAGCTAAATTAGTCACTAGCTGCGCCAGAGAAACGAATTGATTTCCATTTATTTGATATTCGGTAGAACCAGAAGTGTTTCTCTGTCAGTCTCTTAAGCCCATTTTTAATTGTAGTAAGTTGGGCTCTCAAGACGGACTGTTGACTTACAAAAGCTCTAGAGTACGAGCAGTTTCTTCTTTCTTTCCGAGGTAGTCCAGCGAGCGAAACATGCATAAACACAAGATCGCTTGCATGCACGAGAATCTCATTTTCCTTCTGACGCGCGACGGCAATAGTCTCGCGTGTTTGCGTGTTTAAGGCGTCGTTTACATGAGTTATTTCATCCTAGGATGAGTTTCATCCCGGGATGACTTGCATCTCATCCCGGGATGACTTTCCTCTCGGTGTCTGGTCATTTACCCTTGAGTGTTTACATGATTTGGAGCAAAAATGTGTTCGCCCCGGGATGATTTCATCCCGGTGCTGAAATAACTCATGTAAACGGCGCCTAAATAGATGATATTACACGGCGGCGTGAAGATATGAATTTTATTTTCGAGAGGTAAAAACAATATTTTACGAACGAGCGCAGCGAGCGAGTAAAATATTGTTTTTTACCTCAAGATCTGACGGGTGTCTGTAAAACCCGGAACACACCCGGAACACACCGGAACACCCCGGAACACCCCGGAACACCCCCGGAACACCCCCGGAACACCCCGGAACACCCCCGGAACACCCCGGAACACCCCCGGAACACCCCCGGAACACCCCGGAACACCCCATAATACCCCGGAACACCCTCGAGACAGCCCGGAACACCCCAGAACACCAATAATAGTGGTCAGCGGTCAGACTGCTCACGAATTGACTAAGCCGAAGACCGCCGAAGAGTCCCAATTCTTCAGAAGACTTTTGCGGATCACCCTGAGATTTCCGAGCATTTCAAGAATGCTTCGGAATATTTTCCAAGCTTTTAAGGACAGCGAAAGAACCATTATTTAATTAAAAAGAACATATTATACACGTGACCTTCGTATCAATAACTTACAATTCTCAGTGATATGAAAATGTGACAGTTGAATTATTAATTCTGCACTGACATTTCTCGTGCGAGGTTTGCATTATCACGCTCAAGAAACAGGTGTGACCTCAAGGACATAACAAAGCCAAATGATACATTGTCACGCAATGCTATAAGGTCATTATTCCGAGGTCACACGATCGTCATCGTTTTATTTCCACAGGTGCATGGAAATGTTTGGCCGCCGGTTCGTTACGCTAATATTCAGTGAATATATACACCTCATTTAAAAAAACCTCAGTTCATATTAATTTGAAGTATCATACCGTAATGCATGAGTGCTTCAGGAATGTTAAAATCCGAGAACGTTTTTCCATGTCTAATAAAATTCCCATTTTGCTGCTTTCTCTTGTCATATTTGAATGACAACGTTTTTGCAGTTAGGCCTGCATATATTTTTGGTTAACAAAAGAGCGTAGCTCGGAAGATAAATGAGTAGGAGAAATGTGCGCCTGCAAAAAAGTACTCACTATAATTTTGTAGAGGTATCCGAGGGCTTATAATGTCTGTAATGTAGGATGTCACAACGTAACCCGGGAGCAAAAGGATCGAACGAGTTTACACTCTTATAGCGAGAAAAGGAACAAGTATTTTATTTACTTTCACAAGATCTAGTTAGACTTTAAGAGAAAAATTCAGTAAACGAAAAAAAGGAAAATATCAACGATGAGGGTACATATCAGATTTCCTTGAACTTTGCAAAGTTCGTGTACTCCCTCAATAAGCCAACTTTATACGTTGCGATAAACCTTGAGTTACAACTTACTTCTCGAAACTATTCAAACATTTTTCTAATTGGTCTTTAGAAGGAGCGGCGGTGTTTCTTTGCCCAGTTCGTACCATAACAGCAAGTGGGGCACTTATTAAGAAAATGCGGTAGTACTAGCTACATAAATTGAAAAGGAACAGCCTTTACGGAAAAAAAAAATCCTATAGACGTTTAACAGCCTGCAAAATCTGTTTTGTTTTGCGTGCAAAATCTGTCACGCAATGCCCAAGAGTAAGTTATCGCGACCGTGACGTGTTATATGGTGAATTGAATTATTATTCGGGATGCCCACCCCCAGAAATTTACTTATAGGCGTCACATCGGTTTGTCGAGAGTTATAATGCAAATCTCGCATGAGTTACAACAACTTCAATAATGAATTGAAATATTCAAAATCAAATCTTTGTCGATCTAAAGGACACCAATGTTATTTTTAATTTTATTTTTGTCATTTTGTCTTCGGGTGATCCGCAAAGGTCTTCGGAAAAATTCGGAAATCTTCGTTAATCTTCGGAGGTCCTCGGGTCAGTCTGTGCGTGAGCGGTCTGGCCGCTGACCAGAATTTTTGGTGTTCAAGAGTGATCCTGGCTGTATTGAGGGTATTTCGGGGCATTATGGGATGTTCCGGGTTATTATGGGATGTTCCAGGGGTGTTCCGGGGTTGTTCCGGGCTGTTCCGGGCTGTTCCGGTGGTGTTCCGGGGGTGTTCCCGGGTGTTCCGGGGGTGTTCCGGGGTGTTCCGGGGTGTTCCGGGTGTGTTCCGGGTTTTACAGACACCCAGATCTGACTGAAGTTAACTAGATCTGACTGAAGTTAATCAACCGCCCATGTTGATAATTAGCAAGGTGATGTTTTGTTTCTGGGCCAGTTTACAAAATTGTTGAGACTCATTGACTCCAACCTGGCTCAGAAGCGGAATTAGAAACAGTAGACGGCAAATGCTATCTTTAACTATAGATATCCTTATATGATCCTATAAGATTTTCGTTCAAAACATGACAAAAAAAATTACGTAAAAATGTTTTAAAAACCTCTGAAACGCGGAATTTATTTTTCATCAACAACCCCCTAAATCCAGTAACTGATGTATTGAAACACCTGGTATGCTTGTTATCGGCGGCGTCATCAGATCACAACACTGATGATATGCTGGTGACTGTCATCCACACTGTCTTTAGGGATACAACAGAAAGGCGCCGTTTTGAGGGCCAGATCATTTTCAGTGATCATACATTACATCCAAGGGGTCTTAACACCGACTTCACTTTTATTTGACACTCTTAAAGTCTACGCACGCTAATAACTTGTTTATTTATTTATGGCGCACGCTCTATTTGAAACTTTCAACATCAGCGCGTACGAATTATTTAGTTCTTCGTTTTTGTTTTGTTTTGAAAGCCATGACGAGCGCAACCTTTTCATTTGCGTCTTGACCTCTGAAGAAGAGGCAGCAGCCTCGAAACGTCTGGTTCTTTTGAAATTTTATTTCGGCGCTGTTAGAACAAAGTTTCAATCTATAGCGTAAAAACTAGTTCTGTTAAGGTTTGAATATGATCAACTGTCAAATGTGTGTTTTTCAATCGTTAATATTAATAGTTATTGAGCTGTTAATTATTTTTCACAACTCATTGTTATTCACAAACGTAGAAAAACACTTTTTTATCCTGTTAATTTTGCAGATGGTTTGTTTCCTCGTTTGATCAGGAGCCACTGCAAAGCTATTGCCATTAAGGTAAGTTATGTAAAGCAATACAACCGCGCACAAAAGAAGGATGCCAAAGTCCCGAATAAGTTCTTTTTTTAATCCTTTTGGTCCAGTTCAGTACTATTAATTCTAGCCGATATGTACGGTGAGGGCTGTATAGGCCCTGTGGCAGCGAAATAAATTCTGAAGTGAAACGTTTTTTCTTCTCGAATCGAACATTCCTCGCTAGCCTTTACTGGTGGCTAATTAATGCAGACTAATGTCACGTTTCCCAAAAATATTGCGTTGTTTAGTTCAGTGAAACAGTTTTTGCCTGAAAGGAAAGAGACCTCAAACAAGCTGTTCGACTAACGGTGAAAAAATGAAATGTTGGGTGTCTCGCCTGATGTCATATTTATGTGGTTATTATTGCTTAGTTTTAACATTTAAGTGTCTTTTAAGACACTAATATTTAGAAATATTAGCGTCGAGAGAAGCTGCATGCGTACTGATGGTAAGCCGGAAACTGAATTTTGGCCGGAAGCTTTAATTTTAACAGCCAATTGTTGTTTAAAAAAAATCACTGGTGAAATCATTTACAATGTACCTTGCGTGAGAATTACTAAAGGTAAAATAGGAAATTGAATGGAATCCAAAAATTGGTTGAATTTATCATCTTCCTGGTAGTATAAGACAATAAAATTTTGCGACGCACACTTTTTCGGTCAATTGTTTTAAAACGTTGTGGAAGTCTAAGAAAAGGCTAACGCTTGACATACCATTTAGTAAATCAGTTAAATAAAAAGGATCCAGTTTATCAAAAGCTGTAAGCTGCAAATATCCAAGCTAGGGCCTTTTTGATGAGGAATTCAAAACGACAATTCGAGTGATGTCTCGTTGAGTTTAGAAGATATTCAAACGGCATGCGTACAAATACCTTTCTAATTTTTGACAAAAAAGCGGCAATTAATTATCTACAATACATGCAGTGTTGCTCTACCGAAGAGTCAAAACTGTTTACACTGTCGCCGTTTAATAGAAGCAGACTGCTTTAAAATTTTGTTTGCTTTCTTCTTCTTTAAAAAGAATACGCTAGTTTACCTTATCTCTCCTTTTTATAAAGAAAAAAATAAAACTGCCAATTTCTCTGCTCTGTTTCAAAATTATGTTTTGTCCAACAAGAAATTAAATATGTAGAAAAAAGTATGGCAATTAATAATTATTCTGAATGCGAGAGAAATTCTCCTCTCTGCACTGCATTGCATTTATTCTTCACTGATATTTTGTTATCAAAAGTGTATTTCAGTAAACCTATTTCTAGAATTTTACCAGCAATTAATTTTTTTTAATTAAGTTGTACATGGACTGCAACCTTTCGAGCTTCTATCCAGCTGATCTTCAAAATTTTCATTTTGCTGCATATGAATCAAATATAATGACGTAAAAAAATGGAACCCACTGAAACTGGGAGTTAAACTTTCATAGTAACCTTGGAACCACTTGTGAATATCATTACCAATGCAACAAGGTATGTACCAGGGTAAAACCTAATTTCTTTTAGGCTTGACTGTGTTTAAGCTACGGTACATATATTTTTTCAACAAAGACCGACTGTCAATGTTATTGTTATCGTTAATATTACAGCTTATTAGCTCTCGTTTATGTTCCAAAACTCATCATTATTCAACAACGTAGAAAGACCACTTTGGATTAAGCGAAAGCGTTTTTCGCAGAAATTTGTTACAATCATTGTCATGTATCTTCCATAGTAATAAATTGGCTGAAGTTGGCTGAAGTCTTTAAGTGTCTGGTAGCATAAGACCACGTAATTTAAATTGTTTTTTACACACATCTTTCAGGGGCACCCAACGGTTCGTTTCGGCAAATATCTGTTCGGCAGGCCTAAAATTGCCTGAGATATTCGAATTTAATTGCAGTGAAAGCTAGAGATTTCTTTGGCGAAACATTACCTCGGACTTTCGTAACAAGAGGACTAATTAGTTCCTATTGTTTTTGCAGGGACAAATGTGTCGTTTAGAGTGCAAAATAAGGTCAGCTAGCATTTTCGGAGAGCCATCAGCAGCTCGGAAATTCGGCGGATTGGATTCTGTTTCCTAAAATTTTCTGCGGCCTAAATTTTCAGCTAACAAGAAAGCCCAATGGGCATTTTAAACGGCCTTTCTGACGCTCCCCATCCCTAGGTTTCACAAATGTTAGCGCGATCTTGTATTTATACGAACCGGCGTGACGAAAAGTGTGACTGTGTGACTCAATCTTTTGAATGTAGCGTTACTGGGTGACGTAATGTTTAACCTCTGATGTCTCAGCTTATCTTTCATATCGCTTTTATTTTTGCTGAAAAGCGCAAATTCACTCAAACGTTGAATGTCGGTATAAATTCGCCCACAACTGAGAATGCTTACACAGGGACGACGAAATATTTACTGTTATGCCTAGACTGTGAATACAAACAGTGAACATAGCAGTAGAATCAGGATATAACGCTTGATAAACACGAGCTCGAGCAGATCGTCAGAGTCTGGGGCAAGTTGAGGTATATCTCATGACGTGATGTTTAAATCCGGTTTGCTAACCCGGGAATCCCCTTGTAAAAGTAAACAAGTTGTCCCCGAAATCGTAACGTAAACGGCTACGTACCAGACTACGCACTTACAAATTTACCTCAAACCCAACCAACACAACAGCGAACACCACACGCAAAACCACACGCATCGCTCGATAATATTCAGTTATTTTCTATCTTAAAGACTCGTAACAGCTACCTAATTAATTGATCTACTTATAAATGACCAATTCCTTCGTCTTTATGCAATTTAAATCAACTTCTCGCCTCAAATAAACACTCATCTCTCTCCCTTCTCAAGAACTATGATGTATCGATGGTGCAATCCACTAATTGCATCATCATACTAGTGCCAATCCCTTCTCTTCCTAAGTTCCTTACCGCGCTAATAAGCCGCAAACACAGCTGTCGTTTCTCTCCTCTGCGAAATACAGGTTACCCAATGAGAAAACTTACAATCCACTTCGGACACCGTCCCCCGTAATACGCCAAGGGAAACTGCCTCTCACGCAGCACAATATTACACGGCTGCTATACAAAACGCAACTTTCAAAGCAAATCACCTTCACAGAAGCGTGATATGCTCCTCACATTCATAAATCCTTCCACTCCCACATTTTTACATCCCTCAAAGTGTCAATCCCCATAACAAAACTCCTACGCTTAAAAAATTTTCACCTTAACCACTAACTAGACAACATAGCCAATTTCGCATTCAATCCTATTAGTTGCTTTACTCAGTTGCGCATGCGTCATACAAGACAAATACAGAAACCCCAAACTTAACAACCCTTTGCCGTTCACATCTTAAATACTGTAAATTAAACGACAAGAACACACGTAGGTAACATTCAGCAGACTAATATGCGCATGCGTCTTACATAAGACAGTACCGCTCTTGAGTACCCTACCACAAGCCTTACAGCACTTTGTTCGTATGGTAAGCCAACTGACCATGAAAAAGAAATAAAAAAATTAAAAAAAAAACCGGCGCTCGCCATAGCGACGGCCGGTTAAAACGCCGAACAGATCAATTTGTATTAGCTTACGCTTACGCCTTTTAAAAGCTCGGAAACAATCTAAGAAAGCAGAAAATGATATTTCAATATTTCAAAATTTTCTCGTTGGGTGCCCATGATCTTTTCGATCAATTACTTTTAAAACGTTATGCAAGACTGAGAAATTAAAGACAAGTGTTTGACATGCCAGTTTCTAAATATTATCCTTAAAGGAAATGCATCACATTTTGCAAGAGCGCGACTTATGGCTGTCCTGGTCTTTCCACTCTATTTCATTCGTTTGTTGTCAATTCTACTATCATTATTATTATTATTATTATTATTGTTATTATTATTATTATTATTATTATTATTATTATTATTCAACGGTTTTAAGATCGATTCGCCAGTGGATTCCGGATTCCATATAAATCTGGATTCTGGATTCCAGTCCACTGGATTTCGGATTCCAATAGCAAAACTTTCGTGGATTCCGGATTCTGTTAAATGGGGCGACAGTTTGGGTGTATTGGACGCGTACGGGAAGGAATATGTGTCCAGACGAAGTTTGAGTTGTAGCGTGCCTTTGAAGGACACATAAAGTCGATGAGTGCATATCCGTCTCTTACCCGTTTTATACAGTCAAAGTACAACATGGCAACAGCGTTGTTTGCCCAAGTTCATCAAGGACGGAACATTAATAAAATAAGTCTCTACTCTCTAGGCGACCAATAATTAAGCAAACAAGAACTTGACTTCAAGTAAAGTTTTGGTTTAAGCCAAAATCCTTCATTTTTTTTAAAGGTTTAGCAAGTTAAGACATTGTTGGTACAGCAACTGAACATGCAGCCAGCGGAAAACAAAAGTGACCAAGGAACGTTTATCTGGCACAAGAACGCCGGCTACTTCGCGTATGGCTTCGTCATGTTCCTGATCTTGTCCGTTGGTTTCCTAGGCAACGTTTTGACGCTTCTCGTGCTACATCAGCGTGAACACCGCAGGCGAAGTGTGACCCCCCTTATGATTAACCTCGCCGTAGCTGATATTTTTATTATCGTGTTCGGGTATCCAATAGCTATCCAAGCTAATCTCCGAGGTAAGCTGCTGGAAAGCTCGCACTGTAGCTGGGGAGGATTCATAAACGGTGCTGTTGGGATAGCGTCCATTTTTACGCTAACTGAAATGAGTGTGGTATCGTATGTTGGTCTCAAGCAAGTAAATACACATTGTAGGCTTTCAACTCGTCAAGTTTGCTGTTTAATTGGTGCAGCGTGGCTGTACGGGAGTCTTTGTATGCTGCCGCCTCTGTTGGGTTGGAATCGGTTCGTTCTTTCCTCCGCCAAACTCAGCTGCTGTCCGGACTGGGCCGGAAAATCTGCTTCGGATACAGCGTATAATCTTCTTCTTGTCATGCTAGGCTTCTTTGTGCCCCTAACAGCCATGACAATTTGCTACTACAAAATTTATAGGTAAGTGATTATTGTTGCTCATTTTCATGGTTGTGCTATTGGTGTTGCTGTTGTTGTTGTTGTTGCTGCTGTTTTCGCTTTTGTTGTTGTTGGTGGTGTTTTTCTAGTTGTTTTTTTTCAGCGGCAGTGGTGGTGGTGTAGCTGTTGATGTTATCTGATAAAACATTTTAGGCATTGGAGTGCTATAACGATACTTGTTCCCTGATCTTTTTTCAGCTTAATTCATCATACTGTCGTCCCAGGAAACGTAGAAGTCCAGTTAAGGCAGCAAAAGTCAAAACTGAAAATAGCGTATATGACGGCCATGTCTGTGATCGCTTTTATGCTGAGCTGGGCGCCATATTGTTTTGCTAGCCTCGCTGCAGTATTTACCAAAGATCACGTGATAACAAACTGGGAAGCAGAAATCCCTGAGTTATTGGCCAAAGCCTCGGTAATTTACAACCCCGTCATTTACACCATCATGAATAGTCGGTTTCGTGCTACAGTGTTTCATATTCTACACGTGCGCAGGCGTAGAACAACTCCTGGAGTATTGATCGTCACCTCAAGGCACCAGAACAGTGTAAGACTTGTTGCAAATTGTCACCATGACAACATGGAACAGTTCCGCGGACAAAGACACCTACAAGTGCCATCCACGGGACGATGAAGTAACGTGTAGCCAAACACTTTGTCTGAGAGAGTAGAGTAGAGTAGAGTAGAGTAGAGTAGAGTAGAGTAGAGTAGAGTAGAGTAGAGTAGAGTAGAGTAGAGGAGAGGAGAGGAGAGGAGAGGAGAGGAGAGGAGAGGAGAGGAGAGGAGAGGAGAGGAGAGGAGAGGAGAGGAGAGGAGAGTAGAGGAGACGAGAGGAGAGGAGAGGAGAGGAGAGGAGGGAAGAGGAGAGGAGAGGGGGGGGAGAGGAGAGGAGAGGAGAGGAGAGGAGAGGAGAGGAGAGGAGAGGAGAGGAGAGGAGAGGAGAGGAGAGGAGAGGAGAGGAGAGGAGAGGAGAGGAGAGGAGAGGAGAGGAGAGGAGAGGAGAGGAGAGGAGAGGAGAGGAGAGGAGAGTATTTTGACTAGTAGGTTTACTGCAAGAAGATCATGATGCTGATCATGACCTATCATTGAGTTTCGCCTCAAGGTTACACGTTCGACGTGTCGCAAACAGGGGACTTTAAGTTTTCCTGTGCTTGATAAACGTAAAAGGAGAAGAAACGGTGACTCTAATTCATAAGAGTTGCCTTACTCACTTCTGCTAGACGCTAAAGGTTGATGATAGAGAAATGAGACAGGCCGCTTCATACTGTTATTTTTTGGAAAACTTCATGTGTTCCCTTTACCAACCAAATTTGAAAAAAAAAAGCAGAAAAAGAGATGAATGATATTAAGCCGTTTTTGCGTTCGACCTTTCACAAATAGTTTTCTTTAAAAGAATCTTTCAGAGACTTAGAATACTCTATAGATCACAGCGCCTTGGAAAACTCTGCTTTATGGTAAGACACGTTTTGTCCAATGGCTTAATTAACTTCAAAAAGAATTGGTACAAAGGCTCAGTTCTGCGCAGAGAGGTTAGCTTAAGAAATGCCTCTTGTTAAGAATTCCTTTCACCTGAAGGTAGTATGCTCAAATAGTCGTAAACAAAGTACTTGAAATTTTGCTCCATTTGGTAAATACAACAAAGACCGACATTCTGACAGACATGTTTTACAAGCGATAAAAAAGTCGGAGGAATTAGGTGATAGTGACGTTGGCAAAAATGTCTCTTGAGATGAAAAATGACGAATAGAGTGCCTTTATCAAGTAATAATTATTTCTACATTTTATTTAATGACAATGTGAGTGACTCATTTTGTTGGATTTAACAGCAAATCTTTTGAAAGATTGTTTGAAGCAGGGCACCTTCTGCTCCTTCTGCTTTACCAAACCTAACTTGAACAGGCCAACAAAATTGTTCCATCGAAAGACAAGATCAATGCCGTTGAAATGTTTTGCTGATCGGAGCTTTTAAAAATAAGTCTTTTTGGAGCAGCCGATATTGAGACAGGCAGTTGACCATTTGGGGAGTATCTTTCCTCTTCATGCGCATTCTCTAAATTTCCCCTTTTTGCCCATCCAATGAGGCTTTTAATGGGGATTTAAGTACGTAGTTTTAAAAAAAGAGCTGAAGAAAAGCCATTGTCCTAAGGAACTAGAGCATGCGCAGTGAAAAAAGTTTCTTGTCATTCAAATCAACACAATAAGTTGTCGCATTTATCACAGGCTTACCATCCTCTGTTTGTGTTGCGGACCCGTGCTAGCTGAGGTGTATATTAATGGCCGCTTCGGTTGTGAACATAGGGTTTTGCGAATACGATATTTTCGGGTTTTTGAACGAATGAAAGTTAAATAAAACCGCTTAGAAACATAAACACTGTGTTAACCCTATTCAGACCGCAGGGGGGGGGGGGGGGGGAGCTTTCGAGGCCCGCCTCAACTTTGAAGTTGTGTAATTTCGAAACCGTTTATGCTATTACCACTAAATTTTGTTACTTTTCCGAAAACTCAACTGGAAACATTTTGACATGAGTGTCTTGTGTCCAATAAACTTGACGTTGCCATGGCAACCGCTTTGTGACGCCATGTTTTTAAAAATCACGACTCTCGCTTTCATCGCTACTATTTTAATGTTTTCTAATCGAATTTGTATTTTTACATTAATTGTAGCAACAATTTATCATTTTGGAATGACCATTCACTAAAAAAAAGAAATTTAGCGCTAATGTGAGGAAAATGTGAATTTTAAAACGTGAAAATCCAAGATGGCGGAACTAACTGGTAAAAAGGGTGATTTCTCCCTATAAATTCACCATTCGCAATAAATTTCAAGTGTATGACATTGTTAATTAATTAAATAAACTTTTTACAATCAACTGGTTTCATTTTCTTGTTTATTAAATGAAGCAGATGAATTTAAAGAAACTAAAGATGGCGGATCCAAGATGGCGGACTCCAAAATGGCCTTTTTATCTCTAATATGAAATTTATCTGCGTAATTTTGTCTTCCAAAAATACTTTCAGAAAATACATTATACATGCCCTCTATAACCAACAAAAGTATTTTTACTCCTTCAGGTACAGTATTTAGTAAATTTATTGCTTTAGAGCTTCAAAGTGAAACATTGAGTCTACGTTTATGACGTAGCTATGACGTCACATGTCATTACTATGATGACAAAATGTCTTAACTTGTTAGCGTTTGTGCAAGCATCGATCTGTGAAAATTTTTTTCAGAACTTTTATCATTTGTTTATGACATATGTATTGTTGGTAGTTTCAGTTGGTTATTTCAATACTCATTACGTCATAATGACGTTATTACTGTTACCAGTAAAGATAAAACTCTTTAGAGACATTGGAAGGGTCTTGGGCATGCTACTGTTAAAGTTATGTGAATACGCATTCAAAACTGATGGAAATACTGATTAATTACGTTTTTAAGCATATCACGTCACAGTGACATCTCAGTACCCGTAGTAATTACAATTAGCACGTACACTATCCTATGCAAATTTGGTGGCCATAGCGTAAGCGGTTTTAAAGTTACATGGGGAGGCTTCTGAAGGACCCCCCGGGTGCCAGAAGGTCGAAAAAAGCCCGCTCTGAATAGGATTAATGTTTGTTATTATGGGCTTGGTTTGTCGATTTAAAGCTCCGGAAAGCGGTTTTAGAAACTTGAAGTTTGACCTGCTCTATAAATGTATATATACTCACAAGGCTTGCAATTTTCGGAACCTCAAATTAACTCCCGGCTTGGGATTTTGCCAAACGTAATACACTTAACCTCTTGCCTTTGACAAAAGAATCCTGGTTTCCGAAAGAACAGTCTTTGTAGTTTGATTTGGCCTGATTTTGACTCATTCGCGTCCGAAGACTGACCCTTTAAATCCAGCACAAACTTTCGAATCTGATAGAAAATTTGTTCTTCCTATGATCTGCACAAGTTGCCTTTGAGTAGGCCAAATCAAACTACATCCATGGCGTAGGCCATATTCAAGTTTCAAGTTTCTAAAACCGCCTCCCGGAGCTTTATCGACAAGCCAAGCCCATAGTAACAAACATTAACACAGTGTTTTTATTTGACTTTCATCCGTTCAAAAAGCCGTAAATATCGTATTCACAAAATCCTTTGTTCACAACCGAAGCGGCCGTTAATATACAGCTAGCACAGGTCCGCCACACAAACAGAGGATGGTAAGCCTGTACACTTATAGTGAAGAACCACGAAAAGTAAATTCATTTGTTTGCTGGAGTTACAATACAATACAATACAATAAAATACAATACAATACAATACAATACAATACAATACAATACAATACAATACAATACAATACAATACAATACAATACAATACAATACAATACAATGCGATGCAATGCAATACGATACGATACGATACGATACAATACAATACAATACAATAATCTTTATTTACCCATGGTCAATTCATCAGTTACAATACACTATTAAGTAAACTAACAAACTACAATATATCATTTTAAAATCAACTGTTTGAATTGGTTGAGGGACATTGCTTGCCTTACTTCGCAGGGCAGACTGTTCCAGAGGACTGCGCCACTGTAGCTGCAGCTATTTTTGTAATAATTTGTGCGCGGTACGGGACATTGACTTTACTCCTAGTTATAGGAGTAAAGTCAATGTCCCGTTATAGGCTGTGTCGCGGTTGACAAATCTCGAACACAGATACTTGGGTACTAACCCATGCAGGGACTTGTAAACCATTGTGGCTCTCTAAATTTGTCGCTGACAAGTTAGATGTTTCCAGCCTAGGAGCTCGAATATGTTACCAACATCAGCGTCATAATTTGAGAAAGTCAAGACCCGAGTTGCTCTATTTTGTAGTTTCTGTAATTTGTCGTGCAAAGTTATACTGACAGTTTCCCAGACTATATTGCAACAAGAGAAAATGAAATAAGAGAGTGAATCCCCGTGCCCCATGATAATTATTTGAAATTTATTATTAGTTCACACCCATGCTGCGAAGGTTATTTTTATCTTTTGTTACCATGTCAACAATCTAAAATTACATGACGTCATTCTAACTGACCAATGAGGTGTCGTCCTTATTTAACCACGCAGCAGGACGCATAACCAAAAATAGATTTCAAATAATTTTCATCGGAAGAGGCCCATGTATGGGGGATTCGCTTTCTTCCTTCTTCCTCTCTTGATTGCAATAATTAAAGTGAAGTTATATTAAAGTCATGTTCTGCTAATATTTAAACGATCGCTTTAACTTTACATTAGGATTACCAAGTCTAAGTAGATCTATCCGTGGCAGTGCTTTTATTGAAAAAAATTTGCAACAAATGTGGAGAATGCAACTGCGATGACTCACTCTCCCCGGAGTTAGCGACGCACTCAAGAGATCGCCCGTTAAAGGTTATGGCAAGATTCCGGCGGTAAATTCCACAGATGCTCTGACCACTACCCTGCTTGATCCTTTTTCTCGAGACAGCAGCAAGGAAATCAATAAATAATCAACTATTCTGTTACGGGAACAGACTGACATGAAATGACATATAACAGAGCCCTCTTCAATGATTCAGACTTCAGTCTTAGAATATAATATAGAATGATTGTGTTTAGACACTTTTTGTTCCAATGGATTTACTTAAAAAAGAATCATAAAGACTAGATTTCTTTTACTTAATTTCGTTTTTCAAGCGCATGCAACGCATCCTGTAGTTTTACGCGGAGGAAATGTTGCTCGACTTGTTGAAAACGAAGCACTTGTGGTTTTGCTTCACTCGGTAGTTCGGCTAAAAGAGGCCAAAATAGTGGCTCTAAAGGTAAATGATAGGAATGTCGTTTTGAGTTGTTTTCTCCACTGACGCATTAAATGCCGGAGAAAAGCGGTCAAAATGAGAATATGGTCACTGAGATTAAGTGCAATTGCTTTATTTCGACCATAGGGTCTCCAATTCTTCTTTAACGACAACGCGGGCGATTATTGCAAAGTATGGATATTTTGATAGTTAGTGCGTTGAGGGATGTTGAAGGCAAGCCATCTCCTCAATTAGGTGCAAACAACAGGAGCACCCAACGAGAAAATTTAAGCAAAATTCTTAAAACGTCATTTTCTGCATTCTTCAATCTATAAGATTGTTTCAGAGCTTTTTAAAAGTATATTCTTGCAAGCTAAAACAGGTTGATCTGTTCGGCATTTTTAGCTAAAAATATAGGCTATGGAAAATTTTAGGAAACTGAATCCCCTCCACCGAATTTCCGGACTGTCAATGTCTTTCCGTAAAATGCTAGCAGACCTTATTTTACACTAAACGACATATTTGTTCCTCCGAAACAATAGGAATTAATCAGTCACCTTGTTACGAAAGTCTGTAGTGATGTTTCGCCAAACGAATATCTAGTTTTCACTGCAATTAAGTCCGAATATCTTGGGCGATTTAGGCCTTCCAAACAGGTATTCCCCGAAACGAACCGTTGGGTGCCCCTAAACCAAGGCACCGTGACGTTCCTCGCTGCTCATCAACCATTAAGCAAAAACACTCGATGGTTCTGTTAAACTGCTGCTTAGCACGCGATGCTGAGGTGATGGGTTTTGACCAAAAAAAAAGAAAAAAAAACTCATCATAAGTTTGACTTCACTTGGAGGTGACAACGATGAAATTCAAGGCGGCGATTAAACGGTGAAATGCAAGTGTTAAGCCCCCGAACACGCAACCTAAGTGACAGATGGTAACGGAGTTGATTCTTTTGAGCTGAAATTTTTTTCTTCTGTTTTGAAAAGAAAGCGGCTTTGTATATGGAAACAGATGACTGCGAACTGTAATAATTAGACACAACCGGAACAGGTCACGCCCTCTTAAGTTGCGATCACAACTGCGATGGTCTCATCTTCATTTCACAATGTTCCTTTTACAAGCCAAATTACAACAACAACATTAATGCTTAGAACAATGTCCTTAACCTGATTCTTCCTTTCACTTATCTCAAGGCACTTTTGAATAGAATATAGAAGCTCCTTGGAAATTCTCCCTGCATCAGGTAAGACACTTTTTATCGAATTAATGGCTAAACTCTGCAAGAACCATTAAGACTTAAGATTACTGCGCCGCACACAGGTTATCTCAAGAAATAACTCTTGTTAAGAATCCTTCTGCTGACCTGTTTTAGTTTCATCTGAGCCAATTGTCGTAAACAAAGTACTCAAAATTTAGTTCACTTGCTAAACCTAAAAAGACGGACACAGTGGCCTTAGTGCCCATTGCTATTGAGGTATTCACCAATGGGTCTCAAATGAGTCATGACGATGTTGCCAAAATGTCTCTTGAGATTAATGAGTGATATTGGGCGTTAGTTTATCTCTAATAACAATAGGGGAGACTTGAGCAAAACCCTTTGTTATTGAAAGCTTTGCTATATTATTTGTATGGACTTTACAGGTAAGCCATTCCCTTAACCTTCTTTTCTTCTTCTTACCAAACCTAAAAAGGCCGACAAAAATCGTTCTATTTAAATAGAAGTTATATGCTGTTCAGCTGTCATCTCACTGTGTCTTTTAAGAGCTACCCATGCGAAAGAGGCAGTTGACCCAGTTGGGGGTATTAGGATAGCTCGCTTGTTGATGCGTATCCAATGAGCCTTTTAATGAAGATCTCAGCCCGTAGTTTAAAAACGAGCTAAGAGAAAACCATTGGTCCTAAAGAACCAGAGCATGAATTAAAACAGTTTCTTGTCATTCAAATCAAGAAACAAAGTGGCTGTACTTATGCGCTCAGAAGAAACACGCAACGTAAATTAGTTTGTTTGCTGGAGTTTGTAGCGGCGACATCTCAGCTCCCGACAGGTAAGAGCATGCTCTCCTAGTTTTAGACGACCAATTAAACTTTAACTCAAATTACCAAATCTAAGTAACTATCCCTATAGAAAGTGCTTTTATTAACAAATGTGGACAATACAACTGCGACGACTCCCTTTCGTGGAAACTAGAGACAATTTTCTTAAAACGCGCGCTCGAGAATGCCTATTAAAAGTTTTAACAAGATTCGTTGTATCTGGCGGTAATCAAGCTCACACTGCCTCCGGAAGCTCTGCCCAATGGCTACGTGCTTGGTCCTTTTTTGAGGCAGTAGCGAAGAAATCAATGTTTACTCAGCAACACTTGTTTGGGAACAGGCTGTCATAGAATAAAGGATGGGACGAATAAAAGATAGAAAGTTTGTGTTGGGACACTTTTTTTAGGTGGGTTTACTTCAACAAGACCCCTTATTAAAGACATTTTTTCTATGCTTAGAGTAAGAAGGTCAAGCAATTTATCCTTTTGAGTTATACGTGAAGGCAATACGCTCGACTTGTCGCTGAAACAAAGGAGTTGAAGATTTGCTCCACTTGGTAATTCTTAAAGAGACCGACGTGTTGGTCCTAGTGATAATTGATATGAATGATCTTTTAAGTTGTGTTCTTCGGCCATTGAAGCATGTCCGATGTCTTTCAAATACCCGAGGGAATGGGTCAGAATGACCATGTAGTCAATGAGATTAATTACAAATGTTTTATTTTAACAATAAATAAAAGCTCTAATTTTGCCCGAATGACAATCATCGGCGGGTGATTCTTGCAAAATATTCTGTTAGCTACTTCGTTGCTACATAGATTTTATTTGTGTGATGTAAATCTAGTAGATTTGCTTTAAGCAGAACCACTTCAACTTAATTTTATTCTTACGCGCGTAGTAAGCAATGTCTCTTGTTGTGAATTCTTATGCTAATCTATCATTGAGTTTCACCTGAAGGTAACATATTCGACTTGACGAAAACGGAGTACTTTAAGTTTCGCCTTGCTTGTTAAACGTAAAAGAGGAAGACACGATGAGCCCAGTTCAAGGAAGCTGCCTTACTCACCGTTGATTTTTGGCAAAAGGACATCTTAAATAATTAAATGTGCCCTCAACTAACAAATTTGAGAAAAAAATCCGACAAAATAGCCTCTTAAGAAATTCGTCTTGTTACGAATTCTTCCGCTGACCTGTTTTATTTTTACCTTAAGGCAATATACTCAAACTGTCGCAAACAAAGTATTCGAAATTTCGTTCCACTTGCTAAACATAAAAAGAGGGACGTGTGTGGCCTCAGTGGCCAGTGCTATTGAGGTATTCACCGATGGGTCTCAAATGAATCATAACGACGTTGCCAAAATGTCTCTTGAGATTATGAGTGATATTGGGCTTTAGTTTATCTCCGAATAACAAAAAGGGTGACATGAACAACGCCCTTTGTTATTAAAAAGCTTTGGTATATTATTTGTATGGACTTTACAGGTAAGCCATACCCTTAACCTTCTTTTCTTCTTCTTACCAAACCTAAAAACACGTAAAAAGGCCGACAAAAATTGTTCTATTTAAAGAGAAGTTATATGCTGTTCAGTTGTCATCTCACTGTGTCTTTTAAGCGCTACCCATGCGAAAGAGGCAGTTGACCCAGTTGGGGGTATTAGGGTAGCTCGCTTGTTGATGCGTATCCAATGAGCCTTTTAATGAAGATCTCAGCCCGTAGTTTAAAAACGAACTGAGAGAAAGCCATTGGTCCTAAAGAACCAGAGCATGAATTAAAACAGTTTCTTGTCATTCAAATCAAGAAACAAAGTGGCTGTACTTATATGCACTCAGAAGAAACACGCAACGTAAATTAGTTTGTTTGCTGGAGTTTGTAGCGGCGACATCTCAGCTCCCGACAGGTAAGAGCATGCTCTCCTAGATTTAGACGACCAATTAAACTTTAACTCAAATTACCAAATCTAAGTAACTATCCCCGTAGAAAGTGCTTTTACAAACAGATGTGGACAATACAACTGTGACGACTCCCTTTCGTGGAAACTACAAATAGAAGATAGAAAGATTGTGTTGAGATACTTTTTGTAGGTGGGCTTACTTCAAGAAGACCCCTTAGGACTTATTTTTTCTATGCGTAGAGTAAGAAGGTCAAGCAATTTACCCTTTTGAGTTATACGTGAAGGGAATACGCTCGACTTGTCGCTGAAACAAAGGAGTTGAAGATTTGCTCCACTTGGTAATTCTTAAAGAGACCGACATGTTGGTCCTAGTGATAATTGATATGAATGATCTTTTAAGTTGTGTTCTTCGGCAATTGAAGCATGTCCGATGTCTTTGAAATGTCCGTGAAAATGGGTCAGAATGACCATGTAGTCAATGAGATTAATTACAAATGTTTTTTTTAACAATAAATAAAAGCTCCAATTTTGCCTGAATGGCAACCGGCGGGTGATTCCTGCAAAATATTCTGTTAGCTACTTCGTTGCTACATAGATTTTATTTGTGTGAAGTAGATCTATTTTATTTTCACGCGCGCAGTAATAAATTGTCTCTTGTTATGAAGTCTCATGCTAATCTATCATTGAGTTTCACCTGAAGGTAACATATTTTTGACTTGACGCAAACGGAGTACTTTAAGTTTCGCCTTGCTTGTTAAACGTTAAAGAGGGAGACAAGATGAGCCCAATTCAAAGAAGTTGCCTACTCACCGCTGAATTTTAGCGAAAGGGCATCTTCCCCTCAACTAACAAATTTGAGAAAAAAAATCCGACAAAATAGCCTCAAGGGTTTCTTCGCGCGCGCGAAATGAGACGTGACGCGTTTCCTCGCACCACAATCGCCATCGCCAAAATTAGATACTACTCGCAGTCTATTCTCTTTGGCGCCTCTCAAATTAGTCTTTTTTCACAAGCCTCCTTCAGACTTTTAGAAGAATATAGAAGAACTTAGAAAATGATGCTGTGTGATAAGATTTGTTTTATCCAATTTTCATCAACTTCTGGAAGAATTATTAGAACTTACTTTTATTGCGTAGAGAGGGTATCTTAAGAAATTCTTCTGCTGACCTGTTTTATTTTCACCTTAAGGCAATATACTCAAATTGTCGCAAACAAAGTACTTGTGACTTCGCTTCACTTAACCGACATGACGACCCCAGTGGTAGATGGTTGTAATGCCCTTAAGTTGTTATTCCGTGAAGCAAGTCCCGTTGGGGCTTTTAGAGTGTTTGCCACAATGTCTCTTAAGATGACTAATTGCAAAAAATTCTAATTACTATTTAATAATAATGTGAGTGACTCGAGCAAAGTTGTTAGTTATTGAATGCTTTTCTTCATTATTTGTTGAATTTTACAGGAAAGCCAAATCCTCAACTTATTGGAAACTGGGCGTCTTCTTTCCCTTCTACTAATACCAAACCTAAACAGGCCAACAATGTCAATGTTCCATTTGAACTACAAAAGAAAAATGCTGTTGAGTTACTTTGATTACTGGCGTTTTTTTAAATACTGAGTGGCCAAATAAGTCTTTCAAGAACGCCCGATCGAGAGAGGCAGTTGAACCACTTGGGGGGGGGGGGGGGTATTGGGGTAACTCGCTTGTTCATGGGTATTCAATGAGGCTTTTCAAGAAGATCTAAACGTCTAACTTCGTCGTTCAAAAACGAGCTGAAAGCAGGGGTGGGGGGGGGGGGGAGGGGAAGCGACTTCCCAATGAAATCTGAACGATGCTCTCGCAACCTGCAAAACAATCATCAAGGTTCTAGTCAGCGGTTAAGCCTCCTGCGCGTGCGCAGATGTTGTAGAATCCAACGGAAACTCGGATGCTCAAAGGTGCTCAAGGGGAAAAATATGGCGTCCAAAGGCGGAATTCGGTTTTGTCCGTTCCTTTAGATAAGTCAAGAACTGATTGAATGTTGCAATTTTTTATGCATCGTTTTTGTCATTATTATGCATGTGGTGTTTGCTTTTTTTGAAGACAAAGTTTGCTCTCAGAGTTTTTTAGTCGCAAGGCAGAACAGAGAGCTTTGATCGACCGAGCCATCGCTGATCGAGTGAGTGGAATTTTTCTCAAGTTGGGCTGTTCAAAGCTGTGATTGGGTTCAACGTACTGAACTGTGAAATGATCCTGTATACACGTTGCTGCTTATTAAGGCGGGCATGCAGGGCACTGTCTTTTAGTTCTACAACTTTCTGGTCTACATCTACATCTACATTTATTAAGTTGATAACATCGTTTAAGACATCACATCAACTATATAAAAAATAGTAGGTTGTTCAAGGTCACGATGATTGATTGGTTGCTTTATGATATCCTATGGGAGTGGGGACAAAGAGGGCTTATGTTTTGACCATGGTGTTCTTGGGAACATGGCTAGGTTATTGCAATGCCTCCACCACGCTTATTTGGAGGTTTTTGTACAGACGAAGGGGACCCTTTACAAAAGGGTGGCCCGACCCGTTGTTGTACGCAACAATTTTGAGAGGGTTTTGAACATTATGCGGATCAAACTACGCAGTTTAAAAGGTGAAAACAAATGGAATAGGTTTGGTAACTCAATTCAAACGGACTGGAAGTTTGACGGCTCAAAGCAACGAATCAGTTGTTCCAAGACAGAATATAGAATTTTTCTTAAAGAGAAGGCTTATCCGAATGTCGGAAATCGATAAATGAGGCATATATTTCGAACCCTGGAGTTGCTGAGGCTTTTTGTAGCCTTTGCTGTATAACACAGGAAAGCAAATTACACGTATAACTATGAGTTTATTTTGATAGGACCGTGTAAAATTAATACATCTGTCATTGTGCTCTCAACATAACATGCCTATTCATGCATGTGAAATCTAGCTTATGTAAAGAGGGAACAAAAACGCTAGAATTGACAATAGGTAAATTTTGTCGAATCAAGACATTTAGCGGTGAAAACAAACTTAGTCTTAAATAAATGCATAAGACTTGATTTACAAGAGAAACTTTTAACCCCGGGCGTTTAGCTCTAGATCAACTTTCGACAAGTAGTCATGCAAATATACAGGTAACGCAATTTTATAAAACGCATGGGATTTATTACTGTATTGAAAAATGCTGAAAATGCAAGGGCTGTAGGAGAATTCAAAGATTTATAATTCTAGCATGCACGGTTTGGTATGATATTTTTGCTGCGGGTTTTCATTTTTGCGATCTGAATTTTTTGCAATTTCCAAAACAGATCACGCAGAATTTATCTATAATACCCAATAGAAAAAATCCGTAAATCTAGGTGCCCATAAGTGTATAACTCCAGCCTGTAAGGGCCCGTCTTCAGTTGATAAACCACAGGTTTTCTTTTTGATAATTAAAATCTCATTTTATGTTTGGGTGTTGTTTCCATTAGTTTTTGGCAGTTTTGATTGAAATATTTATTTCCATCGATGTTTTTGCTACATTTCCCGTTGCAATTTATTTAGATCATGTTGGATAATCCTAGGACTTGAAAACGTACAAACTAGTGCAGCCATAGGTGTCTCGTATCATGCTATCAACTCCTAACAAATGGTGCGAATATATTTTTATTTATCCTATGCATCACTTCAGCGCTACACAAAGGCTGAAAATTGCATAGGACGCGCAGTACAAGAAATAAAATTGTGGAAAGTTTGAGCCCTTTGTGATCATTCATACCTGATGTGAAAGTCGAGGAAGTTTGAGATAATTCGAATAGCACTTACGTGAACCCTTACTAGCTGCCCGGGTGCGCATGGTTTTTTAATTCTTCTAACTTCTCTCGTGTTTGAGTCGGGTTATGTAAGAATGTGCCCCGCTATTTTCTAATCCTTAAAGGAGCAGTGTCACGGTATTTTAAGTCATTTTCGGATTACTTTCAAATCAAAGGAAACCTCAAAATAATAGCCTTCTAACTTTGCAAAATAATACGGGAGTAATAAAAATGCGAAAATAACCAAGGATGGTTTCGAATGACGAAGATTAAGTAGCCTGTTCCAGGCGTTCAGATAGTGGAGCACGAGCGAAAAAGAAAGCGAGCGAAAGACCGGGAAAAAACGAGGGGAGACTGGGGAAGAGGACGAGGGAACGCCTGTGAAATTAATTTTAAAAAGCTCATGACGGTATACCAGAATCTGGTATACCCTCTGATTGGCCAAATTTGACACCTCCTGTCAACACCAGAGGGCTGTTGACGCAGACAAGAAATGCGATATGGCGTGCCCCTACGAAGGTCATCCTCCATCGAGTCACGCACGGTTGAATAACCGCACGGCAAGCGCTTGACGATTTCCCAAATGTGGATACTTTACAAATGGAATAAAAAGATTGTCTTCAAAACGTGTTTCTGGGAAGAGGTTTCATCGCCATTCTTCCAGCAGGATTTGGAAATAGCTTGATCTTTCAACTTTTTTCCAAGGTTAATCAACGCATTGCAAAGAAACGCTGTTTCTAAGACAATTGTGGTCACTCCGCTTGTCGCAATCATGAAAGACCAAGTAGAACAGCTTCAAAGCATCGGAATTAGAGCGCTGGCTATCGGAGTAGACGAAGAAGAAGACGAAGAAGGAGCAGGAAAAATAGATCGGCTAGATTGTTTATGAAAGTCCTGAAAGCCTGCTGTCTACGGAATGGAGAAAAGAACAACAACAAACATATCGCAGCCATCGCAATCGATGAAGACGACGAAGTTCATTCCTTCACAGAGTGAAAAGCTTTCTATTCTTCAATTTGATAAGCCGAAAGGTATATAAAGTCGTCTGTGATTCTCGTTACCTTTATTGGTCCAGTAGTGGAGATGACATTTGCGTTTCCGTATCGCAGAAAATTTTGCAGTGTTCATTCGGCATGTCAGATTTCTTAAAGCATCAACTACTTTTCCCAACGCTTCAAACTCGGGTGAAACCTATTTCGGTGAGCATAATTACATAACTTTCTTGTTTACTTTGACCTGACCCTGGGTTCATGTTTCTCTGCCACCGTCGGCGGTCTAAAGTAGGCGGCATGGGCTTTTTAAAATTAATTTCACAGGCGTTACCTCGTCCTCTTCCCCAGTCTCTCCTCGTTTTTCCCCGCTCTTTCGCTCGCTTTCTTTTTCGCTCGTGCTCCACTATCTGAACGCCTGGAACAGGTTAAGTGAACCGTTGTAATCTTTACATTTTGGCAATTTTATCTGATGAGTGCCGTACAAGTTGTGCGGTACGAAACTATTTAGTAATAAAAATGCCAAGTCTAATCTTCAGTTGATCAGACTGTCTTCTAATATTTATGCTCCAGTTTTCCTATTGAGCGATCTGACAGCAGTTCTGCAAATCAACTAATATATATATATATATATATATATATATATATATATATATATATATATATATACACCCGTTTTCAAAAACATTGCAACTTGAAAAATATATATACATATATACATCTTTTGTCTTCACAACGCGGACAACGGACCAACTCCGTGTTGGCCTACGAAACAGATTTGTATTAAAATCCATTTGCCCTCATTGAGTTGTCCATCCACTGGCATATCCGCTCCTCTACTGTAGAGCACTCTCTTGGCTTCACTGGTGAAAATCACCTGAATTGTATATATATGGTTTAAGTTCATTTGTGTTATTTATATTCGTCAAAAAGGCCTACAAGCCTTCCAGTCAGCTCCTGTGAAAACACTAAAATTTGTCGGGAGGCCCGTGAGCCATAAGGCCTTAAGTTCGGCTGCGTTGTTGCGTGGTCGTCCTGATGGTGTAGTGGTTAACACATCGGCACTAGAAGGTCGAGGACGCGGGTTCCAATCCCGTTCAGGACAATTTTTAGGGTTTTCACTTTGTGTTTGTTTATTCTTTCTTTGACTGGCTTAAGTTCCTCCAGAGAAATATATAGATAGATAAATACTTTTGTTCAGTCGCACGTGCATCATGCGTTTGAATGTAACGCCATCTAAGTGAGACATTCATGCTTTTTTGTTTAAAATAAATTGTAATTAAGACTATTTCTTCAGCCGTGAAAATCGACATGTTAATCTAAAATTTGTAGAACCAAACGCAAATTTCTTAAGCCGAAATAATACCGAAAAATAAATTTACAAAAGGTCAGCACGGCAAAACAGTGTCAAATTAGCATAATAAATAATTATACCGTAACAATGATTTTTACCTTTTTAATATCTTGCGTGTAAAATTATGCCGTTTTAGACGTCGCCATTGCGGTAGAGTATTAAACTGCCCCACCCATCCCCCTCCATATGATCCACAGCTTCTCTAAGGGTGCATTTTCTGGGGAGAATCCGAAAACGGATTTGTTACCCCAGATCATATGGATTCTTCACCACTACCAAAAAAAAAAAAAAAAAAAAAAATTCAGAGAAAGGATTATTTTGTTACGACAAGACGGGCTGGAGGCACGTAATATTTCTATTAGAACGATACTTCTCTAGTACTGCCCTAGAATTCGACTAGAATGGAAAGCAAATAATTTAGAAACAAATGTAAAAAATATGGCGAGACAAGTAAACTTGCATGGAAGACCGCTTGGCAGATGTACTACTGAGTTCGAATCCTTTCCAAAAAATAAATAAATAAATAAATAAAAGGCTTCGATCACGAATCTCAAAAGTCCGCATTTAGATTTGAACTGAAGAATCCACTCGAAGGGTAGATTCTTTGGATTCATGATACGTTTTTGGATTTTAGTAAAAAAAAAAATTCTTTCATCCGGATTTGGATCCCAGTTTGCCAAAAAAAAAAAAAAAACCACACACACTCACCCTAAATCAGTGGACCACTGTATATGACAAGAAATTTTTTTCGACATTTGTGTTGCACAGATTTTTTTTTTCATTTTATAAATTTACTAGGGGATATTTTTGTTGTCAAAATCACTTAACTCTTCTGCCTTGCAGAAGTTAAGCGGTCCCGTCCCTTTAAACAATCGAATACTGATAAAAGACGCACCAGTCATGAGAAAGTCGCCAGGAGAGACTTCTTGCACTCAGGAATCCTAATTAAATACAGGTCTTCTAGAGTGACCACCATTGATTACAAACTACTGTTTTAGCTGGCCTTCACATATAGTCGCAAACACCGACAAAGATTTTACAGTGTCGAAGGCATACAGCATTTGATATTCATCATTCCTTTAAAGGGACTGAATTATTCATTTTTCAGAATGATTGAAGCTCTAAATATTCGGTATTCATTTACTATCTTAACTCGTTATTCATTATATTTATTATTCGCCTTCCACCCCTGAGGAAATGAAACACGGTAAGAGCTTTATCACTGTTTGGGCACGCTAAATCATATCAATAAAGGTTCTAAGATGTAAAACGAAGTCTTAAATATTTTACAACTTTATATCACATAATGTTTCAACAGGTCATTACTTAGTTGATATTCAACAGGCCCGCAGTAGCGCGGAATACCGTGAACTGTGATATTTCATGTTAATTGGGACTTCCCTAGCAATGTGATGGTTGTCATGCAGAGTGAAAAATGTTGTTCCCGTTTGCACGTAGATAAATATACATTCTTAACTCCTTAAAGTGAGAGGTCTTCGGTAATATAACTAAGTGCAGACAGTGAGAAAGACCGGAACGCTGGTAAGTTTTTATATGACTGTATGATTCTGAACAATAGTTACCATTACTCACGATAGCTGCTGTCTTGCCTATATTTCAGCAAAAGAGTATCATACTGTCCTAAGAGAAACGTTTTCCAGTCGCGTCGTCCAGAATTCTTTTTCAGTGAAGAATGTATAGTGCAAATAAGTGACGCCCCACCAAACGCATTGTTACAGTAATGTTGCAAAACGATAAAGGTTTGGTGGTACCCTATGCCAACGACGCTTATAATTTTCTCTGCTTTTATTAAACTGGCAAGACAACATCTCAAAAATTGGTTAATATGCTTGACCATTCGCCAAAGTTTTTGTGCAACAAATAACTGCGAACTAAAACTTCACGCTTCACGTCAAGCTCTTTAAGTTTTATATTAGAGAATTCCCTGAATTTCCAGTCACCTGTTGTGGAAATGTAACTACTGGAAATAGTTCCCAAGTGAATGATGCCAAACGGGTTAAACGGCGTCTTGATCATTCTCTGACATGCTGAGCAGAATAACAGTGTATTGGCTTCTTGCCTTTGCAACCAAGTGAAGAGCGACACCCTAAACGCAATGTTACTGACAGCTATGTTTGTAAAACGATAAATAGCCGATTTTTAAGCGTTTGTTGCTACTCTTTACTAAAGATTCTTGTTGTTTCTTCGTGTTCAAGTGACAACATAACACCTTAATTAAAGTTTCAAAACAAACTTTTTAACGTAAAGTTTCGACAGGCATTTCTCGCTCTAGCTCAGAATTTAGTTAATAACTCAGTGGAAGAGAAAATATGTATCGACAAGTAAATATATTTATTCAGATTTATTGGGATTTCGTTGATCTGTCTCCTATATATATAAGAAGACAAAATTAGAGGTTGATCACCTTTTAGGATAAGTTCAGGTGAAAAACTCATTGGCTCACTGTGTTTCCAATTCCTACCCTCTAAAACAAGATAGCGCAGAAGTCGTAACTGGATTATCAATCTAACATGGTGTTTTGTTTTGTGATATGACTTCTGGGTTCAAACCATTTACAGGGTTATGCAAGCACTTGCCATCGGCTCGGGATCACATAAACTGTCGGGTTCTTCTAATTTCGTGTTCTTTTATCATGTATGTATGTATGTATGTATGTATGTATGTATGTATGTATGTATGTATGTATGTATGTATGTATGTATGTATGTATGTATGTATGTATGTATGTATGTATGTATGTATGTATGTATGTATGTATGTATGTATGTATGTATGTATGTATGTATGTATGTATGTATGTATGTATGTATGTATGTATGTATGTATGTATGTATGTATGTATGTATGTATGTATGATTTGATTTTGAAGTGTAATTATTAGCTAGGATAGTAGTTGTCTTATCTATACTGAGAGTAAACATTAGTTTGTCAGTAGTTTTCTCTATGTATCCCTAGCCTATGGGAAAAAGTGCAAATTTATAGGTTAAGGGCGACGCGCAAGAATCAATGTTATAGCAATGTTTAGGATAAGACAATTTAAGATAATATCATATTTTTACTTTGCACTCAGTCGCGAGGCTGATACTGTAATTAATGTTTCAAAGCATAAAAGGGGCCAAAAAGAAGTCCCGTAGTTTTTTGCAATGTTTTCAACATAACATTTCGACTGGTATTAGTTGCTTGAGCCTAGACTTTTGTTGATTTCCACTCGAAGGAAAATAACGATTATCGAAATGTATAAACATTTTTTCAGACCTTCTATTAAAATTGAATCGCATAAAAAAGTGTCTGTCGCTTCTTGCTGAGTAACGGCAAAGGCTTCAATAAATGACCTGAGATGACCTCTCTTGCTTCCTTTGTCCTCTCTCGCTGCTTAAATTCATTGCACGCATTTTTGATGTAAGGTATTACATGGGATTTGAGAAATAGAGACTAGTGCAGGTGACGTTTGAAAAGATAGAACGAGTTCTTTGAGAATTTCCCTTCCATTTAGTGAACTGTAACATGTCAACTATAAAAGGCCTTTTATTCTTAAGATCAAAGCTGGGAACAGAAAACATTCTCCTGGGTGTCCGCCACGTCTTCAAATTTATCCAAAATTAACAAAATATATATTTTCAAGCAAATGTTTTCTTTGTGAGTTGCCAAGTTCCCTAGCATTGTCTGAAAAAGGTGGGTAACACCCATTGACCTTCGGAAAATATTGCGGAATGTTGAGAAAAAGAATGTATATTTCGAGAAAGCGTCGAAAACGTCCTTAATTGATACAGTTAAGAAAAAAAAATCAAAACTTGGAAATGTTAAGCTACACATGTTGTTCCATTCCAAGGTTTATCATATAAGGAAATGTTGGTCTTCATCGCAAGATGATAATAACAATCTTGAACGCATTGACTACGTTTTATTCCATCCATAATCTACTTCGTGATTGTAAGAGGAGGGTAGAACGAAGCAACATGACTGAACGTTAAGTAATGACAAAAATGTGATTGTATATTTATTTTTTTGTATCATTTCATCAGACAGTGACAATATGCAGACGAAGATGATGTTTGCGTTTATCATTGCGGCAGTTTGCCTGTGTAACAGTCAACTAGGTTGTTGGGCAAGATCCAAACACGCCAATAGACGAGATGAATTGGCTTTGAACAAGGTAACTTGAAAGATTGCTTACATTTTAAGAGGACTTTAAATATTTTCCCTCAAAAAGCAAACTTTCGGAGCTTTTGCAAAATCTTTGAGCTAAATCTTTGATCGAAAAGTGAACAATTATTTATTTAACGAAGTATTCTGGCGAAATATCCTACAACATCCAAGGAGTGGGAATTTGTTGGACAGTAACATTGTTGCACCAGCAATTATTGACTTCTAATGTTGGCACGTTGAGACAGTGCATCACTTTTTTATCAAACCTAGACGGAATAGGTTTTCGATTTGCTTGAAGTTAGGGCTTTTTGGCTTAAATCTCATTGGGTTTATAACACTGATTCAAATAACAAAAGAGAAAGTGAAATGAGTTCTGGTAGTTGCAGTGGAGTGGCCTTTGGTTTCAATTCACTTAATTCACCTGAAGTGGTCTTTCAAATCCAAGTAATATTTTGAGGTACTTCTCCTCAAATATTTTAAGAGAACTGCGTAATCGTAGTTTCCTTTAAAAGTCACATCCTATCATGTATGTCAGATAGAAGAACTTGTTGTTTAGCCCTGTAGAGTGTTTACCATTGAAAGTTAAATGGATCACAATATCTTCGAAAAAATATCCAAAGACTGGACTATCTCCAGAGGTAGTCCTCTTTTCCCGTTCTGTTGTTTTGACATATAACGTCAAAACAAAATTCTGTGTTTTTGTCATTTCTCTCATTTCCAGTCTCTTTTCAAAGAGGGTCGCGCAAATTGTTAATGGTAAGCTTCATCTCTTTCATCCCTCGGCGTGTTAAATCAACAAAATCGACAATCGATGACAATCGATATCAATGGTAATAATTAATCGAGTAGTGTTAGAACTCGATGAACAATCGATAACTCGTGTGTTTGTGACTCTTTGTGATAATTCGATTTTCATTGATTTCCAAGATCAATCAATTAATTGTTATGGCTTGATATGGAATATCACTGATTGCCATCGGTATTGGATTTTATTTGAGTGGAGATGTACCATATGACACTCAAATCTGGTATGGAATCATTTTACCGTATTTTCTCGATTAAACGCCGGACCCCGAATAAACGCCGGGTTCAAATAAACGCCGGGTCTACAGGGCCGAGTTTAAAATAAACGCCCCGGCGTTTATTCGGGGTCCCGGCGTTTATTTGAGGTCCCGGCGTTTATTCGAGACGAGTATATTAAATCAGGATTATCATGATTGTGTGAACAGTAGTTCCCTTTCTACCATTTTATTTGAATTTTATCCACTGATCTGATAATCAAGCCTAAACTGCCATTTACAATTGTTCTATCTATAAAAACGGAAAAACCAACGACGCATCAGGTATCGTGACAATTTCTTTTAATCATGGTAACTTTTCTCCGGTCTTGTCATCAAGCCAGGGTCATCTCGAGGGTTTTTCCAGCAGTTTCTCGAATCGTTCCATAATTTTGCCTTTCTCAGAACTCAAGGGGCAGGAACCTCGACACCACCTTGTTCTCAACTGCTTGCAAAGTACATTTGCTGTGGAGCGGTTGCCAATGCATTTTTTCCCTGTTTCACGGAGAGAAATTAACGTTGAGAAGCCCTTAATCACCGTTCCTGTCAGTGACGTTTTTTGCGAAATGACTTACCAAAATGATTCACTAAGATAAGACAAAGTTGGTGATATTGTTTTATATTTTTAACGTTTTTGTTGAAATTTCGTTCTTAATTCAACAAACCTCCAGTACTGCTGATCAAAAAAGTGAATGGCTGAAAAGGTCGAAAAATGCACTCAATAAATAAACGCCGGGCCCCGAATAAACGCCGGGTTCGAATAAACGCCGGGTCTACGAGGCCGAGTTTTAAATAAACGCCCCCGGCGTTTAATCGAGAAAATACGGTATTTCGATAAAAGAACACTTGTAAATGTTTTCTACCGTATCGCAATGTGAAACTGAATGTCGATTACAGTGTAGCCGTGTACGACAGGAACATTGTGCTGATCGCCGCGGTCAGAAATAAGGCAAGATTTACGGAAGCAAACTAAAAAATCTGCACTTATAATTTGAAAAGCCGAGCCAGAGCAACGAGTGAATGAACGGTACGAAGCAAAATTTTTTATCGTGTTTAAATAAAGGATGTGATGATGAAGATGACGATGATGATGATGATGACAGCATTTCCTGCACTCAAAACGATCTTCAGTGAAGTCGCCAAAGCGGTGCGGCTAAATCCCTCTATAGGTGAAAAAGATGTCTACGATTATCCGTTCGAATGCATTTGCCGCAAACCCCTCTTCTCTTTCTTCCGAGAAATTTGTCTCCAATTTTAACACAGGTAGCCCAAGCTCCAAAGGGAGCCGTCAACATGACATTGCGTAACAGCGTTATATTTATAAGAGTTTGTATGGGAATAGAACGATCGTAAAAAATAGTTCAAAATAGGGGAAAGAGATTTAATAAAATTGACTTACCCTCCCATCTTCTGTGTATAACTTGTGTTTCTACGGCATTCGGAGGCGTTTCAAAGCGATTCCAGTGGGTTTTTGGTTCGCTGTTGCCGTCAACATGGCATTGCGTAACAGCGTTATATTTATAAGAGTTTGTATGGGAATATGACGATTGTACAAAATAGTTCGAAATAGGGGAAAGAGATCTAATAAAATCGACTTACCTGCCCTCTTCTGTGTATAACTTGTGTTTCTATGGCATTCGGGGGCGTTTCAAAGCGATTCCAGTGGGTTTTAGGTCCTCTCTTTTCCTCTCCATATATAATTCCTCAAGGTAGGGGACCCGAGCGACAAAGCCCAGCAGATCGCCTGTAGGAATCCAGCCATAAATTCGCCCCAAAGGCTCCGATCGCCTCGAGATTCCGCCTAGAGCACCTCTGATAGCTGTTCTAGCCACTGCTTCTCTTCATCGGATGAAAACGTCCGCCAAGGAGCAATTTTAGCTTGCAAATCTCACAAGGTTTTTCCATCGAGAGCCGTCGAAAGATCCGTTGACCGTGTGTTCCGTGCACCAACCGTTTGAAAATACCTTAGCGACCCGGCCTTTTGGTTCAAATTACCTGCGCACGCGGTGGGAGAAGGGATGATGTTCACCGCAAGGGAAATAAGGCTGAAATACCCACCCAGGGGACCGTGCCACGAGCTCGGATGAGAGACAATGGTGACAAAGAGCTCGTGGCACGGTCCCCTGGGTAGGTATTTCCCTTGCGGTGAACATCATCCCTTCTCCCACCGCGTGCGCAGGTAATTTGAATCAAAAGGCCGGGTCGCTAAGGTATTTTCAAACGGTTGGTTCACGGAACACACGGTCAACGGATCTTTCGACGGCTCTCGATGGAAAAACCTTGTGAGATTTGCAAGCTAAAATTGCTCCTTGGCGGACGTTTTCATCCGATGAAGAGAAGCAGTGGCTAGAACAGCTATCAGAGGTGCTCTAGGCGGAATCTCGAGGCGATCGGAGCCTTTGGGGCGAATTTATGGCTGGATTCCTACAGGCGATCTGCTGGGCTTTGTCGCTCGGGTCCCCTACCTTGAGGAATTATATATGGAGAGGAAAAGAGAGGACCTAAAACCCACTGGAATCGCTTTGAAACGCCCCCGAATGCCATAGAAACACAAGTTATACACAGAAGAGGGCAGGTAAGTCGATTTTATTAGATCTCTTTCCCCTATTTCGAACTATTTTGTACGATCGTCATATTCCCATACAAACTCTTATAAATATAACGCTGTTACGCAATGTCATGTTGACGGCAACAGCGAACCAAAAACCCACTGGAATCGCTTTGAAACGCCTCCGCATGCCCGTAGAAACACAAGTTATACACAGAAGATGGGAGGGTAAGTCAATTTTATTAAATCTCTTTCCCCTATTTTGAACTATTTTTTACGATCGTTCTATTCCCATACAAACTCTTATAAATATAACGCTGTTACGCAATGTCATGTTGACGGCTCCCTTTGGAGCCTGGGCTACCTGTGATTTTAACAGAGAATGGACATTATGGAACCCTTTCACAGCAACATCAGATATCACAAGAGTAACTTCGCGGTCGCGATGCGTGTCTTGATCAGACATTTTGTTGGGTTCGTGAGCTCTGAGAAAACATGCATACAACAATCGAAGAAAATAGATGAAAATCCATGAAAATCGATTATTTTAGGGACGATTTTTGCGATTATCGATTGATCATCGATTGGCCAATATCAATCGAAATCAATTGACTAATTGTTTCGATTGATATCGATTGTGAATGTCCGATAATCGATTTTCATCGATTTAACACCGTAGGTTTCACCTGGTTTGAAGATTTTAGGAAACCCGGTTTTTGGAGAGGCATATATAGGGAGCATACCTCAGAATTTTATTGACGGTGCAAAAATACCGACCGAGTGGACTTATTCAACTCATACTAAAAGGCATTGAATGAATAACGGGAATATAACTGCTATGGTTGTTGTAGGGCTTCATTGGCGGCAAGACACGTATCGGAGGTACAGATGAAAATGATGGTAAGTTCCCGTATTCCGAATCCCGTAACACGAGTCTAGCAAGCCATCTATATACATGACGTAACGGCTAACGACAACGTCTGCGTAGTTCTCTCTGTTTTTACTGTTTTGTTTCATAAACGAACAGGAGCACGTTTCAATCATTTTTAACATTTGTCTGGTGCTGCAATAAAACTGCTCTTTTTTAATTAAAGCAATTTACAGAGGGCTCCTCATCTAATAAAAATTATCTAATAAAGTTTTATGTAGGCTCATCGATACCACCTCAACTTTTTTTGTTAATCGCAGTTGAGAAAAACGAAAGATGACGCCGATCCATAAGTCTGCAATATTCCGTACATCACGGGCCAGAAAAAAAATTAAACTGCCCTTTCATAGATGGACTAAAAGTATTTGACGATGTTATCTTTAATCAGCAATTTTCTTGTTTGATTTTAATTAATTGATTTTTTGGTAGGGGGCGTGGCCGAGTGGTTAGGGCGTCGGGCTTGAAATCCGGAGGTCTCGGGTTCAAATCCCGCCCTGAGAACTAGCTGGAGTTGTTCTCGGTAGCCCCGAGTTCAACTCCTCGGCCACGCTTGTAAATAGCCAGCTGGTCTGCCTCCTGCCAGTTGGGGTTCTTAACTCTGTTGCCTTCATCTGGATTATTTGCTTCATTGTCCCTGAAAAGCCCCTCATTATTAAGAGCGCCTATCTGTAACTTTCACCTAGGACCATGCAAGATAGAAAAATCGAAAATTGCCAAACTTTGTCACAATAAAGGTCTTCCCAAACCATTTATAAAAATATAAGTTTCAGTTTATTTTGTAGATATTTTACCGTTACGACGACTTTATCATTCCGATGGCTCAGGAGCGAGTAAAAACGACTTGAAAGTGTCACTTAAATCAACCGCTCGTCTTGAATTGTGAAGACAGAAATATCAATATCAAAGCCATGTAGTATAATGCGCCGATCAATTCGAAAGTTCAACATCCCCCCCCCCGGGCAACCCCCCGGGCATTTGAACTTTTGAAGATTGGCTTGTTCAAATTCCCTCCCCTCGGGGCAAAAAGGCCGTTCAAATGCCCCACCAATTAGTACTGAAATACCTCTCCACCAAGCCAATTTCGTCTTCAATCAAACACTTCCCACGCTTTTCAGAGAGAGATATGCCGTAATGAAAGAGTTATTCACTAACCAAAGCGAAATTCTATCTTGTGAATCCGTCAAACCCTGTAAAGACCGAAAAAACTCACGGGCGTATTACGTCAGAACAAGAGATAAATCCGTTTCAAATTCCCCACCCTTTCAATGCAACGTTCAAATCCCCCCCTCCCTGGGCACGATGCACAGTCAAATGCCCGGGGTATGCCCGGGGGGGGATGTTGAAGTTTCGAATTGATCGGCGCATAAGTAAGATATTCCCTTGTCATGTTTGCTTTGTCAAATTTGAATTCGATGGAGACCAGAATTTTTGAGAGTTTTTTCAAATTTAACCGTTTCGAGCGGTATAGTCGCACGCTAAAAAATGGCGAAGTTCAGGACCAAAAAAAGCACTCTGATATATGGCTTTCGCAGCTGAGAGTACACTTGTTGGAATAAGCAATCTTTCCTCTACGATTTGATGAAAGCGAAGACGACCTTTTGACCTTGACAGACGAGGAAGTAATGACCAGCGTTTTCAAATAACACGCGCTAATTCCATTTTTTAAAGAAAAGTTTCACAATGTTTGGTACTTACTAATTAATAGAACCTCAAATAAAGTCATCAGCCGAAAACAGGACAGGTTTTCGCTAGCAAATGCGTTTTTTTAGCCAAGGGAAAGTGGGGTTGTTAGTGATTAACATCGGCAAATTTGCATAAATTTGAAACATTTGTTTTTCACAAGAAACTCGTTTTACCTTCCTTGTTTCTAAAGTAAAAATACTAACGAAAACCAGTAAAGCATTACCTAACTATCCATGTAGCAAATCGTACCTTAATAACCATTTTCTGTGAAGAAATGACGAGATTTCTACTAGCCGCCCATGACAACTGATGACAACCGTCGAACATTTTTGGGTAAGTGATGGTATACTGTCACGCAATACACAGTGGTCTTAGATTGCAAAACCACATGGCCAGGCAAATGCAAACAGCTGTCAGCAGCGAATCTCCAATGCGCAGGAATGGACGAGAAACAAAAGAGATGTCCAAAACTTTGCTGCTAGTGCAATGAATTGTTTTAAAATTTAAACCAGTCTTCATAGCATTAGTACTGTAAAATGTAAAATTATCTCAGAGTTCTTAACCAAAGAAAAGTAAGAACCAAATAAAGTTACCGGTCATTATACCTGAAGTTGCGAAATCCTTCCACAATCATGATGTAACAAACATGCCTCGTGTCAAAAAAAAACCGACACAAATCTTGCACGTGGGTTGAACTGTTTGGAACGCCACCAGTCTGTCAAACCTCAAACTACCATGGCTTTGAGTGGGTATTCCGAAATAGTTGGAGGAAGTTGTCAGGGGCACCCAACGGTTCGTTTCGGGGAATATCTGTTCGGAAGGCCTAAAATCGCCTGAGATTTTCGGATTTAATAGCAGTAAAAGCTTAGAAATTTCTTCGGAAAAACATCACGTCGGACTTTCGTAACAAGAGGACTTAGTGATTCCTGTTGCTTTCGGAGGAACAGATTTGTCGTTTAGAGTGCAAAATAAGGTCAGCTAGCATTTTCGGCGAGCCATCAGCAGCTCGGAAATTCGACGGATAGGATTCTGTTTCCGTAAAATTTTCTGCGACCTAAATTTTCAGCTAGAAACGCCGAACAGATCAATCTGTACTAGATTACACTAACATGCCCTTAAAAAGCTCTGAAATAATCTAAGAAAGCAGAAAATGATTTTTCAAGTATTTTGCTAAAATTTTCTCGTTGGGTGCCCCTGAGTTGTGGGGCTAGTTCAGACAACCCAGCGAATGTCCAGTGTGTTCCTTACCTCTTATTAACTGAAAGCGAGGGCCGTACTGGGAGAATATTGCCCGAGGTCGTACAAGAAAGACTGAGGACAATATTCTCCTAGTACAGTCCCGAGCTAGCGAGAGTTAATAACAGGGTGGTAACGAGGTATGCTTTTTCATCGCTGATCCCATTTTTGTACGCAAATTTCTGTTCCTTGATTCCAAAAGCGTGACCAATTTTCGTCCCTGATCCCACAAATGTGGTACAGCCTGATCCCTGATCCCTGTAAGAAACTGATCCCGATCCCATGGTCTGTGATTCCTGATCCCAGGGCTGTGGTCCTAGATCCCACCCTTCTGATCCCCGATCCCACCCCTTTGATCCCTGATCCCACATACCTTGTTACGACCCTGTAATAAGAAGTTTATTATATGGCTATGCCTAACACTTTATTACTTGAAAAGTGAGCCGTGGCGGATTGGGATGAATGAAACAGTTTACCGAAAAGCATACAAAACTCAGCAGTTTTATTTAAGAAATTTATAGCGCACCCGGGGGAGGGGGTACTCACTTACATAAGCTATATAGGTATGTGCGACGCCAAAGGGTATGGTTTTTGAGCCTTTTTGGTCTGAAACAGGACATAGATTTTGACCATTTTGGTCTGAAATAGCGTGAGGTTTGTGCACTCTGATATGGGATCTGGTAAGGTTCTTACAAAAAGCTATCTCTTTATTAATTTTCTTCTCCAAAGAACTGAGGTTTGATTAATGTTGGGAATTTGAAGCCCTTCTCAACTGTTTACGCAAACGAAGTAGGGTAAGGGTCTCGTCTGAAATAGGGTATCAAATTTTAAGTCAGGTCTGAAATAGGGTAAGGAAAATCACATATCTTGGTCTGAAGTAGGGTAAGGGTTTCCAGAAGTGCGCCACACACCGCCGCCCAAATCTTCGGGAAGTACCCCCCGGGGATATCGCACAAGAAAAAGTAAAAACTTTCAAAGAAACTGTCTCTTTTCATTTAGCTTCAAATCATTCCAACTATTTGAATCAAATGTACTTTTTTCTCTATATTTCAATTTACTAGCCGGGCATAAACATCACTCATAATGCCCGTGGGCATTACGGGAAAATCTGGCCCCGAGTATTAGCCAATCATAGCGCGCGTTATATATTTACAAACGCTAGCCATATAATAAAATTGAGAATGCAGTAAAGAAATCAAAGGACATCTGAGAAGTTACAAGGTGTCAGGTGCCTCACTAGATTCAGAAGCAAAGCTTTTGCTGGGAAGAGCAGGTAACTGTACTGTTGAAAAATTTGGGTACTTATTGCTGTAGACTGCAAAATACTTTTTGCTGTTCGCTATTCTTCTGAACCTCAAAATAAGAAAAGAAAAGACAAGAAAAAGAAAACTCGCGGGGGCACGAATCTTCCGAAAATGGTTAACTCGCTTGGCGCGAAGTGCCGAAAGCGTGGATTTTCCCGCGCGAGCGTATGGTGCACCAAGAAATACGTAATGTTTTGCACTCGGTCTTTAGCTTGGATACAACTGTACTGCCGCCACCAGGAGTTGTAAAATCTTGCCTAAAGGCCAAATAACACGGAAAACATTCGTGCAACTATTCGCGCAACGATGTTGCGCTTATTATCACCTCCGCGTCGCGTGTTCAGGTTGCAGAAAGTTAGTTGCTTCTACTTTTCGAAAAATAAAGATTTGTTGCGTGTATAGGTGAGAACACTCTCAACTTGTAACGCATCCTTGTTGCGCAACACGTTGCACGAAAATCTTGCCGGTATTACTGAAGCGAAATAATGAAATTACTCCTGGTATCCACATTTTTTATCACCTGGGGCGCAACACCCCTCTCTCCATCTTGGGGTACATCCATAGATAAGTGAGGGGTAAACGAAGTTCTGCACTGCCCATATTAAAAATTCTGTTAAGATACCAGCCTGTTACAATGAGACATATTTGGCAGCTAGGGTGGGTGAATACTTCCACGGGGTATATTCCTTTTGACCTAAATGAAGACAGGAAAACTCAAAGTACCTTGGCACAGATTCTGACGTTTGACGATACTCGGAACTGTTTTTTCTTTCTAACTTTTAAAGGAATTTTTGAATTCAATGAAGTTCGTTTGGGTTTAATAATATGCCCGCGACACCGGGAAAGGTTTGGAATCCGCTGGAGATCCTACAAGAAAAACTGCAGCTGTCCAAGTGAAGTGTCCGTTAAAATTTAGGTCCAATTTGCAGCAAATTATGTGGTAGGCCAGATAGTAGAGAATTACAGTAATCGATCCGAGAAGTTGCAAAGGTGTGTGTTAGTATTTCGCAGTTTTTGCGTGACAAGAACTGTCTGGTAGTAACTAGATTACGTAGATGATAGAAAGCTGTTTTGTACAGTTAGTTCACTTGCTTGTTCATAGAAAGGGCACTTTCAAACCATACGCCAGTGTTCTTGGCTGACTATTTATGTAGCAGCCGTTTATGTATATATGTAGTCGTCGGCAGTATCGTGGAAGCCATTGAAGCATAACCACAAGACAGTTTTTCATTACCTAGTGTTCGCAACACGAAAATCGGAGGTTTTCAAAAAAAGGCTTAGGGTGGACCGGAATATCTACGTTTGTTTATCAAGAAATGTTTTTAGGGCAAGGGGCGCCCAGCATACCCCTATGATTTATATTTTTTTCTGTTTAGAATGGTTAAAAGTAAAGCCATCAGCATTAAATTTATCACAGGCACTTCTACTTAGAAAAAGTGGCAAAAAAAAAAACCAACAAACAAAAAACAAGTCACGCCCAGAGATGGTAGCCAGACAGCATTCCAGGAGACAAGAGCAGGAAAAAACATCGGACAGATTCTGCCGCAGGCTTGCAATATAAATTTTTTTTTTAATCCAGGCATTTTATCTTATGAGGTCCTTTTAACATGTCCGATGATCAATCCCGTCGCTTTTACATGCCCTTCCCCTCATTCCCCCCCCTCCCCTCTCCGGCTCTATACGTTGCAAGTTGTTGAATACTTTCAATAGCATCTGAGCCTTTTCTGCTGCCTTGTCTTTCTGTGAACTGCGCACACTTTTAAATTGAGGACCGTATGTGTGGCTCCAAAATAACACGGTAAAAGCCAGGATGGGACCTCTCTGGCTTGTAATTTAAGACCAGTGTATATTGCGTGACAGCAACGTTTTCGCGACCACCCAAAAATGTTCTACGGTTGTCTCGCGCGGCCAGAAGAAATCTCGACGTTTCTTCATCAGAAAGAGTTATTAAGGTAAGAAGGCAGAAAACCGACTTTGCTGTGAAAGAAAAATGTTTCAAATTGATGCGAATTTGCCGATGTTAATCACCAACAACCAAAGTTTGCCTTTGCCAAAAAAAACGTATTTGCGAGCCAAAACCTGTCCTGTTTTCGGCTGATGACTTTATTTGAGGTTCTATTAATTATTAAGTACCAAACATTGTGAAACTTTTCTTTAAAAAATGGAATTAGCGCGTGTTATTTGAAAACGCTGGTCATTACTTCCCCGCCTGTCAAGGTCAAAAGGTCGTCTTCGCTTGGAAAATAGGGTGTAGATAAAGCGCTCCCAAAATTTACCATTTCATTTACCCAAAAATTTTTTTGCATCAAATCGCAGAGGAAAGATTGCTTATTCCAACAAGTGTACTCTCAGCTGCGAAAGCCATATACCAGAGTGCTTTTTTTGGTCCTGAATTTCGCCATTTTTTAGCGTGCGACTATGCTGCTCGAAACGGTTAAATTTTAAAAATCTGTTAAAAATTCTGGTTTCCATTGATTTCAAATTTGACAAAGCAAACATGACAAGGAAATATCCTACTTATACTACATGGCTTTGAAATATTTCTACTTATACTACATGGCTTTGATATTTCTTTCTTCATAATTCAAGACGAGCGGTTGATTTAAGTGACACTTTCAAGTCGTTTCTACTCGGTCACGAGCCATCGGAATGATAAAGTCGTCGTGACGGCAAAATATTTACCGGAATAAACTAAAACTTATATTTTTGTAAATGGTTTGGGAAGACCTTTATTGTGACAAAGTTTGGCAATTTTCGATTTTTCTATCTTGCATGGTCCCAGGTGAAAGTTACGGGTAGCCGCTATTAAGGAGGCTCGCAACAGTTTTTTTGGCCTTGGAGTGTATCTTTTGAAGTCAAAATTTCGCATAGAAGATAGACTTCGATTTCCTTGATACTACACCACCTTTTCAACAAATGATCAAAGTTTATTTTCTCACTGGTTTCCTAGCAACAGCTGTCACCATAGCAACGGTAATGGACAACCCCTCATTTTAATTAATGTCGAATATCTCGAAAACTAGTCAGACACTTTATGACGAAACTTGAACTATTTGAACTACTCAACCTACACAACTTGTATGCCAAATTAGGGAAAAATCTGTAAGAGCGTTTTCACGTAAATCATGATTCATTTTTTACGGGCTGATTTTGGTCATTCCTGCAATTCTCTCCAATATTTCAAGAAAGATAAAACTTCACACTTTCTCTTTTCCGTTGAAGGATCTTTTATGATATCAAAACATTCTTAATGTACATTGAGCTTCCTAGGTGGCTGCGATTTTAAGATATTTATATTTAAAAACTGCTAAAATGCAGCGCAAATCAGCCAAAAAGTCCGTAATTTGCATAAATAGAAATATTTCTAAACTGCCCGTACAGATTTTTGTCTTAAATTGATTGACGTTAGAATAATAATTCTTTTTGATGTTCCAGCAAGTTTTAGGCTGAATAAACATTTCGTTTATTAGATAAGAAGGCTGAATCTCGGTCAGGTTTCAGTCGTTATTACCTTTCAACGAACAACAGTATTATTTTGTTTTTCCTGGTCTATTTCCCGGTTATTCACGTGCAATGAATATTTATACACGTTGTGCTTGTGTCCTCTCGTGCATTTATAATTCCTTCTCATAATAATAAAAAATTTTCGTCTTCTGAGCTTCTTCCTGGAGACTCTGCCATTATTCTTTAAATACTGACTGACGTTTTAGCTTTTAAATTACGGATTGCATGCATGTTAACGCCCACGATGGCATTACACTGGGGCCGAAAAATGACGAGAAACAAGCTCAGAAGACGAATATTTTTTTTTTATTGTGAGAAGGAATTATAAACGCACGAGAGGACACAAGCACAGCGTGTATTAATATTCATTGCACGTGAATAACCGTGAAATAGACCAGGAAAAACGAAATAAAACTGTTGCTCGTTGAACGACTGAAACTTGACCAAGATTCAGCCTTCTTATCTAATAACAGAAATGTTTATTCAGCCTAAAACTTGCTGGAACATCAAAAAGAATTATTATTCTAACGTCAATCAATTTAAGACAAAAATCTGTAAGGGCAGTTTAGAAATATTTCTATTTATGCAAATTACGGACTTTTTGGCTGATTTGCGCTGCATTTTAGCAGTTTTTAAATATAAATATCTTAAAATCGCAGCCACCTAGGAAGCTCAATGTACATTAAGAATGTTTTGATATCATAAAAGATCCTTCAACTGAAAAGAGGAAGTGTGAAGTTTTATCTTTCTTGAAATATTGGAGAAAAGTGCAGGAATGACCAAAATCAGCCCGTAAAAAATGAATCATGATTTACGTGAAAACGCTCTCACAGATTTTTCTCTAATTTGGCATACAAGTTGTGTAGGTTGAGTAGTTCAAATAGTTCAAGTTTCGTCATAAAGTGTCTGACTAGTTTTCGAGATATTCGACATTAATTAAAATGAGGGGTTGTCCATTACCGTTGCTATGGTGACAGCTGTTGCTAGGAAACCAGTGAGAAAATAAACTTTGATCATTTGTTGAAAAGGTGGTATAGTATCAAGGAAATCGAAGTCTATCTTCTATGCGAAATTTTGACTTCAAAAGATACACTCCAAGGCCAAAAAAACTGTTGCGAACCTCCTTAAGTTAAGTTATTATTATTAATAATAATAAAAAACGGTAAAGGCTACTAAAATTAAAGTGGAAGTGCACTTAGCTAATACAGTTAGTACACAGGCACTCCACTGAGACAATCATAAACAAATAATCCAATTTAACATAAAGAACATAAAGAAGGTTTAAAAAAAAGCCAACTGGCAAATAATAATAATAATAATAATAATAATAATCTCCTAGATGCCCAGTGCTCTGATATCGGCGGCTGGCAATGTACGCCTACTAGACAATTTAATCTGTGCCGGAGAGAGGATATGAAACTTTTGTGTAGAAAAACATGTAGCTATTGTGGTAAGTGCTTTTAACACAATGTTTGTATAACTAGAGATTACGTCCTGTTATTTTGGAATTCGATGAAAAATTGTGAGTCATATTTGCGAGCAAAACAGTGACACAAGCACAAACTCATACGTCATACGGGGTTAAAGTGTGATCTTTTGGGTGTATACCCTATGGCGTAAAAGTGAGTAGGAGAACCTCCCCCGGGCTGTGAAGTGTTTGCATTTGATCAGGAGCAACTAGGAAATATTTTTTTCTTGGGATTGCCGTACTTTAATGCAAGCGATTAACCAATTACAATTGATAATAGCTACCAGAGAACTCAGTGGTCTTTATTTGGTTTCCTTGAAGATATCCTCGGATTCTGATTGGACAATCGCTTTTTTTTGCAACTTTATTCGCCTTCAATCATTCATTACAATTCCACTGCTCCTTTACTTAAACATGGCAGGAGATCCAGCAAGCTCTTTTGAGCTTTTTAAAAGATCCCCCCAAAATGTTGTCTTAGATAAATATATAAGAAATTACAGAAGGCGGGATAATAAACAAGCCATACGTGAATCAGAAATATGACAACTAGCAAATTAAAATTCCACTAACTCTTGTTTGTGTGACTACTTTCTATTAAATTAATTTTGTACGTATAATTTCAGTGACTTTTTGAAGTGATTGTATGAATTTATGATCTTTAGATCGTTAGGTAAGTTGTTCCATATAATTGCTCCCCTGTACCTCATAGAGAATTGGCCGTAATTAGTTCTCCTAAATTCTAGGTGTATCTTTGATTTTGATCGTGTGTTGTAAGAATGTATATTTTCGTTGGTTATAAAGAAGTTGTTGAAAAACGTTGGAAGCTTATTATGGTGGTAAGAGTACATGAAGAGTGCAGTCAAACATGTATTTAGTTTATAGATATCTAATATTTTTAATGATTCAAACAGTGGTCTTGAGTCGTCCCTTAAATTTGAAAAGGTAACAATTCTAACTATTTTCTTCTGTATTCTGAAAATAGACTGTAATCTAGTGGCATAAGTACTCGCCCAAATAGTATTGCAGTAGGTTAAAAAAGGGTAAATCACGGTGTTGTATAAAATAAGTAGTGTTTTGCAGGGTAAGTAATGCCTTGCTTTGGCCATTACGCCTGTCATTTTAGATATTTTCATTGCGACATGGTTAACATGGTTCTTCCAAGAAAGTTGTTCATCAATGATTACTCCTAAGAATGGTAGAATTCACTTGTTCTATAGTTTGTTCATTCGTATGTGAAGATGTTTTATATGTTAGTTTTTTTTCCTTGTTTTAAAAATCATGAAATGTGTTTTGTTGACATTTAAAGACAATTTGTTTGCTGACAACCACGTAGTTACCTTATTTAGTTCTTGATTCATTATTTTATATTTAAAATATTTATAAATATTTAATATTGCTTCGAATGCGCTGTTTTATGACTTAAGGTTAGGAAGGATTTTATTTGCATTTACTTAGCCGTGATAAGAATTTCCTTTAAAAGCACAACGGAAATTATACACGGGACGGAAATCAGGGTGAACATTTCTCTATTTCCGGTCAAACCGACCTCTCTGGACTCTGCAGTGTCCTCTTTGCTTGTCGACAATCTCACTCAGCCTCTCCCCGGCTGAGGGCAATTTTGTTCCAAAACGCGGCTCGCAAAGATTCATGTGTGCACTTCAAATGAAAATGCATACCAGGAAAGGCGAGTTTCGTATTTAGGAGGGGTTTTCGACAACTTAAAATAGGATCTGGAACCTACAAGAAAGAACAGAGATAGATCAAAGACCCAAGAATACACCTTTGAAGTTTTAGGGCGATTCGCTTATTGTGATGAAATTTATCGAACTTCAAGTGACGTGCAGTGTGAAACTGTTTCCTGCCTTTAATTAATTCTAAACGTTCAGCAAACATGAAAAATAATAACCTCAATTTCTCGCCCAAAAAGCCTCAAACCAGTCCAGGAAGCCCTCTGATAATGATCAATATAACAATGAAATAAGGCAAATTATTTTTTTTCGACTTCTTTCTGATTTGTGGTAATTTCAGACGTTTTGTAGCCTTTCCGTACAAACTCTTAAATGTTGCCGATGTCATTATTATGCATAACGTGGAAGAAACAGTCTAATTTATGCGCAGCTCTCAACGTTCGCTTGGGCTGCCTGTGCTTCAAGGTGACAAGTACTGAACCTTTTGGCTGCATTCTAGACTTATGTTTTCACTCCTCAAGTCGTAGGCTTAGCTCTTGTCATAAGAGAAAATGGCTCTCTTTAATCAGGTTTGACCGTTAACTAATGGTAAACCCTCAGCGTGCACCATTGAGTAATGTTGTACGTGGGAAGTTACTTAACACGAAAGAAGCCTATGTGTCTCTAGCTGTTTGAGTATGCAAAAAACCTTTCATGTGCACCCATAACTCGATAGTGCACTGTTGTTCTATCATTTGTATTATTTATAAGATAACTTCAGGTAATTACTGCGATTTTCCAAAACAAAACTGCTCATGTAGTTCTCTGCCGCCAGTTATAAACCTAAAATACTTGTGCAATCGTAATGTCCATGAACTGGAACTATGATGAGACTTGTGCTTAGGCGTTTTTTGTTTTAAGGTGTTGATGGCTCCTGATGGTGGTTTTACCTCTTAACTTAGTCAAAATTTCCAGTATATTATCTTTGCTGTCCTTATATTACACGGGAGACTTTCTTTCTTTCTTTCTTTCTTTCTTTCTCTCTTTTATAACGATACGCGTATTGAGTAAATTGTATAAATTTCCCTTTTTTACTCGGCAGGTGCGTGCAACGTGAAAACGATAGACGGCAAGTGTTGCAGCTTTCCATTTCTGTACAAAGGAATCGAGCGAAACAAGTGCGTAAAAGGCATCACTACTGACAGGAAGTGGTGCGGAACTACTTATTACTATGACCAATATAAGGAGTGGGGATGGTGTCCAAGTGAAGGTGAGTTTTTTCAGGCGTACACTGAAGGTGACGGTAACAATAGTAGCAATGCTAGTAGTCACTTCACACCACCAAAACTGGCGTTGAATGTCTGTTTATATAATGTCTGTAAAGCGGGCTTCTAGGTTCAGCAAAACACACAAAACTACAGCTAATAATGAGCTTTCAAAACCGTCTGCTTTTTGCTCCCGGTAAGGGTTGATATTTAGTCAAGGTGACAAGTACTGAAACTTTGGCAGCATCATAGACTTATGTTTCCACTCTTCCAGTCGTATGCTCTCGTCTTGACACTCGTTAGTCAAGTCTGCACATGGGAGGTTTGCTAAGCCCGAAAGAGGCCTGTGAGTCTGTAGCTTTTTGAGTGCTTTGCAAACCGTCCAGGTGCATCCATAACTCAATGGTGTACTGTCTACAAGTTTATGCTAGTTATTTGATAGCTTCAGGCGGATTTTCGCAATTTTTCCAAAACACATGCAATGCACATACAATTGAGCGCCTGAAATACTTGCGCGATCATCGAAAAAAAAGCTGAAAACAAATCCTAAAGTATGACCATTCAAATGACCATTCAAATAGAGCAGTGCACATCTGTGGTACTGTTTTGTTTCACGATAAATTAGAAATATGATGAGACTTTTTCAATTTGGCAATGATTCGCATTAAAAGGTCACTAACAGCTCCCGATAGTGGTTTTATCTGTAGATTTTTGTCAAACTTCACAGCGTATTATCTTTCCTGTCCTTGTATTACATGGCAGACTGCACTACAATTCTTTCAGTGTGCAAAGAATTACTTGTTTATTTATTCAGTTTTTATTCTATAGTGATACTAATATTTAACAAATTGCATGAACTTTTTTTTCAACGGCAGACGAGTGTAGCGTCAAGACAGAAGACGGGAAGTGTTGCAAATTTCCGTTTCTGTACAAAGGAATCGATCGAAACGAGTGCATAAAAGGTATCACTACTAACAGGAAGTGGTGCGGAACTACTTACAACTATGACCAAGAGAAGAAATGGGGATGGTGCCCAAGTAGAGGTTGGTAAAGTTCGCTAAACACTTCTGTTGAATGTTTTCATCGTTTTCAGTCTGCGAGTAAAGAAACATAGTGCACCCATTGGAAATTTTAGTACAACGCTAAATTTTGGCCTGCTTTCATTGATTGAAATCGATCACGTGACGCGATAGTGTCTCTCCTCAGCGGGCGCCTATCAGCGCATAGTGCCCGTTTTTGGCCATTTTCACTCAAAATTTAGCGTTGTACAATAAAAAAAAATAGAGTTGGCGGTTGTACACGGGTTTTAATATATCAAGCTGTAATATATAAAAGGGTACAATATGTGCAACCTATAAATCGGTACTATACTATAAAGGCTACCCATACGTAAACGGCTACTGCCATTTTCCTGCGTGGGCGATTTTCAAGTTCCCGAGTATTTTTCTCGCGTAGGCATGCGTGGGTGATTTTCAAGTCCTTGTGTGTTCTTTTCGCACGGCTATCCCTGAGCGGAAAGTAAACTTTTTGTAATTCGTCATGTTTACTGCTTTTCTTCTATGCTGGAATCCAGGAACATCACTCTTTTTTCTCAACTTTTTTTTTCTACAGGCTGAGACCATCATGACAACTAAGCAGCCCTGAATCACAGACAGTGCACATGGTGCATAGAGTAGAAAACGAAACTTACTGTCAAAAGTTAACGTAAAGCAATTTGAAAAGTAATTAAAAGTTTTCAGGGTATAATCTGTGTGACTGGTTTTCCTTTACAAATGTTACCACTTTAATTCTTATCGTGTTTAAATAAAGGTATTGATTGCTTGCTTGCTTGTTGCTCGATCGATCGATCGATCGACTGATTGATTGAACTTCAGACGGAGAGGCATGTAAGACATGTAAGAATAATTTTAAGTAAAGGTATTTGGCAAATAAACCAAGAAACTTCCCTTTGTTTCATTTCAAATAAATGGCAATGACATTTCAAGAGGAAATACGAACTGAAGGCTTTACTTCCACAATGTGGAACTTCGCAGAAAATCACTCATGAGAAGTTCTTACCTTTTATCATTTTTTAAATCCATGGTACGACGACGACCAGACACGGTATAAAATAATCGTCATCTTAAAAAAAAAAAAATTAAGGTTTAGAATTATCTTCTTACCCTCGCTAGACTATGTTTAAACAGACGACCCATTCAGTTGTCCCCCGATGTCAGAACTTTAGAAAAAAAAAAGTCAGAAAAAAGACAACGTTGAATATACAAAAGCAACAGCAGTGAACATGAAAAATTTACCTGCTTTCCTGCTGCTTGATGTTCGCAGATCTTGAATTTAGTCATTTCACATTGCTGTCTTTTAAAAAATGCAACCAGCCAGTGTAAAGGCGTGCCGTCATTAATACAAGCTGCGTTCTCTATATCCTATTTGAAAACATGAGTCCAAGATTTCTATGATGTGATACTGGGCTACTTTACCCTAGATGCTAAGTCAGCTTACGAAAAGACCAAGGGCGTGTTTTCTTTCTGTTAATAGGGACGTTTCTATTTTTATTTTATTTCATTTTATTTTTTTAAATTTTATTTGCTAAAACACTGTGTCTACATACATTACTTTGCTTACATCATACTTACTTATACTGTACTTACGTATATTACTTTCACGCTATTCACAGTTATTTACAGCGGCTGTTTGGCTTTCCTATTTATATGTCTGTAAATAATAGGGACGTTACGGTATCCCTATACATTTCAGATTATTTTGAACCAACTAACGGTCACATAGTTTGTATGGAACTCCTGCGTGAAAAAGACAGCTGCCACGATGAATCCGGCATGGGTAAAATTACGCCTACGGATAACTGCTTACAATGACATGTTGCACTGCCTCCCGCAGTGCGGAAAAAGCCAAAACGACGCGAAGAATAGGTTTTCGTTCACAAGGATCATGTGTTTTTCAATGTTTATATGTACCCTTGGGTTTGTGTGAAAACCAGGCCAAATTGGCTGAGATTTTCAAAGAAAAATGTTTGTGTAGTTGCAACTGAACAAATCGTGCGACGGGCGAACAACTTACCTTCGTCCCAAGCTTTCTGTCCGTGTTCACAAAATACCATAAGAAGCCATTTTAAACGATTAGTTAAACTTTGAATTGATATCTGGGTTGTCAGTGAATGCTTCAATCAGTGCCACTTTGTTGGAACATCGTCGGTACAGTAGCACCTCCCTCCCTCTCCCACTATAGGCAACGTTGTAAAAACTTTTCAACCAAGTGGATCAAGACAAGGGCTCACAACACTGTGCAACTTTGAATAGGGGATAGCAAGGGAGGTTGTTCCAACGACTTGTGTCACTGATTGTAGGCTAGGAGTACGCTCGTTTAGGAAATAAAGTTATTAAATCTATCTGTTGCCTCTAGCGGTTTTATTTGTTTACACATCGTTTGTACCTTCTCTTGGTACCCGCGCTTGCATTATCAAAGTCAGGAGTAATGGGCTTCTGTCAAAGTAAATTCTCTCTCTTTCCTCAGGTACCGGTACGGGAGGGACATGACCCGTAGTGTAATTGTTCTTCGTTTTGCAGTTATTGGTTGGTTACCATTAATGTTTACAGGGGGAGTACCGGTTGGTCTACGGTTTGTGTAAATGGTAAGCAAGACCTCCTGAATGGGAAATTCCGTTCGAGATTAGCATGTACCCTTTATGAAATTCGCTCTAATTTACAGAGAGTCTGGACCTAGTTTGACTATTGGAGCAGGACCTGGAACTGGTTGAAAAAAGTAAATGGAACACAATTTTCCGTTTGGATATTACGTTTAGGAATTTTGGACTACCTCTAAAGACGTTCCATTTATTTTGAAAATTTCCCGGTCGGGCAAACCAACATAGCCTCACCATTTACTGTCCAACCGAAATTTCCGGATTTTTTTGTAAATGATAAACACTCGTTGTTTCCATGCAGTCTATTGTTTAGTGTTTTGCTTTCTGTCCCTGTATACCTGTACACAAAGACAGAAACCAAATTCTACTATTTGCCAAGAAAATCTTTAAACAGCACTCAGTCTATTCCGGTTTTACAACCAACAAAGAACTACACAAAAATGTCAGAGTTATAAAAATGTCTTCATTAATAACCAGCATTGATTAATTTTTTGTTTCTCTTTTCTGTGGTATAACACAGCAGAGATGGCAGGTCGTAGGGCAAAGGATTTCTATGATTGATCTCAGAAGTGTTCCTGTAAGAATTCTGCAAAATGCTTGTACTGTGCAATTGCAAAACAACACTCTCTGGTTCTATTTAAGTGACTATTTTTTGAAAATGTTAAAATTTGTTCCTTATCAAAATTAGTCTTTTCTTTTTCATTTCAGCACAACATTAGAAGATTTGCACCGTCCATAACTACCTAAAACTTTAACCTTGGTTCTCGTATCGGAATGTAATCGTAAAGATAATACAAATTCGCTCTCAAAATATTTGTTCTGTACAAACGCACCGTTTACACTTTTTACAGCCGAAGTTTCAAGCATTTTTAGAAGCAATTTCTTTACAGCAATTTTAGTGCCACTTGAAATCACCCTTGTAAAATGCCGGCTATTTTCGCTGCTATTCCACGAACATTTGGCTTTCATTCTTTTGCGTAAGAACAGAGCGCAAGCGACTCCAGCACGTAAAGGCTACCAGAAAAAACCCAAGGGAACATGACGTGTTTGCGATGCGCTCTAAATCCCAACAAAACCGCAATTAAATCGCCAAGAAATCAATGAAAATCTCAGCAATAATTGCGAGTATTTTGCACAGGAAATTTTAAAGGCGCTTTAAAAATCTCTGCTAAAATCGTCTCAGGCCGGGGCCGGAGCTTCTAGAGTATGAAAAAACTAACTGCAACACTACTCACCCTGAATATGACGATGCAGGATTACCCTCAGCAGTTGTTTTTTTACCGGTAATATTTCAGATTTCTCTGACGGATCGCTGGTAACCATTTTTCAATAGAAAGAGAGAGACAATGTAAAGCTTCATGTCGGAGTAAAAAGATCTACCTCAGGAGTCGTCGGCCTTCATGTCGTTAGTCCGAACCACAAGAGGTCAGCTAATGTCCTTGAAATAGTGACTCCACAAGGTCGAGCCATCAGCTACATCTGATAAATTTTCACTTGATTTCTTAGCTTTTCAACAACCAGTTCAATGACCACATCTTGAAGAAGAAAATTTGATTCAGACTACAGACGTCAGGCCCCAGTTAAAATTTTGGTCATGTCAAGTACCGTGACTTTCTATTATCAGTTATTAACGAGATCCCACTTTAATTCCTTTTACCTTGTTGTCTTTTGTTTTCACAGGGTTTTATTTTAGCTATTTTTTCGCATTATTTAAAATTAAACCTGGGAAAATTAATACACAGAAAGGAAGTGTTAATATATTTGCTTACCATAAACAAAATTATGGTTGACGTCGTTGTTGCACGTGGAATATGGAATACGCTGGGGCAGAGCAGTACGTGGAATAAACTTTAAACTTACTTTTAATTTATTGTACTTTACTATTTAGACATCATAAAAAAATTTAGCCGTCAATTTTACGACATTTTCTCAAATTCTAAACCGGTTTCATCCGAGCTCGTTGATTTTAAAGAGACATACCCAGAAATCGCAGACATTTGAGCCCACGGTGAACAAATCCTGCGGTAAATTGACCATCGAAGGGAACGCAACAACAACAAAGAAATGTATGGAGATTAAAAAATTTCGAGAAATATCTCTCGATCAATTTGTTTAAGTATAAATGTGCAACCGGTTCATGGTAAACTGGTCTATCAAGAAAGATATAGTACAAAAAATAAGGTGGATACTTCGAATTTTATGTTTACTTTTTACGGTTTTCTGTGAGCAGTTTAGCGGCCAAAAAATATAAGGCGTGGAGGGGGATTTCATCGAAAAACCGAAAACTCATAGTTTATAAACAGCGATTACGGGTAAACATAATGGGATCGAAAAAATGTGCAAGTGGATTCACTAAAACTATACATGGAACAAACTAACCTTACGATTTTCAGCTCCAACAGATTGATTTTGATGTTTACTTTTTGCACTTGAAAACCACGAAAAAATTGCATTCGGCCATACATTTGAAAGTCCTCGCTAAAGTCCAAAAATCCACTTTCTTGGAACTGCGATATTTCGGCCGAACCGGCTTCAAATACCCTACAAAAGCCATCCTTCGAAAGCTAAATTTCAGTACATTCGAATGTTAAGCGACTTAGTTTGGTCAGTGGTTTTTATATGGTTTTTATATGGGACTTATTGCATCGTGCACCATCCTGAAATATGAGCCCAAACTATACCGCTTCGATCAGCGGTATGCATCATTTAAAAGAGCTGTCTATGTAGGACGCCCGAAAAGGCGCGGGCTCTAATGTCCGCGATTTCTGGAGATGTGTTAAGACCAAGCCAAGCTGCAATGGTCTGGAGCTGGCTGGTGCGTCAGACGACGTAGGTTCGACGCCTCTTCTCCATTCCCGTTTTGTTTACTTGGACAAGAAACACTGCTCCTCGTTGTCTCCACCCAGTTGTATAAATGGAGAACCGTTACAGAGACTGACCCTGATAAAATTCTTAGGGTACCCTTGAGCTATCGTCTTGCATCCCAACCAGTTCAGTGGCAGTTGCTCCATGCTACAGGAACCGGGTAAGCTCCGACTGTGTAGGCAGCTGTGACTTGTGGGCGACTTTACATTTATTGTAAAACCGTAGAGAGAACTTAATTGTTGATCATCTGACTATAATGTTTAAGTCTTGCTGGTTAATATGCGTGACTGGCCGTGAATAGTGCAACATGTTGGCTCGACAGGTAACTTGCAACCCGCTGTTGAGACTTCTAACACAATACCGACTAAAGATTTCGTTTGTGCGGATTCCCAGCAGAAAAGAATAAGACGATTTGTAGTTTATTCATCTCAAAAGACGAAAAATAATGTCACGGGAATGAAAAAATTGCCAGTTAAAGGGAAGTGTGGTAGGTAATTGTTTTTCTTATGTTCAGGCAGTCTTGACAACGTCTTCTAACTGGGATTTTTAAAGATGTTCTTATTAAATCAACTTTAAGATGTTAAATGTAGTTTACTTAACAGAAAGACTGCTTATTTTAAGAAACATTTTTAGTATCGTTTGAAACATGAATTTCTCTAATATGTCGGTTGTTTGTATTGACTGATAGCCCGACAATGAAATGTCGGAACGAGAACTAATTCAAGCCACCTCAGTATTGATTAAATATTACTTGTTTGAACTTAAAGTTCTATAACGATTAAGTAAATTTGGTCACAATGGACATTTTAGAGCATTTTAAATTAAGTTTACTGCTGTTGGTAATTAACATAGGGTTCCATTGTTCTTTTAACGGCCACCGTAGCGAGAAAAATGACTGTGATAGACTTCCACCTACGGATTTTTATTGTTAAGCGTCACTAAGTATTGTTATTTCTGCCAAAAAAAGATTGTTTGAGTTCAGCCCCGTGTTGAACCGTCTTACTTTATTGAGGCTGCGAATGAGTTTTTGGCAATAGTGCGTCACAAGTGAACAGTCAACTTTCTTTGACACCTTTAAGCTGTGTGCGAGTGGCATTTATTGAGGGATGTTTTCGAACGTTCAAAATGTTACGGAGGCCTATGTTTAAATTCATATAATCCCTCCAGTTTACCAGTCCAGTGTCTCAGTCCAACGGACGTAACGCCCATTTTGCTTCCCGGCTTAACAACTGCCCAAGTTATCAAATGAAAACGGAAGATGCACGTTCAAACCCCTCTATGTATGTTTCCTCGACTGACCAATTAACTCTGTTGTTACTCAAGTGTTTATGTTTGCCTGTTTGTTCCCAGTTAACGGGGTGCCGCAAAGTAATACTCCGAGTTGTTCGCTGTGTTCAGGATGTTGTTAGGAGTCCTTCTTGGATCATTTGTCTTATTAATAACATGTAAGTTCTACGATTAAAATATGTTAGGATTTACACACTGCCGGCACCAGACCTTAACACCTGTGACTGTTAGCTAATGGTGTAAGGAAATAATGACAGAAGGTTCTAAGAGCGGGAGGAGGGAGAGAAACTGGCTAATTTACTTAAGCAGACTAAGGTGTTCCAACTGAATATGTATGTTTAAGCTTGATTCGCGCCCAGTATTTTTTCCGCTGTGATGTAGGAATCATCATCGTCATCATCATCATCATCATCATCATCATCATCATCATCATCATCATCATCATCATCATCATCATCATCGTCATCATCATCATCGTCGTCGTCGTCATCATCATCATCATCATCATCAAATTTGCCATCTCTCTTTCTTTATCTTCCTCATCACACACGATGCATTAGACATTGCCAATCATAGTAGCATGCAGGACGCGTGTCACAATGAACCTAATAAATATGACCTCGCTCGCTATGAGTCTCCGAGTAGCTCAGTGGTTAGAGCGTCCGTCCGGTGTACGGGAGATCATGGGTTCGATTCTCGTCGGGCACTCAGATTTCTTCTTTGTTCCAAACTCGTGGCATATACATCTCTCTACCATCAAGCTTTACTTAGGCACCCTATGGCGCAGGAAAAACTATGCCATAGTCCTCTTAAAAGTGCTCAAAACCGCACAGTACAAGTACTATTTTATAAGAATTGAGTTCTAGCTACATGAACTATATATCCTGCATGACGAAGCAGTTGTAATCCCTTCCAGGTTTTAGCAAACAGTTAAATTCCATTTTGTTACCAACCCAGTAAAAGATTATTAGTAGCTATTTGTATTTGTCTTATAGTTTAAGGTTCCAGCTTCAAGATTTTTGGGTTCGAAAACAATTTGAATTACCTATTTCATTTTTTGCAGATTCAGAAGGTGTTAAGATTAAGAACAAGTTCCACGATAAGCGCCAGACTGCTCCTCCGTATTATTTTCAACCTCACCAAAGTATACTCCAGTCTCAATATCCCCTGACAAGGCCATATTTCCCGGCGCCAAGATATCAATACAATGCAGGTTTTAAAAACTCTGGACGAGCAAAGCAACCAATAAAGCCACGACCATCAACATTTGCAGCTCAACCTTATTCACAGACAATTAGAGCACAGCCTCAAGGGCAATATATTTCATATTACTATCCCCATCGAACTCACTACAGAGACTGGTCTCAAAAGTTACTCGAGGCTAGTGCTTATGCGCAAAAATGGCAACTCGCTAGAAAACAAGAAATGGCTGTTCGAAATCAGAACGTCAATCAAGGAATTGCAGGGATTAAACTTTTTGTTGCTGGAATTAATCCAAATGGAGATGTACAGGGGAAGTGGGTTGACCAAATCAATCTCCAAGCATCAAATGGCCAGAAAAACCAAGAGTTGCTTAGAAATAAACCTTTGCAACAGAATGTTGTTGCTACAAACACTAATGTCGATTCCCCTGGATCAACGAGACCTATTGAGCAAAGTGTATCAGCAGCTACTGTAGCAAATGCAAACAGCGGTCGACCGAATAACAATCCCATCCTTCCCAAACTCAATCCACAGCTTGGGACAAATCCACCATCAAACAACGCCAATCAATTCTCTCCAACACAGGCTAAGGCAAACCCCATATCTTCTTCAAGAACAGTTGCAGTAGATGCGAAAAATCCAAATTTCCAGACAAAAACACAGACAAACTCGCTTCTTGACAAAGTATCAACAACAAAACCAACTTTAAATGGAGCGATTTTGAGTGAAAATCTCGGAGGTGCTGTTTTGGGGCCAAACGCTCACTCGCTGCTTCAGTCGGCTACCTCGCAACAAACACCAGGGAGTGGTACTCATGGAGAGCCTCAGGGAGGAGTGGGTGCACCAGTAAAGCCCAACACAAATCTATCTCCAAAACCCAATTCAGTACAAAACGCTGCTCCTCCAAAACCTGGGGAAAATATAAATACAAAATTCCAAAATAACAATGTTCCAAGGCAGGGACAAGGGAAGAATTTGCCTCCACAAATCAACAAAGGGCCAGGAAACTTACAGAGCGATGCGAATTCACTGCCTCGAAAAAATACAGCCTTTCCTCCACCAAGCGCTAATTTATCACCAAAACGTATATCTGTGACTAGTGGAAGTAAAATATCTTTTGTGAAACCTCAGATGAAAACTACACAACCACCAAAAGGTCTGGCTTTAAACGCTGCAAATATAGATAAATCCACTGCTCAAGAGCTAAATGCCTGGCTGTCATCTAAACCAGTGCCAAGGCCACCATCTCAGGCTGCGTTTCCGCAACCGCCTGCTACAAACGCGACGCCTAATAACAAGAACCTGGCGTTAAGTAATAGTGCCTCCGGGAATACAAATCCCAACCAAACGCCATTAAACAAAGAGTTGGCTTTGAAAAACCTTCTGTTTCCACCACCACCTGCTTTCACGAGAAAACAAGATTCTCAGAGTACCTCTCTTGCCTCTTCAAACGCTATTCAAAAAAATGCGTCACCACCACAGATAGTGCCAAGTTTTCCCGCTTTCCGTTACGATGCCAATCTTCCCGTTACTGGACAGACCGGTTTTAGCACTTTTCGAAGGAATTACATTCCAGATCCAGCTTCTGTAACTTATAATAAAAAGTCTCTGGCTCCTCAGCATGGTCCTGTTCCGTACAAAAGTTCTTTTCCTCTTATGTTGCACAAGATCTCACCTTACTTTAAAATGAAGCGGAACCTGAAGCGAATGGCTGGTGGTCAGGCTAAGGCTAGGAGAAGATTTCTTGAGCTACAAAGTAGGTTTCAACCTTAGTTTTAGTTTCAAAAGGAAGCGATGCAGAAAGTGATGTGTAACAAGACAATGGCATTTTACTCAAAAAGCCCTCACTCCAATTTCCCTTACCTAACTGCAATGATCTGATACATCTGTATGTGTAGCTTGTTTCAGATCACTTATGGTACTGAAACAATCCCGAATTAAACATTAGGGAGGTAAAGCAACCACGATGGCGACAGGAGGGAAAACGTCAGTTTAAAAATGACTTCACAACCTTTTAAACTTCTTCGCGATTATTCCGACTCGTTTAATCTGTCTAATGTAGCCGACCTATCCAGGAGCTGAATTTGTGAGGACGGCGTTACAGTTCAGGGAGAAAAACGAAAATTCAACATCGTGTGTACACGTTCTACATAAAACTTTAAATTTGGTCATTTCAAATTGTAGTTGTGCACAGAACGCCAAGGAAATGTACCAAAAAGTATAACGTACGTGCAGAGTCATTGTTGTGCTAATCAGAGCTTTTGTTTTGTGACGTTCTCGTTAGCCGTCGCCGTCGTGTTTGCTTAAAGTGCTACTATGATCAAAAAATCACATTTATTTTTTCTTCGGATTTCGAAACTATGTTTATTAAACACTCCCCAAGCGAAATTGTAAGCCTTAATTTTGAGAAGAAGACCGTTAATTTAAACTGCAATTTTCCGTTTTAATGGTCCGCCATTATTACACCAGAAAGGTACAATGACGTCATACCCTCAAGAGATGTAGAATGCAGTGTGTGTGAAAGTGCCTTATTTAGTATGCAGCACGGGAGTTTTGAACTTTCACACTCTCAAACTCGTGTTTTGCATAATTTGTAAGCTGCGTTCACACACTACATTTTACAACTCTTGAGTGTATGACGTCATTGTATCCTTTCTGGTGTAATAATGGCGGACCATTAAACCGGAAAATTGCAGTTTAAATTAACGGTCTTCTTCTCAAAATTAACGCTTATAATTTCGCTTGGGGAGTGTTTAACAAACATAGTTTCGAAATCCGAAGAAAAAATAAAAGTGATTTTTTGATCATAGTAGCACTTTAAGCTCCCTATTATGAGCCTTGTGTCACATCAGAAGTGCGACGATACAAAGCAACTCAGTACTTGGCGCGCAGACCATCATGGTAAAGCAGTAGGGACCGATTGTCTGAATCGGGCTAGTCCGGTTCACCAAGCTGCTTTCTTTGCCGAGATGAGCTTCAGTTTCGGTCGTTTTCAAAATGGTAGGCGTTTTCGAAATGGCGTCACCAAGGAGAATATATCGAATGCGCTAATGCATTATCCAGCATTTTCTGTCACCATTTTCCAGCTAGCCGGGCTATAATTTCTTCGACGTGTTACCGTGAATTTAATTACTGCTGTGTTAAATTGAGGTGATGAGATCTTGGCAAAGCGAGCCAGCTCGGCTAAGAGGGCGGGCCAACCTGTCAATGGTACTGTACCAGAGATATGGGATGTTGATCTTCAAAAGCCAAAATGATTTGATCTTAAATCTGAAAAGCTAACAGTGTCTCAGTTTAACTCTTTTATTGCTAAAACTTGATATCTTGTAATGTGGTGTCAATTTTACCTTTATTCTGTGGGTAAAGTTGGCACCTAGGAGGAGAATCGCTTAACTGTACCGTCTCGTAGCATTTCCGTACAATCCCATCCACAAGAAAGATTGAATGACATTTTATTGCCTTGTTCTTAATGCCATATATCGTCGGTTGACTTATTTCATTTAATGGAAATCATCTTTTTTTTTCAGCAGGCAAGTGATGACTGAAAATGTGACTTACGAGTACAAAGATGGATCTTGCTTGAAAATGAAGGATACTCTCTGGAATCTTTGTGTATCGATGCCTGTATTTTGCATCTTTGGACGAACAGAACAGGTTTTCTACACTGAACGAAAAAAAAGGGGGGGCATTCTAAAACTCACCTGCTAGAACGTCTCGTCTTGTAAACAAAGATACTCAGCTATCTCGATTTAGTCTCCAAAAAACGTATTAAGAACATGGAAGAATTGACAATGTCAAATCGCTAAATTATAGAATTAATTAATGACCCACAGAGGTACAAAATATGATAAGACATTAGAATTTATCTTTACAACTGTAACAATGTAGTCAGAAAGACTTTACAGTAACGTTCTTTCTTATGTAACGTGTTCGTATCACTCAACTGCGAAAGAGCACCTTTAATTTTTAAGAAAAGCTCGAGCTAACAGCGTGTCATGATTGGAAGTGTCTATATTCTACACCCGAAAAGCGTGAAACGAAGGAGGTGAAATATCCTTTCTCTAGAAAAAACTCTTGTTTAAAGGCGCCTAGGGTTGGTCCCCGTTTCTCATAGAGCAAGTCATTGGCATGATACACTCGTAGCAGTACCCAACTTCCCGGTGTGCTGGCTGAGTTCAATCGCTGTGCTTGTTGAGCTGTCTGCTTGAATAAGGCCTCTGATAAACTGGTTACACATTTCCATTTAACACCATTCAACATCATTGAATTCGACATGTTGAAGGCGTTTTTCAAGTTTTCTTTTGTTCTCAGGTGTGAACAACAATGTTGAATTTGTTTGGCTACCTCGTTCAACATAATATAATAAAGTTGTATTTAACAATGTTGAATGTTGTTCAATCCGTTTGAACAAGGCCTTACAGTGAGCGAAATTGCAAAAGAGTGCAAAACCTGCTGAGGGGGGGGGGGGAGGAGTGAAGCGTATAGCGTAGGGTGGGGGGTGGAAGGAAGCGCTTTCTTACGGCCCCACCCCCTGAACGGCCAACTTCTGGAAAATGGGATAATGTGATAAGTCTATTGGCGTGTCAATATAAGAGAGAGAGTTCGCGGTGTTTATATGTACAGCTATCTAAACAAAAAAACAAAAACAAAAACAAAAAAACACAGAAAATTAAGAGTATCAGACCTAAAAAAAGGTTGTATGGCTTGATCTATCTAATTAATGGCATTTAAGTATTGCATGGATAGTACAATCGGTGTACTGTAGAGATGACTAGATAAAGAAATCATGCAGATTCAGTTCTAATTTTTCAATAAAATGGGGAATACATGAAAGATTTATTTTTCTTGTTCATTGAGTTTTTAATGCAAAGTTTGGTTTCTGATTTGGGCTATTGGTCTAACATGTCTGTAAGATGTAAATTGCTGAAAGTGCAGTAAGGAATGGACCTTTCTGTTATTTCAAATTACATTTTCCAGATATTTCAAATGGAAGTCACGAAGAAAGAGCAAGCTTCACTTTCGTCGGTTTCAAATGGCGATTTTGTTTCCTGCAAAGATTAAAAGGAGTGAGTCCGTTACATTGCTCAGCTGTGAAGAAACACGAATATTAACGAGAAAAGAATCTTGCACAGTCCAGGCTACTCAAGGATGGCCAGAGATAGTAAAAGGCTAAATCTTGATTAATTAGAGGTAACTGCAAGTAACAAGGATATGAAAGGCGTCTACAGCATCCAGCTAGAGGACAGACTACGGACCGTCACCGAGCAGCTATATATCCCTGAGCTCTCAGGTGGAGACAGCGCTCCTCACAGAAGCATACCCTAATAGTATTTGAAAACGTCACCAAGATGCATCAAAAGGACCAAGGTAAGCCACAATTCAACTGCATCTCGAACTTTTCTATGTAGGTACGCTGACCTACTGTCAATTAATTCATGCTTTTCTTGATATTTACTCGCCTAAATGGGTTAGTAGTGTATCTACACTCAGCTCTATTGTTGTTTTTAAAACATTGAGGCCAGCATACATTCTGCTCCGAGCTCCGAGTTTGAAAATTATGCAAGATAGTGATAATGATAAAAGGATCAGAAAGAAGTTATTATCAGTCCTTAACGGAAGTAGAATCTCGGACCTTCCGCATCCGTCAAATGCTCAAACCGCTGCTGGGAGACCAACTGTCCCTTGGCTCTATGGTTAGAGCATCCCACTGGTGTGCCAATTTTCACTGGTTGGGCTTTTCCTAGCCTCCCACGCAGTCGTTTTTAGGGGAGGAGTGAAATACGACTCCCCTAAAAACGACTGCGTGGAAGGCTAGGCTTTTCCTTCATATTTATTGTGTAAGTTTTTTAAACAAGGGGAAGAAAAACCGAAAAAAAAAAAGGAAAGGAGGAAATAAAAACTATCGTTATAGGCTCCCTTATATGTGTCTTATGAAAGTAAAGCTCATGCAATGTGGAGCAGACAAGAAACATAAACAACACGCAGGAATAACTTTTGCCGCTTCACAGTTAAGTTGAGCGTAACGATAAACAGTTACTTGAACAAATAAGCTAACAAGCGTGAATATCAAACAGTTCTTATTGTCGACACAGACAAAGCCATTCTGTTCCTTCACTGGTGAAATATCGAATTTGGAACACAAAATTGGAAAAAGGTTAAGAATAAAAATCGAAGATTTTTAATTACCATACTTAGCTACTAAATAATTTTTCCACTCCAAAAAGTATCCGGCAAAGAATTTAGAACTTAATTTTATCAATTATCATGTAAACTGAAACACGCAAATAATAACGTATTCCTTTTGGACAGTAAAAATTGATTTCACCCAGTTTTCAAACTACAATAAGTATAGCCTTTCCTCATAAACTGATTCACTTTGTCTCATCAAAACGGTCTGACAGACAGTACGTTTGTTAATAACATGACATCATTTGTTTAAACAGTTCTGTGTGCAAAAGTAGCAAAACAATAGGCAGACCTGTCGTAACTGGTGGACATTGTGGTACTTAAAAACCGTGAAGCCAAACTAAACTTGAAAATTACGGACTTCAAAAAAACTTAACTTAAAATAGCTTAGAATTGGAGAAGGGGAAAGTTAAAACCCAAACAAACCAATTGCATTCACTGATTGTCTTAAAAAGGTTTTTCTTCCAACACAATTACGTTTTTATCTTGAAGTTTTACGTTTTCTTGTTGTTACCAGCAAAATTAATGGTCGGAAAATTGTTATGTTGTTTTGGTTTGTCGTATTTCTAACAAACAAGGTAAAACCGACAACATTAGGTTTCTAGTCTTGGACGCAACTTCCTTGCTTACCTTAATAGTAAAGCTGGCTTGGACGCAACTTCCATACTTACTTTCATTGTGCAGCTCAGACACGTTTTTCTTCACAATATGACATCTAAGGACAGATAAACTAAAACATTCTGGTGTCTTTGTAGCCCGCAAGATCAATCATCCCCCCTTGGTTCTCTCTCAAAACCGGACGACTTTACAGGTTAGCCATTTAAAATAGCGAACGCAGATAAGAATTCTTAGGTTTATCTAGTTTCAAGCCTCGTAAACAATGGCAGCACAATATCGTTGAATTCTCGTCTGTTTGCTCTAAATACCAATACAAACAAGCCGAAAAACAGAGAACCAATCAGCGGACAACACTGTCCCGGAAGCCGTGATTTTTGGCGCCAACGATAGGCCAGCGTTTTCCCGCCTTTTGTCTTGTGTTTCCGGTGTTGATCAAAACAATGGCGTGTGGTCGTTTGTTGGGACATTCTGTGATCTTTAGGTAACTCTTACATAATTAATAACTTCTGGAAACAAAATCTTGAGAAAAGCACTTTTTGCAACAGAAATTGCAAATTTAACATCGATTTGAGATTAGTACAAGAGAAAAAATGTTTAGAAATTTTGCAGTGAGACCGGTTTTGCATTTTTTTGAGAGGGAGCAAAATTCGAAACTTTAATTGCAGCCATTCACTTTTTGCTCTTCTGTCCTTTATAGAAGAACAATAAAAAAAAAAAATAGGAAGAACGATGCGCTGCTTTTCCTCGATCGCCAATAAAGCTGTTTATTATTTTGTTTTGTTTTTGCGATATTAAATTTTCTGGTCCCGGGACCGTTGTTCTTGATCGCGAAGCCCAAGAGGTGTCAAGAACACAATTGAAGTTTCACGCTCGGTAAATTATTCACACGACCTGTGATTTTGGGAAGCAAAATGACATAATCAAATGCAAATGTGATGTTGTAATGAGGACTGATCTAGGAAATCTGCAATCTGTTCCAAAATCGCTTGCGATTACAAAACTAAGTCGAATTACTTGCCGATTTTCCTAAGAAAAGCGAAAAGACAAAATTCGCTCATGTGGTAAAACGGGGAAATTACTTGTTGGTGTAGCACAAGGGCTGTGCCTCTGGATCTCAAACCCGTATCAATCTTGAATTGTCAAACGGGTAAGTGTCAGGAAGATTTGTGTTTTACAACTTGGCAGGCCGTATTTCATGAAGGCTGATATCATATAGCTTCACTAAGATGGCTGAGATAAATCAAATACTTAACGCTTCCTATTCTTATTTAGTAGAGACTGTATATTTTGTTTAATAGTTGCTAGATCGTGCAAAAAGTTTTTTCCTAGTTGTATAACGTCCATTAAGTTTATTGGTGTACTTTTCTCTTGGCAGATATATATCAGGTTTCATTGTTAGGAATACAAAAGCAAATTTTAGAAAAATAGAAGGTTCGCAAAAGATAAAAATTATATTTGTTTTAGCGAGTCATTGTTGCAGAAGTAATCCGATTGCTTTGATTTTGATCTAACCTTAAATTATAAAGAGGTTAGAACAGGATCAAGAACACCTTGAAAATAATATTGACGTTAATGTGTATTCATATTCATCACGCCGTACTTAATAGTGCACAGTTTTCCTTGATATTCCATTTGTGAACGGAAAGAATTTACTGGCTAGCCACAGCATCAAGCTGAGACTAGTCCAGCCCAAACGCACTTTTTTCTTCTCATAATCAAACCTCGAAGAGTAATGGAATGTGCTTTTAACTTCTGAATCTGTGCATGGACTGAAGGCCATTTTGATCTGGAAAAAACAATCGCTTCCTGCCCGGAACAATATCTTGCTATAAGTGATTTGCTAAACTTGGTCCAGATGTGATCCAATCCTTTTTTTCTTGTTTGGCTTTTCGGGAACTTGGAAATCTCAAATAAAATTTATGGATGGCTTAGCATAAAACGTACTGCAGATGCAGTGCCACTGCATTCTTTGTCGTGCAATTACCATCATAACCGAGATGTTTACAGTATTTCGGGCTTTCTAGTTTTTTCCATGATTTCTCTAAGTAAACAGGACATTAATTTTTGGAGCTGCAAGCTCCCAAATTCTTTCCCATATATTCGTTTTGATTTCCATCATTTGTGCCGAATCATCCCATGTTAAGAACTTATAATTTTCGAATTTGTTATGAGCAAACAAACGAGTGTTATTTCCCTTACTGATCTCTCGTTTTTGCTTCTTTCATTTCAATTTTTATTTCAAAACAATGAAAAGCCTAAAACTAAGTCCTTTGAGAGACTGTGCTTGTAGATGCCAGGCCAAAGGCCAAACTGAGGTCATGGCAACCGCATATGTTAAAACTAATTTTTTAGGGTGTTTATCTGGCCTGCATGACGATAGAGTACCAAATCATTGCCTTTTATACGGCGATGTCATTTTCGCCAACTTATGATCAAAATACCAAAAGCCAAGAAAGAATAACCGTTTGAATCAAAGCATTTTCCAGACTTACTTTTTTTACCGTAGTTCTAAGTCTTATTACATTTAACGGCTAGCCGTATGCTTCATTTTGCAGAGTTTTGCTAAAGTTCATGTTGTTTGCTTTGCTCTGCCTTGCATTATTTGCTTTTCGGCTTCGAAAACAAATATCGTAGCGAAAGCATATTTTTTTCGAATGCATGGCTAGTTTTTACTTTATCGCAGATGTCTTAGTACATAGAGCAAAGTATTGTAAGTGTTAAACGACCAACAAACGTAACCGGTGATTTAACACGATAAACATAAAGTTCTAATGCGCTAAGTCAAACTTTGCCCGTAAGTAAAAAAGGTCTGTCGTACAAAGAACTGTTACGGAATAAAACTTAGTTTTACTAGTTTTAAATCCTTCACTGCTTTGTAACGCCTTTTCCATCGGCTGTTAGGTGTAGCGGCGTGGAACAGGTCAATGTGAACGATTGTTTACAATAAACTTTGTTTGTTTCCTTTTCTAGGTTGCCCCCCCAACACAATTATGGGTTTTGGTTTTTTAATTTTAATAATAACATTAGTGCCATTATCAAGAGCGAAAGGTAAGTGAAGTCAACATCAGTTGGTAAATCGAACAGTTGTTTTTCTTTTGATAATTCTGATAAGAGTGAAAAACCACGAGAAGCTTTCCATTTGACATAAACTTTCGCTTTGAATCTAGATGTGAATGGAACAGAATGTTCCGGTTGAGCAAACCCGTCAGAAAAACAACCTGCTTCATTTAAAAGTTTCCGCCACAACAGAACTAAATACGCTCAATCGACTGCAAGCAAGAAAACGACTGGAACAGAAGTTGTCGATCCAGTGTTTCCAAAACTTTTTAACCAACAGTTCTGTGGGCTTTTTTTGCCTAACTGTAATTAGGATTAAACTGTTGTTTAAGGATCACTTTCCCAGTGGATTTTTTTTATGATTTTCGAATGGTATTATACTTAGCTGTCTTTGATGTTTCAATCGTATGCATTATTTGAACAGAAGAATAAATAAATTTTAATGAGTATTATGGGATGCCTAGGGGCAACCTTAACATGGCTGTTATATTGGTGAAAAGTCTATTTATTATACGAAGTGGTAATCAAATCCAATTGCCTTGAATCATGAATACAACTTCATTTACGGTACAATGATTAAAGGCAATCTGAGTTTATCTCACTATAGATAACAAGTCCATGGACGAGTTGTTTTTAACCTCATGGTAACATGCTGTTGCAAATAATTACAGTGCCCATGGTAACACAATACTATATTTTTACATTATATTATCGTAAAAGTAAATATCTCAAACTTAAAAAAAAATATTAAAAGTGCCAGAGAACAATAACCGCCAAAAAAGCTTAATTGTTTCACTAGATAACCGTAACGCAACTCTGTTACTAACATACCTGAACAAGAGTGAGAGTAAACGAGGGTTGAATAAGTTCAAAAACTCGCTTTAATTTGACCACCAGGGCCAGGTTGTCCAAAACAGGATTAAGCTAACCCAAGATTAGCGTCCATTTTCCGTTTTAAATCCAAACGATAGGGATTCCTGTAAATCACTTTTTGCCCTACATTTTAACTTTGGTTGCTTTTGAACGGTGGCTTGTTATTTGCTGTGAGAACTCTTTTGAAGAGGAGAAACATCTGAGAGAAACAGGACCCTTGCTTAAATTTTAATCCCAGGTTAGCGTTAACCGGCTTTCGCACAACCGGGTCCAGATGTTTATATGTGCTGGCACTGGCCATTCTGCCCCTTAATCGAATTTTTACTTTTTTGCGTTTCATGAGAGTGAGTGACAACTTTTTCAGCCATGAACGGTGCATGAGCGTCTCATGACAGTTTGAATCTGAGTTTTCGTAAAATCAAACAAAATTCAGCTGCTAGGGTCTTCTGAACGCAAACCACCGTATAATCACCTCGTCTCTCGTGCAATTTCCCAGGAGACAAAAGATTCTCGTCAACCATCGTCCACTTTCGTTCATGTTTTGGACTCATTACTAACAGTCGCGCTGCCAAACTAATTTTCAGACCTGCGGACTAAGGCGGCACCTGCTGTTGACCGTCGAAGTACTCCTGATGCTTTGCTTGGTGAGATCTTTAACGATCCAAGTGCAACAAGTCTAACAAAACTCAACCTCGAGGATAGTGACAGTGACAATGACGACATTTCCGGCTCGGGTTCGGAACTGTGGACAGGCTCGGGTGAGTTGCCAAAGCCTTCCGAAGACAGTAGCTCCGTCACGACAGACAACTCACAACAGAAACAACAGACCGAGCCTTCAACGCAAACAGAGACATCAGGAAGCGGAAGTGATGATAAATCTAGTGTCAACAACAGTGGTGATACCAAAGACAATACTGATACGACATCAAGCGAAAGCACTGACAACACCACAGACGATACCGACACCACCTCTGAGAGTACTAACTCAGCGATTGCTTCTGCTGCAGCACAAAGTGTTCCTCAACAAAGTTCGACGAATTCGTCCTCGACGTCATCACCGGTGACGTCACAGGGCGCAGACGCAAAGTTACTCTCTACTGAGGATCAAAGCCAAAACAGTGTTGTTCAGAATGAGGAGAACAGCAAATCCTCCAATGACACGTCGGCGCCAAATGCTGACTTTTTCGCCGCACAGCCTCAAAATTCCCTGGAAACTTTCACAGATAATCCAGCTGCGGCCCTTGTTGGCCAGCAGGCGCCTGCATTCGATGACAACTCGTTGTATGACCCCACGATAGTGAAGAAGACAGATATTCCCGTTGCTTCAGATTCGTTTTTGAGTCCATTAGGTAAGTTTACACAGTAGATTTACACCATGGGAAATGCAAGCGATTTCACCTCGCAAGGTTAAATAATTGCCTAATATTGTAAAGCTCAAAAGCTGAATACCTTACAACGACACACATAAAAACCTAGCACAAGGACAAAAGCAGAGTTCTGTACTCAACTTGCAGTGCTGCGTATAAAAGGGCAACGACTTCGCATTGATTCTATCAGAATTCCAGAATAGCAGCCAGGAAACCGACTTAAGGACTCTGCTTCCTAATACAGGGGTATTTTACACAGTTTATGACTATTCTGCAAAAGCAGATCTTAGCAAGGGCTACTGGGGTCCAAAAAGAAAATTGGGGGTAACCACGTATTTTTCAGAGATAATTAAGCAACCATAATGCTAAAAATCTTTAAAATACATAACAATGTATGGCATTTTCTTCCTAAATTGAAACTCAATTTTCATAAAAAAAAAAATGGTTACCCCTGATTTTCTCTTTGGATTCCAACAGCCCTTGCTAAGATCTGCCTTCCCCGCATAGTCATGACTGCACAAAAATATTTTTGTTACAGAAAGCACCACCCTTAAGAAACCCGAGTTTAAGAAGAAGAAATGATGATGACCTTTGCAGTTAAAGGATATCAACTTAAGGAGTTGATAAAAGAACAACCTGAAAAAATTCAGGCTTGAACGGGATTCGTAACCCGAGTTTCGAGGACCATTCAAGCGCACTTGAGTTGGCTTATTGAACCGCTTTCGAATTCTAATTGGATGGTCCATCTGACAAAAGAATGCAAGTTAATTAAAAGTGGTTCCACTTTTGTGCATCGCACTGTAAATGACGGGACCATACTGTTCAACTCATAAACTTGGAAAATGGAAGTGAGAATTTATGAAGGTGAATTTTGCATGATAAAGTGGAGCTCTGCTTTTGCTAACACTTTCCTGGGAGTAAGAACAACAACATGCGAACTTGCAACATTCCTCTTTTGCAATTGAATATAACCTTGGATACAGAGGTCCACACGACGCGTAAATATAATGCACTGTAGAGATGCTGGAGCCAGACGTCACTTGAAGTGTAATTGAACAACACTGAATGCAAGACTGGCTCTACGGCAAAGGGCTGATTTATTTAACGGCCAATATTTCGGCTAACAAAATTAGCCTTCCTCAAGGCCAGAGCTATTCTGAAGGAAAATATTACAACGGCTATTACAATTTTTGTAAATATTACAAATTTTGAAAGCCGTTGTATTATTTTCCTTCAGAATAGCTCTGGCCCTGAGGAAGGCTTATTTTGTTAGCCGAAATATTGGCCGTTAAATAAATCAGCCCTTTGCCGTAGAGCCAGCCTTGCATTCAGTTTTGTCCTCTTTTGCAGATTAGAGAGACAAATAGATACGTGAGAAAAAGCAGTGTAAACAAACCAACCACCGTCAGTAATCGCTTATGTCAACTTCTCTCCCTTAGTTAACAATACAATGGACATTCCAGGAACTGTTCGCTCAGCAATTCCTCAAGCGCCATTACTCTCGCCCCAGGCCCCAGCTGTTCGCAAGGCTACGGTAGCGCAAGTCCCATACAAAGGATCGTTTCCATTGCAGCTTCACAAGTATTCACCATACACCAAGCTTCTCAAAAAAGGCTTGGTTCCCAGGCCAGGGGCTGGTTAGTAGACTCAATCCTTTCATCTGATGTGTTACGGTTGTCAAACACTTTTGCGTACGAGTTCGATAATGCTGTAAACACGTCATTAGCACACAAAACATAGATAATATGTCAGAGCAGATCCATGAAAACTACTGAGGTCATTAATGAGCCATTATCAGGGACAAAACGTACTACATATTTTTTTTATAAATTTTCAATAAGGCCGATAAAAACCGGGAATATTTGAAATGACTTTCAAAAGTGGAGACTTGAAAACTCATCGTTGTGAAAACAGTGTTGGTGCTTTCTATCGTTTTAATATAGTCGGGAATAACAAAAACGTACAAAAAGTATGTCTTTTCGATCATTTATGGGTGGACACAGGCGAAAGCGTACGGCATACTTTGGAAAAATTTCGAAAACGCTACTGCTGACAAAATGGTCAGCTGCTCCGCGTTTTCAACTGAATAAAATTGGACACTTTAGAATCAAAACGAAAGGTTCTTATTCCCAAGTTCTTTTTCAAAGGGCTAAAAGGAGAATAAAATCATTAACAAAGCCAAACCTGACTGAACCATTATTAAACGAATATTAAGATTATGAATTGTTTACTAGCAGCACATCTAGGGAATACAAAACGAAGAGCAGCAACGGTTGTTCAACAGGTGTATTGTGTTCTTTTCAGCCTTTGTGACACTCAGCCAATTATTTTATACCCTCAAGCATTAAAAGAAACAAACACAAGAAAGTGGAAAATATCGAAATTTTTCACTTTTAAAATTTCTAACTCAAAATTGCGAAGTAGATATCTATTTAGTAAAAAAAAACCTTTTTCTATGAATGCGAGTTAACCGAATTAACTGACTTTGCCTAGAAAGAACTACATTCTTCACTAATATCTCGCTACTGATTAGCAAGGGAGAACCCTATGCAGGCCAACCATTTGGAACCTGTAGGTAAAAGGCGAAGAAGAGACTGTTTTAGAGACCCAAAAAACTGTGGAATTGCTTCCCGGTCACGACTGATACGTGAATGTCAAGCAATAACTATAATATGAAAAAAGGCTGAAAATGTAAATTTAACATTGTTGCTATCAATTCTCTTGTCAATGAAGGTGCGAACCAAGCCGCAAAAAAGTCCGTAATCCCACAGAGGTCAGTCGTACCCAGTTTAAATGACGCTGGTGGGCTTCGACCGCTGACAGTAAATCTGCCTCAGCAAATGCAACAAAACACAACAAATCCTCAAGGCTTTCCTCAACCCCAGGCGCCAGCTCTTGATGATAACTCGGCGCTTAACCCAGCGCAAATGCCTTTTGGAGACCAAGCCGATGCTGCGGCTCAGGCCCCTCCTAGCGCGCAACCCTTTGCTCCAGTCCCAACGGAATCTCAGGCTTTTGCCCAGGCTCCAGCGCAGACCCCATTACAGAATCCACAACAGACGCTCGACCAAGTTCAAGGAGGGTTTTCCCAGGCCCCAGAGCAGGCTTTTGCTCCTCAAGCAGCTGCGCCATCTGATATGCAGGCGCCTGGACCCGAAAATATGAATGCCGCGTATTCGATGAGTAAGATATACTTATAATAATTTCGGGAAGTAAGAAAAGTATTTGATTATTTGAGGGAGTTTTATTGAACCAGGAGGGCATTCCAAGGCTAAAATAGGTGTTATTATAAACGTGAAAATGTTCCTCTAGTTTTAATTTGCGCACGCCGCATGGTAGCCGGCTCATCGTCTTTTAGGCAAGCTCTCTTTTTGTTTTTAAAAAATGCGAAACGGTAACGAAAATAACAATTAACAAAAAAGGTGAAGTAAAGTAGACTAACGTATTCTAAATTACTTTGAGGGAAATAAAAAGATAAAAATTGGAAGTTGGAAAAGAAATTGCTGTTGATAAATTACTAAAACAGCATTTTGCAGTCTTACAAAAATTATCAAAACTTGATAAAAATTTGATATTTATATATATTTTTAGCTCCTTTTCATTTTCTTAATTGGTTTTATTATATTTTTCTTCATTATTGACAGATGCATCAATGAACGATGCAATGTCTCCCAGCATGCCGCAGGAGACGGCTGGTATTCCCCCACAGGGCGCCCAAGTTGTCCCGGTTTATCAGGGGCTCAAACCAAAGAAGCCTGTAGTTTTTGAAGGTAAACTATAATTAATAAACTGTATTGAGTTTGTCACGAAGTGGGGACTTCAAAAATAAAAAACGTAGTCTAGATTCACCATCTCCTATTCTATTACCAAACATAATGCTTTCGACATTACTGGTCCTAGAAGCATGCACTGCGTTTGTCACACATGAACATAGTAAATACCACGCAGCTTGCCACAAGGCTCGCAGTACCCTGGTGATTAGAGCAGTGTCGCGGATGGTTTTGGGTTTGACTCCCATCGGAGTCTCAAGACTTTGTAGTCCTGAAGGCTCCACACTAAACGTGTACACTTTATTATTAAACTATAGTTTTTGCTCGTTTTGAAAAGCCCTTGTTTGCCGTATTTGCCAAATTAAGGATTAATCAAGGAAGATATAAGGGTCGTATAAGACCAAATGATTTTTTGGAAGAAAGCCAGACAACTTGAAAAAGGCAGGGTTGACTAGTAACAAAGCTACATAAAACTAGTATATTTTCCAATTTTTTCCCCGCTAGATGAATGTGATGATCAGTTTGACACGTGTCCCGAGATGAAAAAGAATGACTACTGCACAAAATATACCGCTCTGATGAAGATTCAGTGCAAGAAGTCCTGTGGATTTTGTGGTAAGATTTGTTTCTCTGGTAACCTTTAAAATCACCATGATGAGTCTGTAATGCGATTCCGCGTTTCAATACTTGTTTTTCCAAATGTGAGCCTCATTTCATAAACTGGGAGCCTGAAAATTAAATACCATTGGAGATAGATAGATGGTTTATTCGCTTAAAACTTGCAGCTGAATTACGTTAAGAGTTACAATAGCTAAAAAAAGGGAAAATGTCTAAAATTACAAACTATGTATTGTGACTGTATTAAAATTACAATAAAACTTCTCTAAATCGAACTATACAAATGACATAATAAAACTGTTCTTACATCTTCTGTTTTGCATCTCGGTGCAATAAAAGTTCTCGGGTTTCGTAGTGGATACGTGGATGTACATATATCAGGGAGTAATTTGCGGAGATTGTGTGCTGGGTTCGCGCAGATCTCATCGAACATGTTGGCAGAAATAGCTTCCTTGTGGTTGGGCACTTGTCAAATCGCGTGGAAAGCGCATGCCTTGGAATAGCGCGTGAGCACTATCATTGGAGTGAATGTTCTTGCTTAGGTATCCGGTGGTCAATTTTTTTGACGGACACAGATGAGGAAAATATTGCAGTGCACTGGTTCTATACTTCACATAAAAACTCTCAGAGAGAAGCAGTTGCACAAGGATTTATAGTGTATCATGTGAAGCATATGTGTTGAGTTGTTTTCCGTACCTAGATTGTAATCGTTCCTATCACTTCTTTTTCTTTTTTCACACAGAGGTCAAGAAACACGATGAAGGGTCTGGGTCGGGCTATGACGAGTACGATGAATCCGGTTCAGCCAGTTTGTATTATGCTGACGAAGTTTCCGGATCCGGTTCCAGTGACTATAAAGAAGACGAGGAGGAAGGTAAGACAACACAATAAAAAAAAGAGAAATGTTACATTTGAGCATTGCGCTTTCAATGACATGCGAACCTCATCCAACGATTGCATTTTACGGTACCGTCAACAATCTTAGCCGACGTCTCAGGAAACAAAGACGTTTACTTTTTTATTTTATCAAAGGTCACGTCCATGGATTATGATTGGCTAAATTTGATCGATTTTGTTTGTGTCTTGTTTCCATGGTTATTTGCATGGTCCGTTGACTGTCGTTTTAACTATGACTGACCCAGGTTAAAACGGAGTCGTTAACACGGAAGCATACTTTAGTTTCAAGTTTTCGTTGGACCTCTCGAAAAACGGCTGCTATAATAACGAAAGATTTCACAAAATCGTGACTTTTTTCAACGATTCAGTTTCCCGAATGTCTCTATCGCGAATTTTAAACCTCACAGATTAACCAGCCCTTTAGTGTAAAACAATCGACAATTTCTCGGTCGATGTGCAGGTACTTGAGCTTTAGTTCGTATAGTTAGAATATTCCGTTTCGTTGCTAACAGAGAATTAAAGGACTCTTTGACGTCGGTCTCACCAGATTAGAGGTAACCCAAGGACACAGTGTGGAGCTGGGTTATCTGTTACAACATTAGTTTGCGATTTCATCCAGAAGTCCATGAAGCAAAAAATATACATTTAGCACAAAAAGCCTACCCCTCAACTTTGAGGATTATTGGCATATAATATGTGTACATGTTGTACCAAAGTAAACGTTTTTAATTTCTACCATCTACAGAGGATGAGCCAGAATATAGAAAGTCAAGAATTCCTCTGCCACTTCACAAAGTCTTGATGGACAAGTTTGCCAGCGGTTCAGGTTCGGGTTCGGGAACATCCGAACTTGACGAAACGGTAATTTCGGATGATGATGTTTCACAGACATCTGGCAGCGGTGAGGCAGGTCCAGGATCTCAAAAGAAAGATGAAGTTCAAGACAGCACGGCTGCCTCTGGATCTGGTGAGGCGGTTGCTCCCATCGCTTCACCTGCGACTCCAGGTGTTAGTGCAGCTGAGATTGGCTCCGGCTCAGGTAGTCTGGCTGAAGGTAGGTTGGTTTTACCCCGAAGTACCATCTGAGTCATTCAGTATCTGTCTCTGATAATCAAACATACTCATGGGTTCAGGGACGGATTAGGAAGCTTTTCTGGAGCAGATTTAGAAGATGTTTAATGTACACCTTGAGAGATCCCTTTGACACGTGCCCCAGTTGTCCTTGCAATCCAACATTACATGGTTTTCAAATCCAGCCCACCAGTTCAAAAAGCGAGGCTGATTTTTGTCTTGACCTGTCTTCAATGACGTTTCTACGTTTTGATAATGTCTGGAGTTAAAAATTAAGACATTTCTTCATTCTGAATTAATCTACTGAGTAGATACCATTGGAATATGAACAGCAGGATTCAATATCATTCCCCAGTCGCTGGTCTGGTATCTAGTTTGTGGAACTATAACAAAGTGGTTTTTCGAGTTAGTCAGTAAGGAACGCGTATCTAGCAGTGGAGTGTGTTTCCAGTGTTTCGCCGTGGTAAAATAAGTTAATTTTGTAATCTACTTTCTGTGTCGATTTACGTCCACTACTCTCCGCAACAAGTGTTAATTTCGCTAGACAAGAGATAGACAATTGAAAGGCCAAGATTAAGCAAAAAGATTTTACACAAAGTGAAAAGACAGCAAGGTATAAGGAAAAACTCCCTTTAATCCAGGTAGGATGCGGGTCTGCAGTCTCGGAAACAAATTTTTCCCAGTTTACTTATTGAACTACTCTAATATCACAAGGTCAGACGAAAGTACTACGTCCTACATTAATGCACCTCACGTAAGACCCACAAAGGTCATGTTTAAGGTTTTCAATTTTCAAAAAACGCTTTTCTGCTAACAGATCTCGCAACTGGCACAGTCAGTAGAATAAACGAAAAGCACAGCTCAATTCCACACCCACTCGCTCCTGCTCCACAAGTCTCAGTTTATCCAAAGATTGACTTGAAGGAGATAGCCAAGGCTGTCAACGTGTACCGAGGTGTTGCACTGAAAATGCTTGGTGAAGCACTCGAGGGAGCTGCGGAGGAGAAAGAGGAGGAACTCTCGAAAAAATCTCATATTCCACTTCCGCCCGCTACCAGCATCTTGCAACAGATGGGGTTTCCAGTTGGGTAAGTTGAAGTATATTTAAACAACAGTTAAATGATCGCATCATTAGCGACCTTCCTTGGAACGACGAAAGGTAGTGTCTTACTGGAATTGGTCGCTCACGTAAGATTTTAAATACAGTGGAATCTTCCTGAGCGACCGCTATTGTAAGCGACCACCGTCGCTTATGTAACGACATTAAGAAACATTTAGCCAGTTTGAATCAGTTCTCTATCAAACTTTACATTATTTGCCGAAAGGTGGTTGCCCATGAGAAATTCCATTGGCCGAAAAAACTGACTTCCCGCACGTTTCGATTTGTAACCGGAAATCCTATGTTCCATTTTTTTACCTTATCGTACCATTTTCGGTGGCATATCAGGCGAGAGTTAGTTTTGCCACGGTTTGTTTTTTGGTGAGATACAGTCGACCCAAAATACCCATGGCTAGGCCTAGGTTTCAAAAAAAAAAAGGAAAATGTGCATAGGACAGAAAAAGTAAGGCTTGAAATCAGTTCATACCTGGGGCCCGTTTCTCGAAAGTTCCGATAACTCTTCGGGCCCGGAAAGCTATTTTATGAGCGCAAGGTTTTCCCTTCAATATTCAAATTTTGTTGGTTTTACAAGCTAAGCAGTAAAACTGTAAGTTGACGAAGTAAGTCGAGCTGGTTTGCGGGCTAAAAGCTACACCACCGTTCTATATTGTGATTTTAAAATATAGCTCCAGGCCCGAAAAGTTACCGGGGCTTTCGAGAAACGGACCCCTGTTTCATAAAAAAAAGAAAAAACAAATGTGTGCTGTAATTAGCTCTCATGTTCATCGCTTCCTATTATGGGAAATGACCTTGCGATAATAGCAAAGGAGGAAAATAGGCTATGAAAAGTTATATCACGGGACCACAGGAATCGTATGAAATTAATAATTAAATGGTTAAATTTGAATGATTAACATGTTACAAAAAGAAAGAAATTAACGAAAAAAGGAAAAAATCAAAAGGAGCCAAAAAATGCCCACAAATATACAATTATATAAATATCTCTCTCTTACCGGTCGTCTTCGGCATCCTACGATTCGAGGCTCTCGCCACGACAGTTTTGTGAAAGCTGCCCGACCTTCGCACAGACAATACTGAATAAACCACATTTCCATTATCGCGGTTAAAATGGAACTAAAATGGTGGAGAAAAGTGTTGGGAGAGATTCTAATTTTTCTAATTTCTTTCTCCATACTGAGAAGGTAACTGCGTTCCACCCCTACCTCACTCTCCACCCCCTTACTGTGTACTCTCCACCGCCCTGTGTATCCAGAATACTTCTTACACGTTAACATTATTTTGGAGAAAGGGGGGGGGGGGGGGAGAAACGTGCTAGAAACCACATTGAAATAATTTTGTTTGACCCAAAGTGGCATTTCTTTGTTGGTGTCTTAAATTTTAAGCTGTTTTCCAAGGTTTTTTCTTCAGCATTGTGGTTTAGTTTCAATGGTGGCTCAAGCGAGAGAAAATCATCAATAGTTTTTGCATTTGACCCTGATGGCATGCACGAGCCTCTATTGCAGGCTTTTACCAGTGTCGTGAGAATACTATTATAATGTGTTACTAAACATAACGAAGAAATGCATAACTTTATTCAGGTATGACGAAGGAACCAAGAGGAACATGATTCCCAACGCGATGCCAGCCCTAAACCCCATGGATCCTAACTACGGAATGCTGGGATACGGAGGTAATGGCTACGCATATAATTATCCTCAACCGGTTCCAAATGAGCCTTTGGCCGACTTTTATAGCCAGTATCAACAGGAACAAAACATGGCCCGATCAGGAATCATGGAGTCACCGGAGGGAGAACAGCAACAAAGCGAGGACGAAGGAGCTGCACAGGACGAGCAACCCCAGGAGATCCAACCAGTTGCTCTACCAGAAGAAGCTAAAAATGCAGCCGAGACTGAAAAACAAGAAGAGAAGCAGGTGAAGTGGGATTAAACACATTAACCGAGCCTAACTTTTAATATTAAGGTTTTTGACATTATTGTGTCACATATAAACCAAGTATAAACCAAGTGAATAAACCAAGCGTTTGCTTGACACATTACTATATTTAATCACGCCGGGCCAGCAGAGGGCACGAAGCTGCACGCTCGGAAAAACTTTTGCGTCTTTTATCCGATAGAGCTCAAACTTTGCACAATGATAGAACTTTTTATTCCAAACAATCGTATTGTTTTTGTTTTTTCATTTTAACGGTTTTTGGCGGGAAAATGACGTCACAGTGCTAAAGGCAAATTTTCAATTGTCTCTTATGGCACAAAAAGTATATGATTCTGAAAGAACTCATTGAGGTAAAGTGAAATGCGAAGAAATTATTGAAAAAGCTCGATCCGTCTTGAAGATATAAAGATCTGAATTTTATAAATGTTCTAAAAATAGTAACAAAATGGCGGAAAATTCAAACTTCCGAACTTTATATCTTCAAGACGGATCGAGCTTTTTCAATAATTTCTTCGCATTTCACTTTATCTCAATGAGTTCTTTCAGAATCATATACTTTTTGTGCCATAAGAGACAATTGAAAATTTGCCTTTAGCACTGTGACGTCATTTTCCCGCCAAAAACCGTTAAAATGAAAAAACAAAAACGATACGATTGTTTGGAATAAAAAGTTCTATCATTGTGCAAAGTTTGAGCTCTATCGGATAAAAGACGCAAAAGTTTTTCCGAGCGTGCAGCTTCGTGCCCTCTGCTGGCCCGGCGTGAATTTATTCGGAATGAGGGTACGGTAGACATGTTTGGCTCGTCCGACGTTCTATCCGAATAGGGATGTTTCAAGCCTTCCGTCTTGTTTGACATTGCAATTTCTTTCTCTACCTAGACGTGCAAATGCGTAGAAGGGAAGTAGTAGTAGTCCTAGTTGCTTTATGCGAGAGAAATTGACCATTTCTTGGTGATGCGGATGACTTGAACACCGAACAACGTAAAACAAAAGGTTAAAAAGAGAATAAACGACAACCAGACCTAAATACAATAACTAACCAACAATAGTTTCCGCAACATTATCAAACACCCGAGAAACCAGTTTGAGCTTCGACCTCGTGGGCTATCGTAACCTTGGTGCGACTTAACTTTGCCACATTCATTTTGTTTTACCCGCAGGACAAACCAGAAGACTCCCAAAACAAGACCACTGAAAACAACAACAAGAAATCCGAGATTGTTGACCCTTATGAGTACGTGCGGAACATGGGTAAAGGCGCATCAATGGAGCCAATTCGTTCAAAGACCGCTTCTAACTTCAGATCAACAGGTCACTCAGATCCTCTTATCTTATGGAAAAATTCTCAATCGACTTCTTGGGTAAACACCTTGGCAAAGAAGAAAAGCGACATTCCACAACCAGGTATGTTTCTTAATCCATTGTTACTCAATTTATTGATATTTTTCATTAAGAAGCTCTGACCAGTTGCTTAAAAGCCATTAATCAGAGTTCTCTTTTCAAGTAGTTTGCAAAACCCATTTAGCGAAATAAATTTTCTCTTCACAGCAATTCAACCAGCTATGCCCGCATTCACAGAATCACAATCTGCTCAGGCTCTCGAGCAGCAGTTTAGGTCTAATATGCCACAACAGAACAGCACAAGTTATGCACCAGACATGTCAGGACAGGCCTTTCCAGAATCAGCCCCAGTCTTCCCTCAGTACACACCCCAAAGCGAGGATTTGACACAATACCCCGATGAACTTGCTGCAAGTGAGTATTAGCAGTAGAGTTACATTGAAAAAAGCATTCAAAACCTGCAAACTTCACGTAATTTTCCCAAAAAGATGCGAAGCTTGGCTGTGACGGATTAATTCTGTCACATAAATTTATCAAAGGTAATTCATTACGTAGGGTACGCAAACTAGACCCTGTTAGTTGTCAATTGGATAACATCACCTTTAAATCGATTTTCAACCAAAAAATGAAAGTACATGGAATTTTTCTCGGATCTTGTTGAGTAGGTACGACTGGGTAGTCTGGCTAATCTTTTCTGTTTTCCGTATACAATAGGGAGCCAAATAACACAAAATTTGGTTGATCAACAACAGCAACCACAACAGCAGCAGGGTAAGTGATTTAACGCCTCGGTTTAGTTTCTTTTATACTCTTATCGCATTGCATTATATTGGGGAGAATATGATGCTTTCATTGAGAAGAACAAGGACTATCGACAAACGAACTGCATACAAAATTTCAACCTGCGATCTTTGGCACTTTGCTTTTTTGTAATTATCTGCTAAGAGACTGACTGAACAGAAAATATAATTGTTATCAACTGTTGATAAGTAGGATAAAGCGACTTCTTCGATCGACACTGAAACTGTGTTCAGAAAAAAACAACATCAAGTCATGACTTGCGCAAGCACGGCTCCGCTTTCAAAATAATGTTCCTTTCTGCAATAAAAAAAATTGTTGTAATATCTTCCTCTCTTCTTTAGTAAAACACGCCGTCCTATGAATTGCTATTATATTTTCTCCTTTTCTTATAGTTAAACACATCATACTGTGGTGGTGGCACTCGACAGAGTATTTGATTATTTTATGACGTATTTGATCCAGGTTTTTAAAACGTTTCTTCTTTATTGAAAAATTAATATTTAATCCATTCTGGTAGATGCCGGAACAAACAACAACAACAACAACAACAATTTATTGAGGTATTTCCCTATTTATGCAAGGCACTACCTACCTAAAATTATTAACGCAACAGCAGCATTTGTAAACAATGAAAGAGAGAGAGAAGGTATTTGCAAACATAGAAAGATTTTTCTTGATTGGCTAAGTCGTTTGGGAAACCCATAAAAACGAAAAAAAGTTGTTGTCATAATTGTCAAACGCAATTCAAGAATTAATCAAACCGCTTATCGAGTGATAATTTTCTCTAAAAGCCTTCCCGCTGCTATGCAACCAATCCAGCGACAATTTTGCACACTTCTTTCGCTAATGCTTCTGCTTCTTGCTTCTCTCTCGCACACAACCGCGAAAGGCAACAACGACAACGGCATCAAAAACAACAAAAACAGAGCTTTGTATCACTCATTGACTCACGCATTCCTTTTCCTGCTCCGTGCTGGCTCGGTTTATACTGCAGTCAATACAATTACTAACCTATCAACACGCTAAACTCGCTTACTACAAAACTCAGCACAAACAGCACCATAACAATGTACTCCTTACATGTAACAGCTTTCATTTGGTCACACTTGTAGTTTTCATCCACTACTTCAAAAGCTACAACCAACTTGTAAAGCATTATAAACAATGCCACATGAAATTACTGATCAGTAGCTTTCGTTTGAGTTTTTTGGGTTTTCTCCAGACTGAACATTTAAGTCACACGACACGATTAAGAATTTTATTTTGACAGCAAAATGGTTTCTAAAATTCATTTTTCGTCGGTTTTGACCATGACGAAACTTAATAAACTTGAATTCTACCAATATGTTGGAAACTTCTCTTCAACTGCTTTTGCTTTATACGATTAAAACTGCAATACGAATTCTCTATTTTTCTCTTTTCTTCTTCTTATCCTACTTGTCACTCAGTAAATCCATTTTTTGCCTACTAACTTACATCAATTTTTTACGATTTCACGACAAACAACTTCTAGCTAAATAGTTTAAGCAAAATCAAGAACGTAGGGTATGAACAATAAATTCTTACACAGTGACGTACCGATCACCATTCAATGTTCGCTTCGTATACTGTAAGCTTGGCGAAAGGAAAGCTCGCATACTCAAGCATCAGAAAATATAGCCTGTACTTCCAAGCCCGGGGGAAAAAGAGGAAAAACTCGAAACAACCGCTAAATCCAGATGAAGAAGAGCCATGTGAAGTTTTTTATGCAAACGCGCCAATAGGGCAACGATTCGGAGAAGTCGTCCCCTATCCTTCTTATCAACACACTGTCAATTTAGAAATTTTAAATTTCGCGCATTATTACGAAAACACCTCTCTAACATCAGATTTCCATTTTCTAACAACCAATAGGCGAGCAAGAAAGCAGCCTGAGAGAGTTAAGAAGTTACTTTCCTGAGGACGAGTAACTGATGGATCGAAATGGAGTTATTGTGAATAAAACAAGCTATGCTAGCTATCTGCCGTCAGCGATACAGTATACGACGGACTTCCTTAAACAACACAACTCGACGAGATCAACAGTTTCCTCAAACAAACTAGTAATTAGATATTAAATAATTAGTACAAAAAAAGACTAATGAAATCGGGAAAACAACGCTGATTAGTGTTTATTTAGCATTGTTATTACTTTGAAGTGATTTTACCTTAACCGTTAAATCGGCCATGGAAACTCATTAGAAACTTCTGTTATTTACCCTAACTTACCACATGCACAGTCTAAAACTAGATTTCGCAAGGTTCGTAAGATATATACTCCTAGTCATCAAATCACTCTTATGTGAATGGATTTGGTCTGTGTTTGTCAAGAGAGAGGCAATCCCAAATTGTACATTAGTTTAGTGCTATTAAGTACGGTCCCTTTTGACGTATACAACTTAGTCTTTCCTTGGATTAATTGAACTTGACTGTTTGTAAAAAATAGATCTAACTCTACATTTTTCGATGACTACACTAGCTCAAATGTGGGACTCTAAGGGTGAACACTGAGGTTATTCCGACGTATATGTATATGTATTAACGTGAATGTGTTGATGCTAACAAGAAAATGTAAGATTAATTTATCGGTAGTAAAGCATTGTGCTTATCATCCAGTTCACAAAATTAAGCTGCCCCGAATTTCGTCATTGCTTCTTTTTATACTAAAACGAAGCCTTATGTAGGAATGTCACATTGTAACCAAGCTATTTTAACCCTTACTCCAAGAGTGGTTCTACGGTTTGAGTATGAAAGGTATTCAGCAGTATTTTCCTTGGGTACTATTTGGTTTTCCAAATTTCTTACTGAGAGTTTCAAATTGTTGGAAATTGGACACGGTTTGGAGTTGAAGGGTTAAGAATAGCTTTCTCGAGAAACACGCTCACGTTTACTGGGGATTGGTGCTGGTAGATCTCAATATTGGTTTTAAAAGCCATGATAAATAAGTCAATTTGTAAAAATCGAGCAACTATTATTGTAAATATTTCAAACTCAAAGATAACCACCCGTACTTTTCTCGCGTTGTGCGTTAAAAGTCAATTTTTCTTCACCAAATTATTTTAATTCGGTTTCTTTGCAATCCAGTTTGGAAGGCGTATTAACCAGCATTCTGCTCTTATTTTTAAGTAATGTATAGGCATGGACGAAACATAATAATATCGTTGTTGGCGTTTAGAGTAAACATCATAGGTGTACAATTGGTTGTGTAAAATAAAACGGTAGGTTTTGCGTTACTGAGTTCAATTTTTCGTCGCATCTTCCTCTAAACATTTGTGCATGAGAACCAAACAAAGATCATAGCTCTAAGTCAGACCAATTTTGGAAGAAAATCAACTATTTGCAGAATTTATGACGAATCTGTTGAAAGGGCGAGACACAGTTACTATAGTTATTAAATTGAACCCAATAACAACTTACTACTCATTTGAAGGACATTTTTCACTTTTATTCCTTATAGTGGACTTTTGGCAAAGAGAAGTGGATTTTTGTTATACAGCAACAACACTAATGACAAACACAATAACAATACTGTTAAAGTTTCTGCATAACTACGAAGATCTCTTTATTTCTCTTTAATACTGTCAATCCTCTAATTGAAGGCACCATCCCAATACGGACACCGTCACAACACCGACACGCATCTCTGTGCCTTTATTCTCCATGCTCCGAATTGTCTATTTGTCCTAGATAAACATAATTACGTTAGAAAGCTCTCGCTTAAGAACAGTGGAGTTAGTGACCACGTCCTGTCTGATACTGTGCCACTATCGTGTCTGAGATAACATAAACTACTTTTTTTGCTTTTTGTTTGTTTCCCGCTGACGCCCTATACTTTCCAATCCCAATTCTTTGTCTTCACTAAACCACTGCCAAGTTACAACAAATACAACGCAAACGCCAATAGTCCAATTTGTACAAGGGAAGAATCATATAAATTCGACTCCTCAGGCCTGACGTTTCCTTGGACATTCAAGACCGAACATTTAAAGATACGTTGGCTAATAGATATCTTAAGTTTGACTTTGTTGTCGTGGGCGTTATGACTTGATGTTTGTTTTCCTGAATGTGATTGAAATTGAGTAATTGCTCGTCTTAAACAGCCATTTTTTAAAACATTTTTAAACATTTGGAACAAATTGGGCAGAGCAAATTATTCAAAGGTTAAAAACTGCATTAGCTCTCTGAAAACAATCAGCTCTCTGAACTTCGGACCCTTGATTCTCTTTTTGTTGAAATAACTTAACATATCTTGACGTCGGGTTTCACTTTCTTCCCTCCAAGTGTTGCACTTGTAAATAGAGATTGAAGATTGTTCTGGTTATATCTGAAGTTTTCGCTGCCTTTTTTCGAACTGAAAGCTACACGTAATAAGGCGATCACGAAACTGAACGAGATTTAGAACAAAGCAGCATTGGTCACCAAGGCAACCACACGTCATTCGGCAAAGTACCGCAAATAGTATTTGAGCCTAGCACTCAGGAGATTTGTTTGTTTGTTTTGCTAAAACCCATCAATGAAATGCAGCACCTACACATTATTGACTCACGATTTAAAATGTAAGGGGAAGGAAACCGCATCAACATTGGTTTAGTTTAACGTCAACCTCGTCCCCAGGGCCTTCTCCTCGTTCAAAATGGCGGTCGGAGAAACCCCTGGCCAAGGCTGCTGAAATACTCCAAGAATCGTGGAGTATTTTGTCACGTGACACATGATAAAATGGCTTTTTCGGACGTTGTTTCCAGTGTCTGGCGGCCCTGTTTGTTTTCTGCTATCGGAAACCGTTGTTCAAACAAAACGAAGACATTTCATCGTGTTTGCGTGACGAAATTCTAACGAACTTTTGGAGCCACTTCGGCAGCCTTGGCCAGGGGTTTGTCCGACCGCCAGTTTGAACGAGGAGAAGGCCCTGGGGACGAGGTTGGTTTAACGTGGCTCCATGGGGCCCGTTATGTAAAAATGAGAGGTACTGGTGTTTTTTTGCTTTGTGTACCACCCCACAATGTCGTAACTTCGCGGCACTCTCTTTCGTGCAGAAAAGCATTAACCTGTGATAATCAGGGTGGATGTTCTTATAAACAACACAAATTCTCTAAAGTACCAGCTTACTTTGTTGATACATGCATATTATTATAAAGACCTGACAATAACCGTTGATATGTTAAGTATCTTGACGACAGGTTATCAAAGCACAATGGACAACGACACTACACTACAAACCATATAGTTACTGACGTTTTGTCCTCAGTGAAATATTTTAAAGAAAAAAATGAATGGAAGAGCATGAGAGAAGGCCTCCCGCTATAATGAAACAATAATTCTTATTTAACAGTTAACAGAACGAATCAATGTTTGTGTGCAATTTAAGCTATTCTCCAACTAAGCGCAGTTCGGTTAACAATAGTAACGTTGTTTGATTTCGCTCTCCCTGTTTTCTTCTTTAATATGTACAACTGCAGACGCTTCAGGAAAATTTCGTATGCAAGGTTCGTCAGTATTTACTACCGCTTCAGGGGCATGGGTGTGGCAACCACTGTTTGACACGTGCTAAAATTGGCGTCCATATTTGGCCATTCTTGATAATCAGCACCTTACTGAACTATCTACCAAAATAAAAATTAAAAACTATTAAGACTGAATCAGTGCAGTTTTGCAGCAGACAATTTTGGCCAAGGCCTTGCCGAGAACGATGAAAGGCCTTTGAATTCCAGGCTTTTAAATTCCCAGTTTGAGTCCCTAGTTTTATATTTCAAACCCTGGCTTTCTCTCTAGATATAAGCCGCCCTATTTCTGATTTTTCATTTACTGTATAAAGATAACTTTTTTCCGAGTCGCCCGTGTCACTTACTGAATAAACATCTTTCTCGTATATTCACCAGGCTTAAAATTCACCATCACATTTATACCAAGAAAGCTCCAGTTAAAAAGCCCGTTTAGGTCCCCTTCCAAACCCTATGCAGGTTTCTATAAGCATTGAAGCGAGGCCAGTTGGTCTGTGGATTACTGTCTTCTATCAAAATGTTCAGAATAAAATTTGAAGTTCTAAAATTTATGATTTAACTCTTCACCGACTAGTTTTTATTTCTGTGAAAACGTAACCAAACTTAACACGGTCTCAGCTATGGTTGTCACTCTCACCCCTCGTTTTCATGAAGAGGTAAATATGCATGAACTATTGCAAACTCGTCTCCTGGTCTTCTCTCTACCTACCTCCAGAGAAGTCCCTGGAGCAAGTCGAGATATTATACAAAAATCTAGTGACCCCTATCTTATTATAATTAAAACGATCTTGTAATAATAACAAATGATGTAAATAAGAAACATAACATTTAATTACGTAACTCTTTTAATTGTTTAATGCATGATGCTCCTGACTTGCGCTAGGTTTACTTGCACGTCTTACGCCGCAGCAAAGCAACACTTCTTCCGCTGATTTAAAAAACTCCATCCCACAAGGCCTTGTGGGAAGTAGATTAGGAATGGTGTCACATCGCGCACCGCTCCCAGGTTCTTTCCCGTTGTCACTGCGCAAGATCGTTCCCGGCATGGCTCAGAAGAAGGATGAACTGTATAAACAAGTACAGGAAGGTTAGGGCACGTTGGCCCACAGGTCAACCACCATTTTAGGCCACGTTGGTGCAGACTAACCAACATTTTAGGGCAGATTGAAGCACAGACCAATCAAGATTTTCAGACATATTGATGCAGAGTCCAACCAACTTTTTTGGGCATGTTGGAGCACATACCAAACAACCCTAGGTCATGTTTACGCAAAGACAAACATATCCGTTGACGCACAGACAGACCGATACCTTAGAACATGTTGACGCACAGACAGACAAATACTTTGGGACGTGTTAAGGCACAGACAGACTAATACTTCAGGACATATTGACGCATAGGCTGAACACTACTTTAGGACATGTAGACACACAGACAGACCAATACTTTGGGACGTGTTAACGCACAGATAGACCAATACAGTACCTCATGACATGTTGACGCACAGACCGACTGATATTTTAAGACATGTTGACGCATATACAGACCAATACTTATGGACATTTTCACGCACATAAAGGTCATAACTCAGAGGGACTTTAAACGTAACAGGGCTATATCACGCTATAGTAAAACTTTGCCTTTGCGTTGAAAAAAAGCTAAAGTAACACGATGCTTGTGGTAACAACCCCACGTTTGAATGGAGCGGTTGTTTTTGGTTAAGATGAAGTCGGATTTTCATCAGTCAAACTTGAGATGAAAACGAACGTTCTTCCCAATATCCGTGATATATTTTGCTGCACAAAGGTTCTTTAAAAAAAATAGTTGAGAACGCTACTGTCTATAGGAATAGTATTTGTGCACCTCTTTCCTGAAGAAATGCAATATTACCATATAATTACCTTATTAATCGTTTATGATTGCTGATAAGGACCGGCAGTAAGCTGATAGAAACTCATCGATACACAACGATGTGAATCCTTTGTGAGAGAAAACATCACTGAGAAAGCTATCATCTCATTTACCAGGATGAACAACAACCACACCTTTCATGACAAAATACTCAAGTTCATACGAAATAGAGTCAAATTCAATCAAACGCAAATAAAACACAAAACAAAAATAAGAAAGGGTTACAAAAAATGAATAAAAGTGGCGAAGAAACCTAAGAGATAACCATACATAATGAGGCTTCCTTGTTAAAAATACACATAAATCACAGAATAAATTACAGTCGTATTTCATTTATCACTACCAATCAATCTAGTGATAAAAAAAATCTTTCATAGTTAAATTAGTCCCTCTGAGTCGACATCTAACTGATTTGACAGTCATAGGTCATGATTTCCATAGCTAAAATTTTGTACCTTTTTAATTTAGAAATCAACATGAACAGCGTTCCCTCTGCTGGTGCTGTAAACGTAGTTGCCAATAAGGTGACCAATAATCCCATTATCAGCAATCCCGTCCCGCAGCCCGCCGCACCAGCGAAGCCGGGCGTGTCTCGTTCCGAGCTCTTTCCAGGTAACAAGTCCAGCATAACACTCCTGTTTATTCTAATGTCCATATCACTCCATTTTATTAAAATGCAAAAAGTAGTAGTAAGATCTTGTAATGCAGTTTCCTTTTGAAGGAATTCCCACTGAACAGAAGAACAAATTCGCTTGAGACCATAGCACACAACAAGAAACAGAATGTGGAATCTAATCACGTCGTAACTTTTCATTGATATGTAATCAGCGAAAGAGATGCATTTTACCAACGGAGAAAATTTTGTAGATTGACTTCATATTACAGCTGAGAGATATATGTTGTGGTTCAATTTTACCCTTGGTTCAATTTTTATTTTCCTTTGCTTTTGTGTATGGTGCTGTATGATAACGAGCTTAAAACAAAGGAAAATAAAAATTGAACCAAGGATAAAATTGAACCACGACATATACACTATTTAACGTCCATAAGAGGGAGATCTCAACTCCTGCATGGGTTAGGTCTATAACACAGAAATATTTACTGCGTGATTGTGTGGCTTAACCTAACTTTACGTGTACCCCGCCAACAATCAGAATGGGCGGACTGCCGAGAATCCCGGGCCTGAAACACTTATGATGTAAATTATATTACGGCTGATTCGTTTATTTTTTTTTTAAGTTGAACTTTCAAACATAAGGCATAAGCATTATTCATTTTTTTTCTCAGGAAAGAGTAGCACGAGCTAGAGCATTATTTACTTTTAACAAAATAGAATAGCTTACTCTAAATATAGACTTCAGTGTAAAGCGTTGTTAAAGTTGCCCCCTAGATATTACATATAGTCTCTGTATTATGGACTCCAGCTATCAATGACATTAGTAAAAATCCGTTATCTAATCATTTAACAGGTGACAGCAGTCTACTAGCAGACAACACTGAAGCAGCAGCAGCGTCCATTAACGAGGCTCTAACAAGTCCCTCGATACTATCTCAGGACCAGCATTCAGCTGATCCCCTGTTTGCCTCACTGAACTCAAAAATTACCACATCACCGGAAAGCCAAGCAGTGACTCCAAGCGGGGAGCCGATTGATAGTTTTACCAATCCTGAAGTTCAAATCTCGGGCAAAATCCCCGGCGGAGATAACTTGGACAATGGAATCGCCGATACTGGGGCTACTCGAGCTAAGATTTCCCAGGCCAATGGTAAGGTGGCCTTGAACGTAAAGCATAAACTAAGCTTCGCAGCTAAACAATGAGAGCCGAGTTCAGCCAAGGCTGAGTTCAAGTTAAGTTACATTTCGCTCGGGTCGAGTTCGAGTTCCATTTATTAAGAAACAAGGAAATTCTAATAAGGCTCGGATCGAGGTCTCCAGGGCCAACCTTTGATTAACGTATTAAAGCCAAAGCGCTAATTTCAGTTATCAGGGTAATATTTAAGGCTTAACTCCGATTTTCGTATTTAGAGAAGGGCAAGATTTTAAACGACTACCTAATTTACAGAGGTGATCGAGTTTACACTTCATGGCTAGTACAACAGGAAAAAAAGGTACACGGCAGATTTAAATGCCTGTATTTCGACTGGTAGAACTAATCTAGTTTTAAACGTCTCTTAAAATCTGAATAGAAAATACTACTAACTAGTTGGTTAATAAGTAATTGACGTGGAAACCGATAACAATCCACATTACCTAAGGTTATGGACACCCCGTTACTCAACTCAACTTGATGAAATTCATAGTTCTCAGACATGCTTAATTGCGACTTTTTCGCAGGAAACGTCTCTCCCAGCCCGTTGGCCACAGAAAAGGGACTCACAAAAGGAAAGATTGCGGGCGCAAGTTCGGCGCCAAACCTACCTCCGCTGAACCACGGAACAGAAATGGCAGGTGCATTGCCACCTCTGAATCACAACATCGAGAAAGGATCAAGTTTACCCCCACTGAACCACGGGAAGGAAGAGGCTGCTAATTTACCTCCACTGCTGCACGGTATTGAGCAGGCAGGAAATCTTCCACCGTTGAATCACGGGAATGATGCTTTGCAGAGTTTTAATAGCCTCCCTCCTTTGAATCACGCGACAGAACAGGCAGGAAATCTTCCACCGTTGAATCACGGTATCGAGAATAATGGTCTACCGCCGCTGAACCACGCAAACGAGCAGGCGGGAATTTTGCCGCCATTATTGCACGGCGTGGAGCAGGCAGGACACGCTCCGAGCTTGAGCGACTTTGAAAAGGAATCCACACAAAATGTCGATCCTTTGTCTGCCTTCACATCGCAGGTTGAGAATGCATTAAGCAATAATGGTAAGCAATCTTATACACAGTTACCTTTAGACTTAAATGGGGTAGGAAAAGATGCTATAGTTATGCCAAAGGCAGGTGTCAAGCAATCGCTTCCAAAGAGCGAAGACGATTTGCTCAGGAATGTCTACAATATGAAACCAGTTGTACAAGGAAAGGAGTTTATTGATCAACAACCGTTTGTGCCAAATGCCAACAAAGAAGCCGTTGACGACTCTGGCGTTAATAGAGGAACACTAGTCCCAGAGTCTGTCGAAAGCGCTCAGTCAAAAGATTCCGTTCCGTCTGCTTATAATGATAAAGAGGAACTCCAAAATCTGCTGACTGCTGACCGAATGTCTCAAGGTAATGCGATCTCAACAGCTACATCGAAGTTCGAAAATCAGGAGCCTTCAGGTACAAATGTCTTGTCTGATATTTAGTTTAGAGTTTCAGTGGTTTGACAAATCTATCGGTTTAAAAGATTGCAAATTAGTTTCTCTCTCCTGGGGATAAGACGTTTCCCTCAGTGCATTTAACATATTTCGAGAACCAGGCAAAAAAAGTAGGACAAAATATTTCAAACGACCGAAGTCATCATAATGGATCACACTGGACAAATATTTCAGTTATGGAATTCAAGCTATTCCTTTAATGTCCAAAATTGTTAGTTTGTGGTGGTAGAAAAAGTCGTTTAATAACGGATAACAACAACAACAACAACAACAAGCTTTATTTGCGTGACTATAATAAAGTATTACAGTATTGCAAAAGCCACTTTTTTTAAGAATTTCATTTTAAAATGAGCTGAACTAAAAAAAATTGAATTTCCATCTCTTAAACTTTGCACCGAGGTCATTCAAAGGCTTGATAAAACGAGTATTATCAACCACCATCTTGAATAAGTTAGCAGTAGTAAAAGCCCTAATGAATTGTCATCAACAATAGGGCCACCAACATTGGGGCCAGCAAAAGATCCACTCGCAAATTTTCTCCGCATCTGGCAGAAGAATCCATCACCTGAAAATAGCTCTTACACACCCCAGAACTTGCCCGCTAACACCAGAACATTGCCGCATGGAAACACCGTCGTTGTTAAACCGGACGCGAAGAATGAAGAATCTTTGAGTGACAAAAATAACAAAGCATCCTTGAAGCAGGAAATTGCTAAAGAAAAAGCCGAAATTGTGGACTCGCTAGGGAAACTAGAAATGGGCCTAGAGGAGGCTCTAGCTGAAACAAGAGAAAACGTCCCGAGACCAACACCAGGGAACAAACTTGATCAAAGTCGACGGTTCCAAGTTCAAGCTCCTAGTCCTGGTCCATCATCCTTTCCAGTAGTGGGAGGCCAAAGCTATAGTGCCTATGGCACACAATATAACCCACCGTTAAACGCAATAACTAATGCCGGATATCCTATTCCTCAAATTATAATTAAAACTCCTAATGCAACATCAGTAGTACAGCCCCCTGGATCAGGAACTAACCAGATGGTTAATGGTTATAACACAGGCCCCATCAGGCCTCAGGAACAGCATCTTCCTTACTTATCAAATGTAAATATCAATCAACCAAAACCTAACGACGAGTTCCAACGCTTAGTTCCTAATCCAATAGCTAACGAGTTGGCATCAAATGTAAACTTACAAACCCAGAGCTTGAGATTTAATCAAGTGACAACTAAGCCAGTCAATCTGAATCTGGGGCTTAATACAATAAACAACCAACAGAGAAACAACACGGAGTATGACGACGGTAATCCCCTAACTAGTCAACCTCCGTATAATAATGAGTTTAATTCACCTAACGTTCCTCCTAACCGGCCTTATGTTAACCAATATCTTAACCCAGGTGAAATGACACAGAGCTACGTTGGTAAACCTCCCTTGTCTCCCCCTCTTGAGCATGCGTATCCTTTGAGCCACGAGCATGAGGCTCTTCTCCCGCCATTAAATCACCAGCAACTTCCGCCTCTCAACCACAATAACTTGGTAGCTACCGAGACATCCAGGTATACCGGAAGTGATGCGAATGCATTCTCAAGCCAAGGTAAGACACACAAATTTGATTTTTGTATGCTTAATTGGCCACAGATTTTTAACTATAGAGCACCAAGGTAGCTTTCTTTAGCCAACCATTTACGTATGGAGTGATATCGTTTGGATTGGATCGTTTAGTGTCTGAATCTGGTTTCGAATTCCAGTTCGTTTCATGAAACGAATATATGGCTAGTGGTTTAGAATACAGACCAGAGAAAAAAGGGGTTTGTTACATACATTCTTATTCCCAGGTTCCTTTAACATAATCTTGGACTTTCTGCTTAAAATCCGAGAATCGCAGAGTCCTGTTCCAGGGACCTGTTGCCTATCGTGTCCCGACTATTACATTGTATTTCACCACACAAGCCGTTGTTGTATGACAGGTTTGGCGATGATAAAAAGGAATTTGGCCTCCTTATTTTTTATTGATGAAAGAAAGTACAGTTGTATATGAATCTAAAAGCAGGAATATGTGAGTGATAGCTGGATTGTGAATGATAACTGGGAAAGAGTCACATTTTAAGTGAACTCAAAAAATCTATCTGGAAAAAGGGACACCGTGAAAAATCACAGGGGCAAAACTATAAAGGTTTGTGTAAATTCTAGGTTAAAAATGTTCTTTTGAGCCCAAATTAGGACCTTCAGTTAAGTTTAAAGCGTATTTGCATTCATAGGTATTCTGGTGAGAAGGTTTGTCCAGACATTCTACAATGTCTAAAATTAATTTCGTTTTCTTCTTACGATTGTCCCACAATATGTGACACAATAATGATATCATACCACCAACAGGTCAAACAAGGTCTAATGCTAACCCTGCGCCGCCGATATATCCATTCACCATCCCCCCTGAGGGAGAGCAGGAAAGCCAAGGTTACCATAACGACCAAGGAAGCGACAATTACCATGAGGCACCGAAGGTATTACAGGACTGCTCCTTTCAGGCTAACTGGGAATGTTGCGACTTGACTGAAAGGCCAGAGCTGAACGTATAAATTATTTTTAATCATCAAAATTAATGCCTTTTACTTTTGTCTGGTTGGTATTTCGTAATTTTCCCCGAAAATTCTACTTCACTTCTGTACTTCGCAGTGGTTGCTTCCAGTGTGGCATGCATTGCAGTTGCTCACACGTTTTTTTCACCAGACATTGGCACCTTAAGCGAATTACATGTACACCCTGGATGCCAGAGGTTTTTCTTCGGTTCTTGACAAGAGAAACCTCTGGTACCAGGGTACATTTTCGTTTATGGTCATGATAATCGGCTGCTTTTAACCCAACGTTTTCCATCCTTCATTAGGCTAGTTCCCAAGCCTCCGCTCGTGGATCTCTGCCATCAACCCAATTTGCTCAGTTTTATCCAGCCAGCCAACCTGCTAACAAAGAGGTATAGTGATTAAATGAAAATTGAAATACAGAAACTTCGACAAAATGACATTGGGACAGACGTTTTCTAATCCCAAGGGCACTTAAGACCGCTTCTTAAAATCATGCACTTACTGCAGTGTACATACGGGGACCGTTGCAAACACGACTCGCCGGCCATGATTCGCCTGTCAAGATACGGCTATAACCAGACAGGTCGTGAAGGAAATTCGCCCATAAAAATAATCCTCAAAGCAATAGCTAACTTCCTGAAAATAGACATTTATAAATTTTCAAACGGTGGAGGAAGCGTGACGGGCAAATTTTGTTTTATTTGCACACTGTAGTGAAATCGCCTTGGATGTTTATAATTATTATTTCAGGACGTAGGCATTTACTCTGCGAACTCATTTTATCGGCGAATTTCCTTTCCTTTTATTGTAACATGGTCCATACATAATGAGCGAATCACAGTCCGCAAATCATGTTTGAAAACTTGGGTCCTAATATTGCACTGAGATCGGCTTTAAAAGAAAGTTACCGTGAGTTATACTGATAAAAGATGAAATCGCAAAACTTGCTGTTCCTGAAGCTTTACTGGACGCTTGCAGTCCTATTTCATGATCAGCACTGTTTATTCTTACAAGACGCACTGGGATTACTTGACAAATACAGGAGTTGTCATTCTAACAGGGGGCACAAAATGCAGTGTTTGTTTAATGCTGGAAAAGAATCCGAGTGTTATTTGGATTCAGAGCCAGTACGTTCAGGTGCCGCATGGTGTAAAATATTTGCGGGGTTTTAATTTTTTTGCTCTTTGCGAATTTCTGATGCTACCAATAAATGATCCTGTAGAAAGTGTTTCCTGAAAATCATTTCTTACAAACAGCTCACCTTACGAACAAGTCCATAATGCCCACGCCTCTGTATCACGGATCAATAATTCACTTGGTTCCTCAGACTCCAAAATTCATACAACCTCTACCTCTCTAATAAGGAAACGACCATAATTTAATAGTTCAGTTAGCTGTGTGCCGTTGGGTTCAGTTGAAACAAACCTTTTATACTGTTACAGACTTGTTCTTCGTGAAATAAAGTTCTTGTTGTTCTTTTGATAACTAGGCAGAGGGAGCCGCAACCCATCATTCAACTGGAATCACAAAAATAAAATATAAGATGTTCAAAATATATTTCAAGCGCGAATATTAGGTCCCACAAATCCTCAAAATAGCCATCTGTAAAAAAAATCCCCCCCCCCACAATTTTTGCACTATCCAGTAACTTCAAACTCGTCTTTGTCAATTGTCCCAGTGCGACCCGCGCTCAGCTAGCCTAAAATGGTGACCATGTTAAAAAAAAACATAGTATATGAAATCATTCCCTCTTTCTCTAATTGTTTTATGGGTTTTATTGCGTTTGGGTACGTCGAGTCGGAAAGTTTTCCTTTCCGTCATTTTTTTCTTTCTTTCTTTCTTTTTGTTTTGTAATTGAAGCAAATATCTTTTAATTATGTTAGGTACATGTTGTGTACAAACGAATCGGGAGAGCTGTGGACCACATGTTTAACCTCTAGAACACCATGATTACATAAAATACACACTAACGTCTCACTCAAAACAATTCAGCATATTTTCATTCCTTAATATACAACAACTTAACACGTTAAACTCTGGTTACTAAATGACTGAGCGCTCTAAATTAGTATGAATTAAACTGTGTTTATCTTTGTCTCCTCCTTGTTTGCAAAGGATAACTTAAGTAACTTTTAAATGTTAATCACACTAAAAATGTATTTATTTACATAAATAACCCAGTTGCCTTCAACTCACATCCATTCACATCATATCATAATCCCAATCATAACACAACAAACGTCACATCAAAGCGAACCGTAACAACGAGATTTAATTTACAGGCAAAGAACTAACGGACTAACGTCGGCAACATGTGCGTTCTTTTCGTTCTTCGGGTATTTTTTTACGTTTGAATAACGCGGTTGATGAATGCCTCCATTTCTGTAAAGTGCCGAGTTTCGTCGTGTGAATTGTATTTTATGAAACCTCTGATGTTAACAGTCGGCAGTAGCACGTCAATGGTTCCCAGAGGGCGGACAACCGTACCCGATTCCAATGCCACCGGAGGGAGGTCAGCAGGATCCAGTAGACGTGGGCAACGCTGGCTACACTGTAAGAACAGCTATAATAGAAGGCAATTCATGTTAGAATGAGTATGGGCGTGAAAAAAGGTGAAAGAAAAGGTGAAAAAGTTCTCGAAGTGCCCTATCTCTTCTCAGATCCAGTTACCTCAAGCGAATATCAACCCAGTATAAAATGTTATGGCGAATTTTAAAGCATGATACTCATCCAGAAACAAATTAAGAAAATGGGGAGATTCTGTTGTAATATTTGCGTCCCGCTCAAAAAGACCTCACACACTGTTCCTCAGAAGGAAATTTCATTCTAAATACACAAAATAATTTTTTAAAGACTGTACTAGGTTACACTGTGAACACTGAACTACAAGATGCGTTGATTTTCTGATTAACTCAATGATGGACTTAGGAAAGATTCCTAGCCCCAACCAGGTTGATGTAAAAATTAACTCCTAATAAACGAACAAGAGAGCAGCCCAGATACCCGAGTATGCGTAGGGATGCATTAAAATTGATCGCATGGTAATTACGCAAAGGAAAAAAAATTTGATCTATTAAATCTAAGTATTCGAAAACAAACTAAGCTCCGATTGTGTCGTTTATTGCCACAATGTCATCCAACAGCAGCAGCAGCAGCAGCAGCAGCAGCAGCCACAGGAACAGCGCGTGCCGTTTGACAGCAGCTTGTTGGAGGATCCAAGCCCATTTTCAGCACCACAGTTGTCGGCAGCATGGAAGAAAGAAAAAACTACTCAGCCTGTAAGACTTTAAACGATGAGCAATTGATTTTAGTCCGTCGATTCAACGTCACGTCTACAAGCCTTCAATTGTATCGTGTTTGACGGAAACTTTTGAATCTAACACAGTGTAGTGTGCACAGAGAAATCGAGACCCTTGTAAAAAGAAAAAGTACGTGTAAATTCCTCGATTGCCAACTTTTTGATCAATTTTTTTCATATAACCATTTACTTCTGTTGCCATACCATACCATACAAAACTATACCATACTATACCCCAGCATACCATACCTTACCAAACCATACAGTATTACATCATACCATACGATGCCATGCCAGCCCCCACACTATATCAAGCCATAACACTGATTTCCTCTTACGACGGGCTATTGCCCGAAACGTCAGTTTTTGAATTCTTTTGCTATGGCTAATTACCTCTTCAACTCAGTTGATAAATCCAAATTTTCATATGATGCAAAACTGCATAATACTTTTCATACTACAGCGCAGTATGAGGATGTCCTTTTAAATGAAATCGTACCAAGTCGTTAAGGAGTTAGGTAAGCACGAAGAATGAACTGAGGACGACGTCCTTGAAGCGAGTCAAGATGTTACTTGGAAAGTGAAGAACGTAACAATTCACTGCCCCAGTTTACATTCGCCTTGAAAATAATTCGCATTGTCAATTTAAATTGTCTATCTCGGTCATTGAATTTCTCGCTTGTTGATTGGTTCATCGCACACAGGTTATCAACGAATAACCCTACTTTTTGCCTTATAAGGGCCAATTAAGACGGTACGACTTTTGCTTACAACTGTCGTATGCGACTTTTCGCGTCAAGCAAAGATCGTAAACAACACGTCATTCTAGCATTTTGATTGTGGCTACGACTGTCGTAGGGTTTAAAACACAACATTTTTTGTGTTGTGTGCAACTGTCGTGAAGATGTTGTACGTCTGATTTATTAATTAAACGACACGATTCGTGTTGCAGACGTGACGTGGGCAAGTCACACGTAGGCAAAAATCGTACTGTCTAAATCGGTCATAAGGAAATTAAATTAAAGGTTTTCGCCGTGAAGAGAAAATTTTGTCCAAGATTATGGTACACAATTTCAGCGAGGCTTGTCGTTATTCACCCGTTTGACGTTCTTCTCGATGCCGCTGTCGTGACTTGCTTTTACTCCATTATATTTTATAAGAAACACAACACGGTGTTTACATAGCTCTCTTTACTAACGACACTGGGTGATGTTTAATCGTTTGAAACAGAAACCTTGTAGCGATGGTGACGAGTTTTGCCCATATCCTTGGTACCCAGTCCCACTCCCACCAGAAGGACAACAGAGTGATCATATCAACCAAGGGACTGGTCAAAGGGCCAACCCAAATCCGAACATTAGAAAAAAGAACTTGATTCGACCTAAACCAGGTATGATATACAGAGGTCTCAAAGGACAAAGATCTATTCTCACAGCTGGTCAATATTAAGACATTAGTTTTGTTACACCATTCTGCAACGATGCAATGAAGCCTATTGGTTAGGAGGATGGATTTTTAATGCGCAGATCCCTGGATTAAGTCTTATTCTCTGACTAGTCCGCGACTGACTACTTACCGGAAATGTATAACATGATAGTCTCCACTTCAAGTCAAGCAACATAAATTAGCCAACTAGTGATACTCCTTCTAGCAGAGATCTATAAAAAAATTTCCCTACCATTTGTGAAGCTACGTTCTTGGATTTAAAATGACCTGGATTAGAACCTCTTTGCTTGCATTTTCAATGAAAGATCTTGAGTTAAGTGATCTAACTTCATTTTTGAGTCATTAAACGGAACCCTAATTTGTGAATATTAAAATAAATGCTGTCGCGCAATAATCTCCAGTGGTTTTGCTATATAAACTTTGGAGTGAAAGGGTTTCAGATAACACCAGGCATTTACCTCAGTTGTACCCTTTCCACCATTGAACTTGCTTGAAAAATGTTTCACATCGCATAACTCGCAAAATTCTAGCATGATTGTTGGAAGAGTAGGTCGTCCGCTAGGAGGGAGAGGATAACTCTTTCGTGTTATCGACCTGAACCATCGTGAGCCATTGATGCATCTAATGATTGACAAGAACTAGAATGAAATATGTGTTGATTCCTTTCAGACCTTCAGTGTGGTGATGGTTGGACGGGAGCTCTCGGTGATTTTGGTTCATTTTGCTACAAGGAAGTGTTTGAGCGCAAAACCTGGGACAATGCTCACCAAACATGCAAAAACTTTGGCGGTGAACTTTTTAGCGTGACCAACGCGTATGAACAGCGCTTCCTTGAAAACTTCACAAATATCGAATCCTGGCTGGGATATCGAGACAAATCCCGCGACGGTACATGGTCATGGAGTGACTCGAGTTTGTCTGTGTTTACAAACTGGGACAGCAGCGCTAAGAATGACAATGGCAAAGGTAGAGACTGTGTCTTGTTGAATTCTCAAGAAGGTAAATGGAAAGATGCATCTTGCTCACAGACTCATGAATACCTTTGCAAGAAAAAGGCTGAAGGTAAGGAGAGAGAAAAATTAAACGTTTTTATGTAATTTCTATCATGAACATGATTACGAAAGAAGAGATGTTCAGTATGTTACGAGAGAAGTCAAAGAAAAAGTAATAATAATAACAATAATAATCAATAATAGATCATCGCAGTGAAGATGTTTCAACCTAAGCGGTTGAAAAGAAGAAACCTGAAAAAATTCAGGCTCAACGGGAATCGAACCCATGACCTCTGCGATACCGGTGCAGCGATCTAACCAACTGGGCTATCAAGCCAACTGGGAGCTGGTCAATTGAGAGTTCGTATTTATCCCGTAGATGGAGAATAAATGAACATTAATATATGAAATTCATATATTTGAATATGTATTCCATATATATTCCATCTACGGGATAAATACGAACTCTCAATTGACCAGCTCCCAGTTGGCTTGATAGCTCAGTTGGTTAGAGCGCTGCACCGGTATCGCAGAGGTCATGGGTTCGATTCCCGTTAAGCCTGAATTTTTTCAGGTTTCTTCTTTTCAACCGCTTAGGTTGAAACATCTTCACTGCGATGATCTACATATAATTCTATCTTTATCCGCAGTTCAAATTGAGTGTAATTTGACATTGCTTTAATATTGTTGGGTAAGCTATTAAAAAGTTCTGAAGAAATGTCTTGAAAAGTTCCCCCCTCCTGAGGTCTAACCGAGTTTGAAGTAGAATTTGAGTAGAATTTGAGTAAATGGCTTCGTGTGTGGCTTTCAATAAATTAAAATCTCTTCGTTCGCGCACTGGTAGCCATCCAAGCTTTAGTACTGATTCAACAGAGTTCACATATTTTCCAGTAACGAAGCTGGCTGATAAAAACTGCGTTTTTTGTAGCCTTTTTAGGAGATAATCGGGTAGAGGATTAAGACCAGATCACCGTAGTCCGTAGTCTGAGTCTTCAACGGAAATCGAACCCATGACCTTCCTTGCACCCGTCGGGCGCTCAAATCACTGCGCTTCTGGGAGCTTGGTGGCGAGCTAAGTCATATTTACTAGGTTACTGTGACACGCGTCCTGTATACTGCTAGGATCAGCAATGTCGAAAGAGTCTTTTGTGCTTAAAAATAAAGAAAGATGGCAAATTATATGCTCGGCGAATAAATAAAAGGGATGCATTATTCAGTATTTTACTAATGTAGGACAAAGAGAAAATACTGAATAGTATATCTTTCTTATTTGTTCTCAGAGCTCACAATTTACCATCTTTAATTTTTCTACGAACGTGCTTGTTTCTTAAGGCGATAGACCAGACAAACATTAAACGAATTTCGAGGGGCTGGATACTCTGAGGAATTACCCATCTTGTGAAATTGTTGTGCCTTTCATAAAACTACCTATTGAGACAACTAAAAGAAAAATATTACCCAAATCTCCGTTTATCAAGAAAAAGAAAAAAACATCCACACGTCATACGCAGAAAAGTTCGGATTTACTTCAAGGGCTAACAACGATTAACATATTCGGGCTGCTAGTACAACTTAAGTGCACATGGCAAATTCATGATTGCTTCCCCATCTCATGGCAAACCTGAGAACGTGTTCTGTTTTGCATTGGGCTTGCATCAAAATGTTGCAAATGGCTGACCAAATCCAACATTAATTTTGTTTGCGCATGTGCGTTAAGCCTACGTGCAGACAAACACTGGTGAAGACCAGAAAAACGTTGGTGCAGTCGAATTCATTTATGTGTCATCGTGTTGTTTCACTAAGAAAAAAAATATCCTCGCAGGTATATAAAATTATATCAAAACCCCACCAAATGCTTCAGGGTAAACCTGCAGTAGACAAGCAATTATTCCAGTGGGGCGCAGTAATTTTTCCAGATGCGTCACGTTACGGAAAGGGGCTAGTCGCCTCCCACGAAGCCCTTCTGCCGTGCCTTGCATTTTTCTTGACGTTATTCGACGCTTATCCATTCCTCCAAATAACTGCACCTTATGCAAATTTGAGTAAATAATCAGTGTTTTTTTTCTGTTATCATCTAGATTGTGATAAGGGCTGGAAGAAGTTGACCCTAAATTCAGTTCAAGGCTGCTACAAACTGTACAAAGAAAAGAAAACATGGGAACACGCACTTGTGTCTTGTATGGACGAAAAGGCGTCATTGGCAAGTGTACTGAGTGATGATGAACAAACCATGATATCTCAGGTTAGTCCCTTCTTAGTCTTAATAGTAACATTCCGTCCCTTATAAATTAGTACAACTTTGTTAAATTCTCCATTTCCCCGCTTGGGAATAAATGAATGAAAATAACAGCACGACAAACTAGTTTTCCCATAACGTGTTTACCTCAAACTTACATTTTAGAATGTCATCCGCAGGCTCATAATTAAGTACAACATTGTGCGCGAATAAAGTTTCGACTCCACACTGACAACATGTCTTCTCTTCGTGTTTCATTTTTCATTGTAGCGAATTTTTTCCCTTGGTGGTTTTACTGAAACCAGCAATTGTATGAAGTTTAACACCATTATCAAGCGTAGTTTATTTTCCTTTTCTAATTCCAATGCTAAAATTTGAAAAAGCAAACTCACGAAAAACTGCACTTTTTCATTGAAATACATAAGGTCACCTGTTTTCTACATCTACATCTACATTTTATTGAGTCCATAAATTACACCACAGATTTCCTTTTTGTCGTCCCATTGGTATAATACAGAGAAAAAAGGCTCGGCTAGCCTTTTTAATGATTGTGATAGAAGAAGCATGCGTTTTTTACTTCGACAGGACTAACAGTTTTTGAATTTCTAGCTTTTTTATTGGTTCACTGCACACAGGTTAGCGGCGAATAACCCTGCTTTTTTTTTTAGGAAATTGGATGTCGTGTGCAATGCCGTGGCGTTCAAAAGTTTTCGCTACTAAACGAAATATTTGTCCAAAACTATGGCAAAAAAATTCAGCGATAACAAGAGAGGATGAAGAAAGAGAGCGAATTCCCCATACATAGGCCTCTCCCGATGAAAATTACGTGAATCTATTTTTGGTTCTGTGTCATACTGCGTGGTTATTTTAAGGACGACACCTCATTGGTCAGTTAGAATGACGTCACGTAATTTTAGATTGTTGAATGGAAACAACAGATAAAAATAACCTTCGCTGCATGGTTGCGAACTAATAATAAATTTCAAATAATTATCATGGGGCACGGGGATTGGCGATGATTACCAAAGTTGAGAATTTAATAAAACGATTATTCTTCGAACGCTTCTTCGAAACGAGGTACCTTTAACCAACTCCGTGCCTCGTTAGTTCTTTCTCAGTTCATATCCAACCCGCACTCGTTTGCCAATTGTTTATTAACTGTCTTAGGTTTATTCTAAATCTGACTTCTGGATTGGCTACAATGACATCGATAACGAGGGAGACTGGGTCTGGAGTGACCGAACGACGTCTTCTTATACCAACTGGGACGACAAGTCACCTAACAATGGCGGCGTGTCATGCGCAATAGTGACGAGTACTGGGAAATGGCACGATGAACCATGCCAAAGCCAGTTTTCCTTCATTTGTAAGAAACCAAGTAAGTGAAATGATTGTATTGATGAAGAGATCACATCCAAAACAGCTGCATGAAATAATCACAATAAGTCGGCACATGCTAAGGGACTAGAAGTAAGTCATCATTGCAGGAAATAATCCCCGCAGCAGGTGGCACACACAGCACACACGAGGGATGTAGACCCGGGAAACAAATCGCAGGGGCAAGTCCCCTTTATTTGGTGGAACTAGTCGCACAAACAGTACACACGAGAAGACCAGCACAATAACAAATAATAATAACAATAATACTTGATATTTATAACACGCAAAGTAACACAAAAATATGATCAAATGCGCATTACATAGTAAAGTGAATAAGAAAAAAAAATTACAAAGATGAGCTTTAAATATTTTGTTGGACTGCCTAAAACCAATAACGCTGAAATAACATTTTTTTGTTGGTCATGTTATTCTTTGAGGACAAATAATAGACACTTAATAATATTGCAAAGAATGAAGTGAGACATATTTTGATGAATCTCTGTCTCTACAAATCATGAATTGTAAATTTCTATCATTTGTGCTTCCTATAGGATTCCGCGTGAGCGACAAAACATTCATTTTCACGAAAGGCGTGCTTTTAACTAATTAAGAGCGACTTTCAGTTAAACATCGAGCATTCGGCGGCAGAAGTTGAACATCGATTTCTCTTATATTTTGCACATAAATGGGTATTGGTCAAACTAGTAACCTGATGCGGCTCTTTTTCCCCAGAAACGCTTTATTTTCGAAAAAAACGAGGAAATCGATTCTCGGGTTCGGGAGGTCAAAATCGCAGGAGATTAATCTTGAACAAGAACAAGTATTAACAGAACAAGTCTTTCTCATTAAATAGACAGTTACAAAACAGCAGTAGCGAAATTTAATGAGCACAATCAATTCCAAACTAAAAGGCTGGTTCCGACGTTCACACAGAAACGGATTTGGAACCTAACTTCTCTGAAATAATTTAACATGTGCCATAACTCCAAATAGTCCCAATCCTCGTTCAATAGACTGTAGTAACATTGAACTAAACTATACCTTGAAACTGGCTTGGGTTATCCATGCTGCCATCTTTGGGAAAACTTCGAACACAGCGAATTTTAACAAATGGGGCTTAATGAAGTTCAACTTTGCCGCATCCCGAAATACGCCAAAATTTTCGTGTTAAGCTGCACAGTCTCTCTTTTCTTCGTCGTTGCTTGATGCTTGATGATCGCTTCAAACTAAAATGTTCAGTTTATCTCAAAAAAGGTAGAGGGAAAAGAAAAAATTGAACGATACTGCTGTTATCGTTGTAAGCTCTCTGTGTAAACCACGACAAAACGTGACATCTAATATACTACACCTGTGACATCATATACCCAAATTTGGTCAAACAATTTAGTCACAGTATTTGGTAACGCAATGCAAACAAATGTACAAAGAAAGGAACAGGAGTTTGGAAACGTGAAAATCGCCCATTTCGGGCTTTTTCTTCCTCTTTTTGGAACGCAAAGGAATGCTAACGCTGGAAATTAACAAGAATGAAATAGAGCACGCCCGTATGGTTAAAGAAGCAAATTTTCCCGTGTTTTTGTGTATGGAAAAATTCAACTTCACTTAGTCCCATTTGTTAAAACTTTGCTGAGTTCGAAGTGGTCCCAAACAAAGTAGCATGGATAACCCAAGCCAGTTTCAAGATATGGTTTATTTCAATGTTTGTGCTGTCTATTGAATGAGGATTGAGACCATTTAGAATTATGACACATGTTAAATTATTTTACAGAAGTTAGGTTCCAAATCAGTTTGTACGTGATCATCAGAACCTGCCTTTTAGTTTGGAATTGCTTGCGTTCAGTAGATTTCGCTATTGCTGTTTCACAACTGTCTCGTTAATGAAAAAGACTTGTTCTGTCGATAGAAAGTGCCTATCTTTTTCTCTGCGTTTTAGTTTACCAGCGTGATGCAAGTTTATAGTACTGCTTTTGATTTCCTGTGATTTTGACCTCCCGAGCTCGAGAATCGATTTCCTCGTTTTTTCGAAAATAAAGCACTTCTGGCGAAAACGAACCACATCAGGTTTGTAGCTTTACCAATACCTAATTATATGCAAAATACGAAAGAAATCGATTTTTTAACTACTGCCGCGAAATGAAGATTTTGCTTGATTTTTACTGAATGTCGCTCTTAATTGTTTCAACAAAGCTCCTGTTATCATCTTTCTCATCATCTTTATTTGCTTTTTAGGCCCAAATGGTCCACATCATCCACTAAATGGTGAGACAAATCATAGCCTGGATGGTCTTGTTACATAGCTTTTATGAGATGTGCTTTCATAAGCAAGATACACGAAAAACAGCTTTCAATTGCCTAGTTTATCTTTAGTCTTAAACAACATTGATTGTTGATGACGTCGATTTTTATTGATTGCCTTTATTGTCTTTTTTCCCCTGTCGTTCTTTGTAGACGCAACTTTAACTCAAGAGGTTGAGAAATTTGTTTCTAACAAGTCATTGCTGAACCCTGACATCGACACCAGCGTAACCATATTTGGAAGGCATTCAGGTGAGAGTAAAACTAGAGAATTTCTATTCGCCTTTTGCACTATTATTCGATTCACCGTTTGGCTTACCATCACAATAAAAAAAAACAAAGATAATCAATCCTTTTTTATCCTTTCAGTGACACCTCAATACTTGTGGACGGTACAAAAGATATCCAACAGCCGTATTCACGGATCCAACCCAATCGCCATTCACGGTGATGTCAAATCAGTGGACGGAGGTCTGCAACTGAATGGAGTGGACGCATGGCTGGACGCCGGAGATTTCTATGGACAGTGCTTAGGGGATCCTGATCTCTGTATCAAGGGATTTTCTTTCGCGTTACAGGTATGAGACACGCTTCCAGGGTGAAATCTTTGGTCATGTCGAAAAACTTTTTGAATTGTTTTTGGAATTGCTGAGACAGCTATAAAAGACAACTTAACTGAAAGTTTACAAAACAGCAAATAGTCTCGATTTTCCCCCCTGGACCTTCAAGCTTAAGGCACAAAACGTGCCCATGAGTAAACAGATATAATTCTCGCAGTCCCTGTAGCTCTTGATACTCTGGTTGGTAGTTGTGTCTATAAAAGTCGATGATATTTGGAGTTATCTTTGTTTCACTTAATCCAGTGATTTCTAGAGACATAATATTTATCAAATTCATAAGTTTATTTTTTTTTTCACAGCTTAATTTCGACGACGACGCTCTGTCTTACAAAGACAAACGATACATCTTGGACTCAAGCGGAAACTCACGCGGTGTTTCAATTTTCATTCAAAATGGTTCTCTGTTTTACAAGGTAAGATTCAGAGGCAATCTGAAGCGGTGATTCTATGAGATGAACTGAAAACATTTCGTCCATGTTCAACTAACAGCAACAGAGTTAAAGGGGATTTACATGAGTTGAGAAAGCATTGTAGCTAAACAGCTTTAACATATTTGAGCACTTTGAGCATATGGAATTCAAAAAAGCATTTTTACCCATTTTGAATTGAAAAATAAAACAAGAATCAAAAGGTATTTTAAATGAAAAGTGTGAAGATGGAGGTAATCCATTAAGGACGGTGCCTCCTAATACAGATGTAGTTTTGCAGAGCTTATAACCATAAGGAAAAGTAGATCTTAGCAAGGGTTATTGGAATCCTACAAGAAAAACGTGGGTAACCACGCATTTTACCATGTATGGTAATTTCTTTGCAAATTTAAGCTCAATTATCTCTGAGAAATGCATCGTTACCCCTAATTCCCTTTTTGGATTCTGATAGCCCTTGCTAAGATCTGCCTTTTCCACATAGTCATAAACCGCGCAAAAAAATTGTTGTATTAGGGGGCAAATTCCTTAAGAAACCCGAATATCCAGAGATGCACAGAACGTATGCGCAGTAACAAAAGGAGGCACCGTCCTTAAGTGACTTGTTTTGTAGGTTGTCACATCAACCAAAGAATGGCAACTGTCCGCGGAACTTGTGGCCAATGTGTGGCATTTTGAATTGAAAAATAAAACAAGAATCAAAAGGTATTTCACACTGCAAAGTGTGAACATGGAGTTAACCCATTACGTGACTCGTTTTGTAGGTTGTCACATCAACCAAAGAATGGCAGCTGTCCACGGAACTTGTGACCAATGAGTGGCAGGATATTGCCATGACGTGGAAGAAAGAGGAAGGACTGATGCTGTATGTCAATGGCGCCTTCAGAGACTCACTGAAGGAAGGAACAGTAACCAGTCTGGTGCCAAACAAACAGGCGCGGCTTACTATTGGTAGAAAGAGTGGAAACCCACCCTTCAAGTACACAAGGTACTGCGCTAGTTTCGTATCGCCGGATTCCTTAATAGAGTTGTAAGGCCCATTATTTGATCAAAATAGTCTGAGACCCCGTTCACACGTATCGTTTTGCAATCGTTTTTGTTTGCAAACGGCGATTTTGGAAGATGCTTGTTCAAAAAGTTTTTAGTCTATACGACATTTTCGTTTGTCAATGATTGAAATGATCAAACACGCTACGCTGTAGCGATTTGTCCAATGTTGTAATTTCGTGGATTTCGCCGAAAACTTCCATTTTCGATCGTTAACCGCATTAAAAAGTCTCCGTTTTGCCTTCTTTTTACCGTCCACAGATAAACAATAAATCCCCGCTTTCAAAAATCCTTACTATGGACATTGTTCTTGAAAATCTCCGTTTTCGTTCGTGTATGTGTGGGCAGAGGCCTAACCGGATAAAAAAATCTCCGTTTTGAAATGACAACGGTTTTGTATATGGTTGGGCCTGAGTAAGACTGGTCTAAAGCAGAATGGAGACTAACACTTCACTAATCATGTTTTATTGTAAAGCGACGTAAATATGTATTATTAGAACTTCGATGAGCCAAAGACTACGAAGACTACGTCTAACGATAGTGTACTGATATGGGTTATCCCAGTCAAAATTTTTTTCCACGGCCTTCTCAAATCCTGGCCTAGTCTTATTTCATCATTCGGGCCAAGGAGTTCTAAAAGTTATAATTAGCTAAGTAGATTGAGTTTAGTCGTCCAGATAAGGTCTTTCCTGAAAAGGACGTTTCCACAACCTGCGCGAAAGTCATCAACGGAGTTCAATTAAATGGTAAAGAACAGATCCTCGAAAGGCCAGTTTATCGGAAATCTTTAGCAAGCTACTTTGAGAATTGTTTACTGGAACACTCTGAAGAGGGATACAGCGTGCCTTTAAAGGCTTTTTTTACCTAATTTTTGATGCTTTGATCAGAAAATAGCCTGATGTGAGATCGCTTTTTTTAAGTCTGGTAATTTGTTTGTTTTTCGTCTGCTTCTTTGTTTCTCAAGAAAAAAGCATATTTTAACCACATTGTAGTCGTTACTAGAGGAGACTTGCGCATTTTAAGAGAATCTTTACTGAATATTTAAGTGTACCTTCTCAATTCTTCCTTCTTATGCCAGTTTACTTAGTGCACTTGTGACTTTTCCACAGAATGTACATAAGCTCACTGTACGTATTCACGCGTTTCCTGGCACCAGAAGATGTGCCTTATGTATTCACCTTTGATAATACAGGTAAGTGAGTAGACTTCAGTTTAGGTTGGGAAAAATATTTTCCAATTTCTTTACAAGAACCTTTATTGTTAGATATTGGCATTGTGTGTTAAAAAAAAAAAAAAACAAGCAACGTTATGCGAAAGAAAAAAGGAAATCCATTGTTTGGGCGAACATCCCGAAGAGTAAAATTGGATTTCTTCCTTAAGCTGAAGTTATCACCCTGCTGGAAGAGGAGTTTTTTTTAATGTGTTCTTTACTTTTCTTAGTCAGAATCTGCGACACATCTTAATGACATTGTTTTTAATTTGCACTCCATTTTGCACTTTTACGAGCCAATGTAGCCCCAAATATTGTCTCTGTTAGGCACACACATGGTACAACTGTTATGCAGCAACCTTAACTGCTTCTGCTGCCAAGAGCAAGAGCTTGCCGATTAGAATTGTAAACAAACTCTGTCCTCTGCAGTTTTTTTAAAAAAAGAAGAGGAAGTGAAAGCTCAGTTTCATCCATAGACTCAAAAGTTAAAGGCACCTTGAACAAGACATTAATCGCACAGCTTTCATTTAAATGTTCCGCAATTTGAAATAAACGCGAGGCCGAATATTTGACTAGGATGATTCAAGAGTTTATTAAGACATTTCATTTTGTATGATTATGACGTCCATATGTGTTCCACGATACATACTTGAAGATAGGAAAACCGTATCGACTGCTCAGCTCGGCGTCTTCCGGCGTCTTAAAAAAATGGTCACAGTTTGGGATAAACACTTTGTATGAGCCGAACATTTGTCTCAGGAGTTTCAAGAGTTCACTGAAACATTTCATTTCATGTGATTGTTACGTCCATAGTTGTTCCACGATACATGTGGCTGCTACCTAAACTCCAAGACAATAAGATAACCGGCAGCCCAGATATCGAGGTACACGGATCAGTGAGAGCGGTAGACGGAGGTGTCCATTTGGATGGCGAGGAAACCTTTCTTAAAGTTGGAAACTTTGACAGCAAATGTCTTCATGACCCTTCCAAGTGTCCGAACGGACTTAGCTTAAGTTGTAAGCTGAAGTTTAACAGAGTAAGTATCACTTGTGTCCACACAGAGGGAGAATTGTTGTATCAGTCTTATTTGTATACTGTATTGAATTGTGTACTAACACATTATTAAAAATTGGAGCCGGAAAACTCGACATCTTGTCAAAGCAATTACGTCGTAGCAAAACCCAGACTGCAGCAGACTTTAAGTTTACCTATATTCCCTATATTCATTTTAAGCAAATGTATATCCATGTGCGTTCGTTTCAGGTTGTGCGAACATATAAAGAACCTCATTACATTCTGGACTCTGGGGGCCACCAGAAAGGCACTAAAGGCCTGTCTGCGTATCTCCTAAATAATAACTTGTACTTCAGTGTTGCTATGAGCACAGACGAGGACACTCTGACTTGGACAGTAAGAACTTCCATTTTCACTGTCAGGTAACTTAAACATTCTATTGCCTACTTAATAAAATACGGCTGCTGTTAAAAAAAGTTTTGTGTTAGCGAAATATTTTTTCTAACTTTGGCGTTATTAACGGCTTAGTGTTTAGGTTGTCAACCACGTTGCTTTGCGCACACCGACTGCATTAACCGCCCCTTTTTACACCCGTTTAATTTACGAGTTTCTCGCGCTTGATCGAAATCCTGCTGCCTGCTGCCCAACTGTTTTAAATTACTAAATTAGCTCTCCAAAGATCTGATCTATTATTTGTCTAACATGCATTTGTTATTCTCCTCGCTAAATTTTTGGTTTAATCAGAAGCACTGGATTACAGTTTCGAGTGAAGAAAACTATTTCGTATCTCTTTCATACGACATGGCACCAAACAGGACAGGAACTACGGAACAAATGGGAACCCATTGCCCCTCTTCAGAATTGTGGAAGAAACCACGAACTTGTCTAAATCAGTGCGTCTTTTAAGGTCACAAGTGATACTACCATGAACAACTTCATAAAACAACTATTAACAATGAAACGGTAGTTATAAACGAAGGTTCCCCACTGAAATCATAAATTTCATCTGTGTCTAGATGGCAGCGTGTTGTTCTGAGCTGGAGCCTGTCTGATGGACTGTGGCTCTACACTGACAGTCAATTCAGAGGCTGGACCAAGACTCCGAAGAGTGTACCACGTGACGTGGTAGCCGAGAGTGCAGATTTTGTTGTTGGTCGTAAAAATGTTGGCCCCGACTACTCTCCAGCAGAATTCTCTATTGGCTCTCTGGCAGTCTTCCCAAGGTTCCTTGAGAAAAAAGATGTCGAGAAAGTATTCAGTGGAAAGAGTAAGTATTAATGACCTCAGTCTCTTGATGTGGGCGGCAACAATTTTTTTTCTTTTTCTTAGCGATTCAAATGTTTATAGTCAATGTTTTCCGGAGGTAAGCGATTAACGGTAATGTCTACACGTTTTCGGTACCTTCATGTATACTGTAATAAGAAGGTTGGAAAAAAGCCAAAAATTAGGACTAGTTTTTTTTTCGGAATTCATAAAACAATATTGGCTGGTGTGTGACCAAACGTTTCTACCTCTCATTGTTACTTTGAGTTTCACCCATTCATATTTTATTCCATTTTTTACAGAAATGCCATACCCAGGCCTTATCCGTGAAGTGTGGAAAGAACTCCCCGGAAAATCGATCACAAAACTCAAAGACGATCCCTACTACCCTAACGACCCCTCACTCATCGAGATCATTGAAAACTTCGACTCTCCATTTGACATTGACAAAGACTATGGTAGTAGGGTGAAAGGATACTTTGTGGCTCCAGAGACGGGCAACTACACTTTCTACATGTCTGGATCACATAGCGGAGAGCTGTGGATGAGCAGCACAGAAAGCCAACAAAACATGACTAAACTTGTTTCTCTGGATCAACCAACTGGTCATAACCAGTGGAACAAGTATGTACTTTCGCACTATTTTTTGAAAAAACAAGCGAGAAAGAAAAAAACCTTTTAACCTAAGCTTAGCTATAATCTATGAGTTGTTGAGTTAAATTTTCTCACTGAATATTCCCAACGATAAATCGCAGCACACAAAGCAATTTTTATTCACTCCAATTTTAATTTGATGTTTTGTCTCGGTTCGGAAAAACATCGTAATTTCATTGCTTAAGACATCCAGGTTTCCAAGGGAGTCAGGAGATTTTTAAAGGCATCGTTAACGTCTTTTTAAATAACGGAACTGTTTTCATAATTCGGGCTTCAGAACGAAAACTGGTGCTAAAAGATTCTTTATTCAAGTACAAGCGTAAATAAACTAGTTCATTAAACTTTATCTAAATCTGTCTGATTAGCTACTAAAAAGCAAACAAGATTAATTGTTTTTTCGACCATTTTTGTGATTTCTATAGATATGCTGGTCAGAGCTCCAAGTCTGTGATTTTAGAGGCTGGTAAATATTACTACATTATTGGACTGCAGAAAGGCACCGAGTCAACTGACTCACTCTCAGCTGGAGTACGTCTACCCAGCGGTCGCTTCATGAGGCCTATTACAAAAGAAATACTGCAATGGAGAATGCCGGGTAAGGAAGTATGACTATTTGTAGCTTTTCACACTAAAAACAGAAAAAGGTGACAAGAATTGGATTGATCTGACTATGAATTCTACTTACAGTACAAACTGTGAGGTAAAATTTTGCTGCAAGAAACCCTCAGGGAGATGGAGGTTTCCAAGTATTCAAAGTTTGAAATGATAGCAACGCAAGGTAAAGACTACTGACACGAGTTTTTTGGGGGAGGGGGGAGGGGGGAGTGGGGACAAAACAAAGCGGCCGTTATATCAAGGTCACCAGTTGACTGAAAGGCAGACTCACTGCACCACAAAGTGCCTTTGTTTACCCAGTAATGGCTACCGACGCATGGTTTGGCCAGAAAGCGTACCAGAACCTCGACTACGAAATAGTGACTAACTTGACCCTTTTTTCAGGTGATCCATTCGCCGGTGTAATCCGTGAAATCTGGCAAGACATCCCTGGTTACAGGATAATGGACCTTACTTCTAATCCCAACTTTCCAAATAATCCCTCGAGCATAGAGGTGCTGGATAAGTTTGATGCTCCTCACAATGTTGATGATAACTATGGCTCTAGGATAAGAGGCTTCTTCAAAGCTCCTGAGAATGGACTGTACAGGTGAACAACTGAGTGCAAGTCAATTCGCTCATGAAGAAACTCGCCCTTAGCAAAGTCACCCATATTGAAGTTATTTCCCTCACACTTGAAAATTCGTCTGAGAGTAGACAAAGAAAAATTCTCCCATATAAACAGCTTCAAGAAAAAGTGAAACGCTACGGTAAGTGAGTTTTCATGTGGGCAAATCGACCACATGTGGGCGAATCGACCGATCAAGGAGGTAATACCCGCGATAACGATCTTACAGGTAACATGGGTAGAAAACAGAAAATTTCTCAGTTTTCTACTTCCTATCAGTAGAATTCCATTCAAATACTTACTGAAGTGACGTACCTCGACCAAAAGGTCCACCTTTAAACTTCATTTTGTTAAGTGTGTGCTATTATTTTACCAGTTGTTTACCTGAGTTTCTTGCTTATAGGTTTTTCCTGGCCGCCGACACAACTGGTGAACTGTGGCTTAGCTCTGACGAAACAGAGAAGAACTTAAAGAAGATTGTGGCTATAAACGGCTGGACGGCTCACAACGAATGGCTTAAGTAAGTAGTTAAGAGGCTATGTTACCTATTTTTATCATTGCTTTAAGAATGCTTAAAGACCCAAGAGAACCAAGTCAAAAGACTGGTTTTCTCAAGGTATAAATAAGTGTGTTTGGCCGGGTGCGACTGGCTAGGAGGGAAGAGGATTGCCAACTTGACAAAACTGGGCCAATTTTTTCAAGCTCTTCTAATGTGTATTAGAAAGATTTCTAAAACTGATTAAGGTCTGTTCTCCCCTTGAGAAAATAACTTGATGTGTTCCTCTTTGTGTACGACAAAAGGTTTTAATTTTCATTTTAGCGCATTTTTACCCTAAAACGCAAAATCCCCATGACATCATTTAACTCAGTTGAGTTGAATCGTCTTTCTAGGATACTTACAGGATCGACTGACGTAATTATGACCAAAAAAGGAGAAAATTGTACGTGTGTACATAAAAAATGGGTTATTGAAATTATTTCAACACAAACAACTGCCACCAATCAACTATACTACAAAGACAAAACGTAAGATTATGGAAGCACATCTCATGTATCGCTTATTAATATTAAATGACAGGAGATCTATGGACTTAAAGTAGCCATGGTAATCTTTTTTTTCCTACGTACACAATTCTTTGCTCGCTTTGTTCGCGTTAGTTCCCACGCAGGTTTCATGACCAAGTAAATACCGTTTTTCACCTTCGTAGAACAGCATGTTACAATTGTGTAAGCTGATCCTTTTGATCCAAAAAACACAGGAAGTACGTAATGTTTGAACGTCCTTTCTTCACACACTTTTGCAAATTAATCCCATTCTATCCTGGCAGGCCTCCAGGTGTCCTATAGCAACTTTCTACATTATTCTTTTAGAGCTTCATTAGGGACAACGCATCCGGGCGATAAAAGA